>JARHVA010000014.1:7115000-7257500 GCA_037957365.1 Torreya grandis
GCCTTTTGGTAGTTTGATTTGAAAGGATGCCTCATTATGAAGCATTGAAGATGAGATTAGGATAATTATGAACCCTAAAGTGCATATATATATATATTTGATGACACATGCAGTAAACATTGGTGTAAACATGAGTTGTAATATGTCCGTTGATCTTATTTCATCTCAATCATGCAAACCAAATATGTGCATGATCTGGTGGGTGTGAGTGATCTCATCAACTCACAATATATATCTAGTGAGGGTGGATGATTTAATAAAATACAACCTATAATTATAGTACATTTAGATGATATAATAAAATATAACTTATGATCTTAGTAAGATTGATTGATTTAATCAACTCAAATTTCCAAATGTGAACCAACTACTATAGTAGATTAACTCAATAACAGTCCATAAAATTTCATCTTAGGTATAATAATAGTCCATAATAGTACTTTTAAACTAGAAATTATTTGATCTTGTAATTTTAGGTGGCCTTTTAATGGCATATGCACCTCATATATGTCTTAAGTTGAATTTTAGGTATAATAATGGTACCAATGTATATAATACTACCATATATATATATATATATATATGAATCATATAACTATAAAAGATAGTGGATTTGAAATCAATTTAAGTGTCGTGGAAATGTTTCTTTAACATCTCCCCATTGAATCTAGAGAATCTAAGAACTAGTGCAAATGTAGAGAACATGTTTCCATAACATGCCCTCACTATAATCTGGAAATGTTGAGTAATAAATAAGTGTGGAGGCCATTCCTTTTGGCATGCCCCAATTGTAATTTGAACCTATGAAAGTGTGGAAACCATGTCTTTATGACATGCCCCCTTTTGAGGTCAGGAGAAGTAGAATTTGGTATATACCTTACCTCAAAAGGATAAGATAACTGTATAAGCTATGTATAGATCATGCAACATGTAGGGGTAATATGTCTAGGTAGATATAGCATTGAAACACATAGTATGTGATCACATCAATTCCTAATATGCATGAAGTATATTATGGAAACACCTAGAGAGTAACAATACAATCTAACCAAGCATTAAAGCACACACACACACAAGAGCACTCAAAATCAAAGAAACATGATGTGGTCCAAGGATACCCCATATAAGGGGCATGTTAAAATTCCCATAATCAAAGGTACATGGCCTAGTTGAATGTCCATAAAGAATATAATGACATATTCAAAGTTACACACAACAAATAATGACATATTAAAATGTAAAAATAAGCAAGCAAAGGCACAAGGGCCAAAATCAATAGATCATATTAAAATGGTTAAAAAATAAATATAGTGAAAGATAATAAAAATCAAGGAACACACTCAAGGAAGTCTAAAATGGACCATTAGGATAAATATAAGAAACCATCATGAACCTAACATACTAGTTCCTAAATATATGTGTTTGTAAAATGTTAATTACATAACATATCAAGTACATTTTGAAAGGTATAATCATGGATATAGGCATGTGTAAGTATATATAAGATCAAACATGATAATGGAAAGATATCATAGACTAATTTAACCTTGGTGTGATGTGATCAAAGAAGCAGATCCCCCCAACATACTTAGGATGTGAGTGGAGGGAAATCCTAAGATTTGTATGTGAATGTATCATGTATCTAGTTATGGCTATATCTTGCTAAAATAAATCATGAAACATTTATGTATATAGTAAAATAATGATATGTTATCTAATAACATGAAGTAAAAAACATATGCATAATAATTAGTACAACTAGGAACATGCTGATTTCTTTGGTATTTTTGAATTTTTTCAATGTTTTTGGTATTTTTGTAATATTTGATTTTTTTGGTTAAAGAGATGTCTAGCCAATTATCCCATTTAAGGGATGTTCATTAGGAAGTGCTCTGAAAAATGGATATAATATAACAAACTAGTGGTACTACCGAGGATCATGTATAGGTGTAATATCTAACACTATAGGATTTGTAATGCTTTGCATATGTGTCATAGGACTCTATGGTATAAAATATGCACTACAAGGAGTAGGGGTTTATGTAGCCCATATTTTTTTGATTTGTATTGTATCTAGAGTAATATTAATAGGAACATGTTTATTTTCTTTGTATAATTGAGTATGTTACATATTAGTAGATGATGATTCTATAGAATCCATTGTGTGATGTAATGGTCTCTCAAGTATAGATTGCATAGGAAAGGGGATTGATTATTTCTTACCATTTTGTATATAATTTACCTTAGTAGGTTTGTGAATTAGTTTTCTTAGAATAAAATTCTCTTGTTCAAGTGGATGTTCATATGAAATTCTAGGAAACTATGATTAACCTAATGGCATGAATGTATTTCATACACCCATGCACTATGGAAGGTATTGCATAGATTTTATATGCATTATTAAAAAAAAAAATCATCAAATATGTTTGAAATATGATATTTTATTATGTGGTAAAGTATTGATAGTTGTTTATTTGATTTAATGTAATGATAATTGAGGCAATCACCATACACAATGGAATGTAGTTGGGAATAAAAATTCTTAACTATAATGATCATGTGGTAACTAGGTTTCTACTCTCGATTATAACATTATAAATAATGTCTCTATGGGAGTATCAAGTGTGTATATCTAATCTATATTTATGTGTGTTGGTTTTAGTACCCAAATATATTTTGTACATATGCAAGTAAGCTCTATTTGATTTGGCTCAATTCCCCCTCCACATGTCCCTCTAGCGAGATGTTGATCAACCAATGGTTCCTTGGTAGGATTAGTGTGGGAGAGATCGGTAATTTTAGAGGGTACACTAGGAAAAGGACTTATTTTAGTTGTTGACTTCTATTAATGTTGATGGACCATACATTTATAAAAATGAGTGAAATGGGATATATTGACCCTCTTATAATGACTTTTATAATAAAATGGTAAAACATAACTTGTTTTCTATTTATTAAATGTAATAACTCATTTGTCTACAAGTTGTGTGAGATTTTGATTTAGAGAAAAACAAGAATTGTCTTGATGCCCATTAATACCATGGCAAGTGCAAAAGGGTTGTCCTTTTACCTTTTCAAATCTATGTGGTGGATGGTAGTGATTTTTAGAAAGAGTAATCATCTATTTATCTAGTAGTGTATGCAATATGTCATGTGGTCTATCTCTTAGCTGATCAAATTAAATTGGTTACCTCTTAGTAGAGGTATATGTTTTAATTGTAGAAGGAATATTTTACATGGATTCATTTCCTCTGTGTAAATTTTTTACTATTTGTTCCTTAGTATGCATTGTTTATTTAGAATAAGGAATTTGAGGTGGCTCATGACCCTTATTGTTTTTTATGTTGTGTGGTAGGAATTATTTGTACCATGTTTACCTTTAGGTGAATAAATAGGTGATTTAGTATTGTTATTTTTTAGGGCTCATGCATATTTATGCACATCCTAAAATAAAGTATAAAAAAATGTAAAGGTCTTGTGTAACACTCTTTCTCTAAGTATATAAATAAGACCCATAATAAATATGATTATACTTCCAAATCCAAGGGGTATAATTAAAGGAATAAAAAATATATTTGAATTGAATAACATAGTATTGAATAATTTCATCCTCATTTTTAGTTAGGTTTCTCAAATGTTCCAATGGTAGCTTGGGTAGTTTGTGTTTATGAAAGTGCAATAAAAATACATTCTCAAGATTTTTTGCATATTGATATGGACCCATTAGGGAGGTTATAGAACCAAATAAGAGATTCCTTAGTTAAGCTTATATGGAAAATTTTTAATAATAAACATCCATCTTTTTCCTAATAGTCAAAGGAGTGTATACATAATCTCAAATGATTTACAGGATCTCCTTTTCCATCAAAAATAGAAAATAAAGGCATTATAAAATCAAAAGGATAAGGATATTCAAATACATTTCAAGTAAGGGGTTGGTCTTCCAATATATTATCATTAAATTTAGCATTATAGGAGAAAAATTTCAATTTGATAAGAACCATTTATTATTGAAGTTCTCCTCTGGTAGTCACCATAGATAGAATATCACTAGGAGGGATTAATAAAAATGTTGAATAATGTTTATAAGTTATAATATACCATACATATGAGACATAGAAATAATAGGATATTTACCACCATCCTTGAAGTCTAATATAGGATCCTCATATGGTTTGGAAACATTATATAAAGTAACATCCATTTTACCTGATGGTTCAAGAGAGGTCATTATATCATTTTGAATGTCATAAAGGTTGATACAACTAGCATGGGAAATGAATTGAATACTTAAAATTTCATTACATGAAAGAGGAATATGAGATTTACTTTCATTATTTTCATCTAGGATTGGAACATGTTTTTGAGAAAAAAAGGTAAAAGGATCAAGAGGAATATTCTCTATTTTGCTTGAAAACCCATCATAAGGAGAAAAAATGAAAAGTATCAATTTCATTTTTGAGTTCAAAATGGAAAGGAATAGAAGATGCAATATCACTTTCTAGTTTTATATATCATTGTCATATGATAAAGTAACATTAACATAACTAGCATTTGAATCTTGAGTTGCATTATTTCTACTTGAATTTAGAAAAATATTTCATTAGGAAACATTTGGAAAAGATGTTTTGTTGTTTATCTTGAATTGGAAGAAGAGTAGAATAACATGTGCCCACACTAATTTGGCTAGTATTATAATTTTCATATTTATAATCTAAATTTATAATAAGATAAATAGTACATGAATTTGTATCATTTACATATATATAGAGAGAATTACTTTCACTATTGGCATTTGAGTGATCTAAAAAAGAAACAAGATTTTCAACATTATCAATAGTTTGGAAAGAAGGAAAACATTCATCTTTTTTAACATGTGCATCACTATAAAGAGATGAAATACATTGTGTTATGAATGATAAATTGTTATTTTAAATATGATGAATTCTAAATTCTTGCATGTCTATTAGATCATCATTATGTGATGCACTAACAAAGTTTATCATTTAAAATTTTTGGTCATTTTATCATTTGATGTATAAGAAATGGAAGAAATAGGCTCCTCATATTTTCATTCAAGAGGGATATAATCATACTCATAACCATATGAACACATATTATGAGTATCCACATATTCATTTAGACTTTAATTTTCATCATTAGTTTTTTAATTATCATAGCTATAAGAAAATAATGAGGATTGAGAATTTTTTTTAGATTCCATAAGATCCTCATATGAAATACATTGGTCATCAAGAACATTAAACGAACAATCCAAAAAATGGGGTATCCTAGGGATTATATTATAATTAAACATGTTGATGAAGGATATAAATTTAGATGCAACCACATAGAAGGGGAGAACATTGCCTAGGGAACAAGCATTGATTAATATGTGCCAATGTAATAAATTAGATCTAGAAAATAAATACAATAATCTTAAAATGATTTTTTTAAGAAGGAAAAACCCTAAATGCATTATAAGGTTTGGTTCAAATAACATTAGAGGATGGGTTTAATATAATGTTTTTCAAATTTGGGATAAAAATACCCTAGATGAAAAATTACTGTGCAAAATTAGAAGGAATAATATAACAATATCTATCACTCACTAATTTGAAACTATACAATTCATGAAACTTACTAAAAATAAAAAAGTGCAATAGGAAATAAAGAATTAGCTAGAAAATAGTGCTACTAGATGAATCATAGGATGAGAATTTTTGTGAAGAAATATTTAATGACTAGAAAAAATAATCAATGGTTAGATATGGGCTTGGACAATAATGCCATGGGTAGGGGTGGTGATACTATCTACTTTGGTAGCACTCTTGTCCACTTATAGTGACAAAATTGGTTTTTTTGGGTTCTTTATGTCTTCATTTGAAGAGTGTATTTGGTGTGGGAGATTGAAATAACTTGCAGAGACCACTATGTGATTTATTTCATTCAAAACATAGCTCTTCACCCTTATAGTGACTGTGGAAAAAATGGGTTAGTGAGCTCACAATTTTGAACTACCCAAAGGACCCCTTTATTAATGAGAAATACTTACATATAAAATACTATGAATAGGGCCTTAGACTTATGTATTTATCCCCTACATGTTGGTATCTATGTGCATGTGAATAAAGATGAAATGTGTGATAAGTAAAGATATGCAGTGACCTAGCTTGTAACTTGGTAAATATATCTCATGAACTACTCTTTAGATGCTTCAAACCTATGAGAATATTGATCCTATGACTCATATAGAAATAGGGATGATTAGGTTAGTTTTTCTCACTTTAATTATTTATTAAGTGTGTAATCACCTAAAAGTGGTATTTGAGTGCTACTTGAGACCACCTATCCCTAGCTTAGCCCTAGACCTATCCTAGAGCCTATTATAACACTTATCTAGCCTTCATGCAGGCCATAAGCATCTCTAGTTAGCTCAAACATAGTCTCATACCCTTATTTCATGATCATGGCCCTTCATTCCTAATGTTATACCAACTGGACATTAGTGACACATTAAGGACACTAGAGCCACGTGGTGCTAGTGTCCTCAAAATTGTGGCTATATCTTTTACCCTAAATTTCTTGAACAACTATTATTTTAAAAATTAAAATCATCCTAAGGTCATCCTAGACATATTTTATTATCCTCACAAGCAATAAAACACTATAAATACATGACTTTTAGCCATATATCCACTGGATGAAAATTAAATGCAAAATACCTATTCAAGCATGAAATAAATTGAGAAAAATTAAGGTTATCAATCCCTATTTTATCCTAATTATATATATCACCATCTATAACATCCCTTAGCTCAAATTTTCTATATTTAAAATGTCAATCACACTTAAGGAACTCAATGCCACTATCATACTAGTATCACTTGTACTTACACCAACACTTAGGTGGGGATAACTACATCGAGATTGATCCCTTCTCAAAGTATTGATATGTAGGAAAATCTCTTCACAATGGGTTGTTGATGATGACCATCTTGTCCTTAAAATGAACACACTTTTTAATTCATACCCTATTTTCAAGGAATATTAGGGTTTGCATCATAAATTAGTCATTACAGGCACAATAAAAAGTTCCAAAATTTATGCGTGCATGAATAAACCCCAAAAATCTAGCCATAGGTGCACCTAGAAATTTGGGAAAATCTTACATAGAGGACATTAAAAAAATATCATAACGCTAGATCCATATGACACTAATATCCAAATGTAGTGCTACTATCTAAGAGGGGTTCTGACAGAGGGATCTAGTTGACAACACTCAACTAGCTTCTATCTTAGTTTCTAGCACTTAGATCATTTGTATCAAGTGTTTTTTAGATAAGTTCTTATTTATACTATTTATTACTATTTTTAGAAAATTCAAATCTAGTTATTTCTATAATAAATAAATTGAAATATTTTATGCATATTATTTACCTAATTTAGTCTACTCATCCCTATAATCAAACATAGGATTTGCATAAGCTTAACCCTAAAAGGTTAAAACATTAGGTGAACCTGACTTACTTTGAACATTGGTCAAACCCTAACCCTATATGTTCCTAGGTTTTCTATCCTTATTTTTTCTATTTTCATTAGATAATTTAAATTTTTTGTATTTCATATATTCTATTTTAGCATCTCTATTCTAATTTGTTTACTATATGCCATCTCATTAAGTTATCTCTCTTCCATTAAGAAGTGTTAGGCTAGGTGGTAATCCTATAGAGAATAATTAGATTCTTGATATTCAAGATTATAACATGGATAAGGGACCTATCATAAATCCTATTATTGATCCTTCATACCTTGATTATGTGTATTTCAATGATAATGTATTTGAAGATGAATAGTATAATCAAGAAAAAGTTGATACACAAATTGGAAATTGGGATACTCTCTATCTACTTAATAATGATAACATAATTGTCAATAAATATGAGATCCTATAGAGATTTAGAGATAAAATTTGGGAACAACCATTTGATCATGCATAAACATTATAATCTATAATGCAAATTAGGAATAAATCAAATAATGGTCGATCTTTAAATCCCCTAATTAATAACATTGTTACACCTACAATGGATCCAAATCAACTAAAACAACCCAAAATTATAATTCAACAACCTTTGGTGATAAATACACCTTTTATGTCTAGTTCTTCCACTCTAGATGTACAATCCCTTATGTACAAGGTTCATAATCCACTGGCTAAGTTGTTACATATTGAGAATGGAGCCACTTGGTCATCACATGCCTTGGGTTCTAATATTATCTTACATATACCTTTTACACACCACATTGCAAAAAATCCCTTACCATCCAGACTCATGGCACTTAAGATTACATTATATGATGGCAAGGGCAACCCAGAGCACCATCTTTGAGGTTTTCATGTATCATGTTTGGACTATGTGTCTAATGATTGGATTCTCACAAAGTTATTTCCATGCAGTTTAAAGGACTATGCCCTACAATAGTTTTATGAATTATCAAATCAATCTATCACAACATTAAATCCTTTGGTAGACATGTTTTTAGCACACTTTTCTTTCAATATTAGTGACAATATCTCATATGCTCAAGTTGCACAGTTGAAACAAAAGTCAAATGAACCTATCACAGAATATGTCTTACAATACAAGACTATATTAGCTAAATTAACTAACCCTATGGTAGACAAAAATATTTAGGACATCTTTAAATTGAGTAATTTACCAACATTACACAAAATTATCATGTTTAAGAAGTTTCTAACATTCATAGTTTTGTGCCACATAGTAAAAGAAAGAGAGGTCAAGATTCTATCAATGGGTAAAATAATATATACCAATGGATTAGAATCGACTGCTAAGAGTTCAAAAGCCTCCATTCAAGTTAAGGGCCATTGAGAACAATACTAATCAAAATGCCATAGTTAATGCATCTTCAAATCCATCTCCTTGCTTAGTTTTATCAGCACCTTAGCACCAAATCTTCACCAATCTTCCAGAGTCACCACCATGGGTTTTAAAACATCTATTGGAATGTAATGCCATATATCTCCCTCCCATTCAACATGTTGATATGTCATAGACTCTTTAAAACATCTATGATTCTAAATCATTCTATGAGTATCATAGGGTACTAGGCCATATAATAAGTAGATGCATAAGCCTAAAACATAATATACAATATTTAATTGAGGCTAACATTATTGATGTGGGAACACCCATAGAGGCACCGAAATTAAAACAAATGGAATATAATGCATTAAATATATTCTTAGATCCATTTCTAAAGCACATAAAAATGAAGCAGGGAATACTTTAGGTGTTTACTACACATTCAAGGACATCTATCAACAACTTCATATCATAATGTTATAGATGAGGCACACCCATTACACAATATAATTGGTATGTACCACACTAAAATTCTAGTTAAACCAATTATCACCTTATCAAAGTAGGAGATTATTGATGATGATACATATTGACATGCACTCTTTGTATGAGCTTATATAGATCTCATCATATCCAGAGTGTTATAGTTGATAATAGGTCAAGTATTAACAAGTGAACTATGACACTTTTATAGCATTTGGGGTATTTAGATCAAGATATATCCCCCATCAACACAATTATTAATGGTTTAAATGTTCATGTTTAGAGCTCTATTAGTGATATTGTGCTTCCATTATAGGTTGGACCAACACATATATCCATTCAATTCTTAGTAGTACCTAGTGTAGGTGTGTTTGATATGTTATTGGGTAGGCCATGGATACAACAACTATGAGCCATCCCATCCACAATACATATATGCTTGAAATACATACATGAAAATTAGGTGGTAAAAGTTGAGGTTATTTCATATGAGTATCTTATACCTATTTCGTAACTAGTTACAACATATTTACCAGTTATAGTTCCAATAAAATTACTAGACATAACACATCTATCAGTTATAATTCAAAACATAGTTCTATTTATACACCATAAAGTTTAGTAGAGCCACTAGTGTAGGTAGGGTCTACTCCTATAGTATTGACATGTATGCATACTCTCCTATAGAGGCCATAATTAGAGATACCCCTACATCAGAGATATGTCAAAAAATTTAGAGGTCCTTCATTCACTCACTTTTTTCCAAGATCAATATTATTGGGTTCTTTGGGTTCTCAACATAGGACACCTATGTCACCTAAAACTTATTCTATTAGATGGGTTACTAATACCCTAACAATTCACAAGACATTATAGTCAATGCCATATATTCCTAACACCACTACACAAGTAGATACAAATACATATACAAATTACTCACTACAACAGATTATGGGACCATAGTTTCCCTTTCACACAACACACATGATCATATTTTTCTTATTTAACATAGGTCACATTAATAGTGAGTATTTCATGAGACTCATCTATTAGTATGGTTTATTTCTTCTTATACATACTTTATCTCTTTTTTTTCTCCTTGTAAATAGTTTATTTCATTTTGCTTATATATATATATATATATATATATATATATATATATATATATATATATATATATATATATATATATATATATATATATATATATAACATGTCAAAAACACAAAAACATTTAGATAATTACTTAGAAAACACAATTTTTTTTTTACAGATTGAATGCATTTTTATGTTTACACCTCTTATATTTTTAAGACACTAAATATTCTACTTATCTTAGTATAGTAGATTTTATAATACATACATGTTTCACTTGTTCTTGTTGAGTGCTTTCAAATTGCTATAGGATTCAAGTCCACTACACTGATCCATAATTGATATTATCTACCAATTGGGGGCATATACACTAATTCATTGGTTCTTCACTTGACACATTCACCCTCTTGGGGAAATCTTATAGATAGCATCAATCACCAGGTTGTATTCTTACATACTCTACATTCCAACTTAAAAACTATTATATCTTGATAATAATAATTATTACTCATACTTAGATTTTTTTATCGGCTATTACTAATTTAGACTCAACATATGTACACCATATCTCTTACGTAGATTTATATTAAATATTCATGCATGATTACATTTATATATTTCCTATTTTAGACTTGATTATATCTTTATGCTTCTTCTATTCAAGAGCATTTAAATATGCCATTACTCTTTGGATCTATGCCACTTCTATTCACAACATGTATGCTTTTGACATGTTCCCATGTCCTTGCATGCGATTTCATAATCCTTCTTTGTGGATCTAAGCTAACTTGATTTTTTATTATGTATGTGGACATTTGAACATGTCCTTGTATGTCTTATTTTCTCAGATTTATTGATATGGGCCCATGTACGTTGTATTGTGGCCCCTTGGCCTACTTTGCATGCCTCATGTGTTTTATATGTATGATTTATTGTATGAATTATGGCCATAACACTTGTATTTTATTGTTAAACACACTATTTTTAGATGTCATGAGGCACCTCATGCATCTACCCTTCCTAATTGGGTGTCTTGATAGACATCATGCCCTATCCCGCTAGCTAGCTACTCAGTTCTAACAAGATTTGCTATTACATATATTGATTACATCTATCTTGAAACAATTTTATAATGCTAGATATAACATAAATCTTAAATTACATACTTATTCTTAGATTCTCTTACATTATAATGTTATGGATGCACATTATATTGGATTATCACACAGCTATCATAAATGCTCTAGATAACACACATGTTGTAGAGATTTTTATTTTGAGGATAATTTTTTCATAGGTTTAATAACTACCCTCAAAATAGGGGGTATTCACAGGGTTTTTTAACAAAGATAAAACTCCTATATTACACTCACATAACATTTTTAAGCACACAAGCTCAGTCATAAAGAACTAGATAGGTAAACACATAGGAAAAATAGTGACTCAAAAAGTAGCATAGTTGCATAAAATTTAGACTAGAAAGATAGTAGTACCCAAATGGGGACACTAGAACCACATGGTGCTACTATCCAATATATGGTGCTACTTTATATTATCCTCAATTTTAGAATAACTCAAATTGGATAGAATAATACAAGAGGCATAGTACATGTTTCACAGATCTAATAATGGGTTTATCAGTTATACTTAGTTTTTACTCAGATTCATATCAATTTACTTAGATTGGGGTCATAATGCATGAAATGACCATTACCATATTTATTTTAGATACTCAAATAAAATTATTACAACTCAATTCATAATCAATATACTCAAATATAAAATTGGGGGCATTTGTGCAACACATTATTTCCATATACTCAATTACACACTAGTTGATTAGATGGAATGAAAAATTCCATGTCATTCTCTATGTTATATACAATTGACATGATATTCTAGGTTATCACCAATTTCATGCCTTACTCCATCTATAGTGGTTAGCATTTCTGAGTGGCCTAGAGTCACCTAATGTACCTGAGTGGCCATGGAGCTGGCATACACAATTATATATACTTAGTTAGACATTTCTAGTACTTTGTAGATTCTAGTTTCAGATACATCTACTACAAATGGGTGGGCAATGATTGAGTCATAGTCTATTTGAGTTTTTAAGCCACCCACATGAGAGGGTTGGATACATTATCAGTCTAATCCAATCTATTCAAGGTCATGATCCACCAATTAGGGGTGGGTAATGATGGATTCAAAACTAGATTGAGTTCTTGAGCCAACCATACATGAGTATTGATCAAGCTATTCACCAATTGATCCTTATATACATCCACACACATGAGTTTTAACCATGTTCATGCATTAGTTTGCATACCCAATGATGTGTATTCATTCTTTTCCTCTTTCCCATCTCTTTACTTAGTTTTTTCTCAATTTTAATTCTTTACTTAGTACAGTCTTTTGATTTTGATATATCTTAATTAAGCATTGATTTATGTATGTTTAATTTGTAGGACATGATTTAGATCATGATTCATATGTAGACCTAACTTCACATACTTAGATTCAAATTCAAAATCTTCACTTCTTAGGTAAGTCTAGGTACACTTATTTTTTATTTATCCCACTCATTTCACTTTAATGCATTTCTAACATAAAGGGTGGGGGGTAAATGCAATCACCTTAAAATTCTATTTGAGTGTTAAGAGTTATAATTGAGACTACCTATCCATAGATTAGCCCTACACCTATCTTAGATCCTATTATCACACTTATGTAGCCTTCATATAGGCCATAGGCATCCCTAATTAGCTTAAACATAGTCTTATACCCCCATTTCCATGATACTAGCCCTTTGTGCCTAGTGTTTTTCTAGTGAAACAATAGTGCCACATTAAAGGACACTAAAGCCACATGGCCCAAGTGTTCCCAAAATGGTGCCTATGTAATTTATCTTAAATTTTTAAAATAAATATATTTTAAAAATTAAAAGCCTCCTTAGGTTAGCCTAAACATATTTTATTATTTTCGTAAGCAAAAAAAAACTATAAATACATGAATTTTATCCTTATATCCACTAGATGGAAATTAGATGCAAAATACATATTCAAAAATGAAACAAATTGATCAAAATTAAGGTTATCAATCTCTATTATACCCTATTTTTTCATACTCCCATCTACAAAAAACTTGAGCTCAAATTTGACATATTTCCAATCTCAATCACACTCAAGACACTCAAGGCCATTATTATACTAGCATCACTTGAACTTGCACCAACACTTAGTTGGAGAGAATTAACATCAAGCTTGATCCTATCCTACTAATGAACACACTTTTTAGTTCATACCATAATTGTAAGGAATATTAGGGTTTGTATCATAAATCAGTCATTATAGGAATAATATAGAGTTCTAAAATTCATGCATGCAGGAATAGGCCCCAAAAATCCAGGCATAGGTGCAACCAGAAGTTCAGGACAATCCTATATAAAGGACAGTAACACTAATATTATGAAACTAAATCCACATGGATATATTATCAAAATGTGGGGTTACTTTATAGGAGGGGTTCAGATAGAAGGATTGAGTTGATGACACTCATACCATATTCCATCTCAATTTTTAGCACTTAGAACATCTGTATCAGGTGTTTTCTAGATAAGTCTTTATTTACACTATTTAAATTTATATTTTTAGAAAATTCAAAGCTAGTAAATTCTATAAAAAATCAATGGTATTATTTTATGCATATTAAATATTATCCTCCACCAAATCCCAAGATCTCTATTCTTGGTGCCCCCCAACCCACATCTTCGCAAGTCATTCAAAACTCAATGCTGAAGCATTTTCACCAAACCCCTATAAAGATGTCTTTATATGAGTTAATCCAAAACTCATCCCAGCACCACCAATCCTTGATCAAAGATTTACAAGCCATTGAGGTACAACCCAATTATCCTCAACCTCTTTCATCTTTGGTAGATTATCTTCATACTATTACCCTAGTTTCTTTTATTGATTCAAAAATTTTGGCTCTTCAACATGGAGACCAAGACCTTGCACTTTATATCACCACATATATCGATAAAACTCATGTTAAGAGAGTAATGATAAATGGAGGTGATAGTGTTAATATTATCTCCACCCATGCCTATAAATAACTATCACTTCTTGATAATTATGTGTCACAATCTGATGCAACTATCACTTCTTTTAATGATACTAAATTGACTACTATCGGTACTGTAGTCTTGCATATCCATGAGGGTCCTTACATAATCCCTGAACTCTTATATTTTATCAAAAGAGATTTATAATACAACATATTTCTTGGATGTCCTTGTATATGTGCCATGGCATATGTACCCTCAAATTGACACCATTGTGTTAAATTTGGAATGGTGGGAAAGTGCATGTTATTCTCACCAATTTTCCTCCTTTTGAAACATGAAACATGACTTATCATCCCAATGATGTTCTCATTCCATTTAAAACATCTTCCTCTTCAAATTCTACCATTAAAACCTTAACAAGCTTGACTTTCCTAATTACTCAGATACTAGTAACACAAATTCTTGACAAGGACCCCATGGAAGACACTTTCAAATGCCTTTCACTTAGGGAATATTGCTTGTTGGCACTTGACATGTTCCATACTCCATAAGAGTATAGAAAACTTAGCATGCACCCCAATTATGATCCCTATATTGGGATGGTCATCCCGTATGGTCCCCCTAACCTTCAAACTAATCTCACATATGGGGGAATCGATTAGGATCCTACTATCAAAAATCCCTCCTCTTCACCACATCCTTTTACCTATGACTTCTCCTTCCTAGGAAAACCTAGTTTTGCTCACACCTATCTTTATAGGTGCACTTGGAAAAGATTTAGGTTGGGTCATTACGATCAGGGTGCTCATACACCCATTGAATACCCCACAAACAAGACCATCAAAGATGCCAAAAAGAGGTATGGTGTGGGTTTTGATGAACCAAAAAAACCCACCGAAGTCTCTCATATTGAGGAGCCACTCTCTCCTTCTCCATTCTCTCATCTTCCCCCACCATCACCTATATAATTAGAGGTATCCTTACCTCCTAATTTTTTTTCAATAAACACCATTCATTTAGGACCCCTAACTATCATGTGGGTAAGGAAACAAGGTCCCTTCCTCTCATTCATCTTGAAATGACTGATTAAGACTCTCCCACTATTAACACTATCTAATGTCAGGATGATGACACTATTATCACCTACATGGGTGTAAATGATTCCTATATCCAATGATCACTTCCTTTTGAAACATAAACTATGTTAAATGAATCAACCATTGACATTAATTTACCCTATCTAGATAACCCCTGAATCTTCAAGATTGGCCAATCTTTAGATTCCCTTGAATAAACTAATTATGCCACTTTCTTCTTTAATCACAATGAAGCATTTACTTGGTATTATCATGACATGCTTGGCATTAACCCCTCTATTTTCACCCATAATATTTTAACCAACTGTGATGATAAACCTATTAAGTAGATGCTTCATAAGATGAACCCTCATATTGCTCTCATTTTCAAAGAAGAGCTCCTACACCTCCTCTATGTTAACTTTATTCAACCTATTAACTATCTATAATGGGTCTACAATATCATCCCTATCACAAAAGTGATAGGGGGAATCTACATCTACACTAACTACCATGATCTAAACCTTGGTTTTCTAAAGGATGACTTCCATTTACCAAGCATCGACCAAGTTGTTGATCTGACAACTGATCATGAGATGTTATCTCTTGTGGATAGGTTCTTGGGCTACAATCAAATCCTGATTGATCTTGAAGATCAGTACAAGACCTCCTTCATCACCCCATGAGGGACTTTTTATTACTGGGTCATGCTTTTTAGCCTTAAGAATGCTGGTGTTACCTACCAATGCACCATGACTTATATTTTTCATGGCCTCCTACACAAAATTATAGAAGACTATGTGGATGATTTAATTGGAAAATCTAAACATCACCAGGATCACTTAGAAATTCTCAAAATCATATTTACTCATCTCCTCTAATATAACATTTGATTAAACCCAAAGAATTTCATCTTTGGGGTCCTTTTAGGTAAGCTTATAGGTTTCATTATCTCCCTCTATGGTATCAAGGTCAACCTTGCTAAGGTTCGAGCAATACTAGAAATGCCTCCACCCACTAATCTCAAGCAGCTTCATAACTTACAAGGCAAACTTTAGTTGATCCATCATTTCATCTCTTAGTTGTCAAAGTGATGTCAACCTGTTCATCATCTACTTAAAAAAGATGTCTCCTTCCATTCGAACATGGATTGTTAGAAAGCCTTTAATGCACTTAAAGGGTATCTCCTTTCCCCACCAGTTCTTATTCCCCCTAAAGAGGACCAACCTTTCTACCTCTACATTTCTAAAACATACCATTCCTTGGGTGATATGATTGCACATTGAGATGATCAACATATAGAGTAAGTTGTTTACTACATAAGCTAAATGCTTATTGATTATGAAACTTAGTATACTCATATTGAAAAGCTTTGCCTCACATTGGTATTCATAGCTCCCAAACTTTGTCATTACCTTTTAAATAACAAAACCTATGTTTTCACCCATATTGACCCCCTCAAATACATGCATTCCAAGCCATACCAAAACTAGAGTATGGCTCATTAGATCATGCTCCTTACTGAGTTTGACTTGGAATTCATCCAACAAAAATCTATCAAGGGGTAAATAATTGCCAACTAGTTAGTTGATGCCCCTTTACCTGACAACCAACCTTCTAACCTTGAATTCCCTAATGAGTCTATTAAAATTATATTCACTAATGACATCTCTTATCAAATTATGATGTTTTTTAATTTGTCTAAATGTCAACTTAGTGGGGGTATAGGGTTCATCATCATCCCTCTTGATAACAAGCCTATGCCTCTATCATTTAAACTAGATTTCAAATGTACTAACAATATGTTCAAATATGAAGCTTTGGTCTTAGGGTTTCAAATTGCCATTTTCTTTGGTGTCAAATTAATCAGTATCTTTGGTGATTCCTAGCTAGTGATTAATTAGGTTAACAGTTCCTACCTCTATAAAAATGAAATTTTGTAATGATATAAACATCATGTAGATGCATTGTTGGAATCATTAAACCATTACCTCTTATAGACTATTCCTCAATATATAAACAAGTTTGTCTCCATGATGGCTTCTGTTTCCTCACACATTCCATCCTCATCCTCTTCTTCAAAAATTTACATCATCATGAATTACCTCACATTGCCCTCCAATGTGTCAACTAACATCCTATTTATGGAAAATGTTGACTCTAATCTACATAATGTCTGGTATAAATAACTTGTTGACTATCTCACTTATGCTATCATTCCATTAGACCTTTCCAGTAATGAGAGACATGCTTTTGTTAAAATTACTACTCACTACACTATGCTAGGGGCCTTCTCTACAAATAAGGATTTGATGGTCTCCTCCTTAGATGACTCACTCAAGATGAAATACCATTCACCATTAAGAAAGTCCATGATGGGATTTATGGTGGACATTTCAATGGGAATTTAGTTACCAAATGAATCCTTTAACTTGGATACTATTGGCCGACACTCAACCAAGATTGTCAAAATTATGTTCAATGTTGTGTCAAATGTCAACAACACGCTAACCTCCTTAACACTCTATGACATGCCTTACAAGTTACCAGAGACTTTTGGCTATTTTCACAATGGGGTTTGAATCTAATTAGTGAGATTAACCCTCATTCATCTCTTTAGCACCATTCTATCATTAATGCTATTGAATACTTCACCAAGTGGGTTGAGGCTATTCCTCTCATCTCCACTAAGGCTAATTTTTTTTTCAACTTTATCAACCATCACATCATCTACCATTTTGGTGTCCCCTATAAGATTATTATGGACAATGGTAAATATTTCAAGAACAAGACTATCCAAAAACTCTATGATTCTTTTGTCATCAAATTAATCTTCTCATCACCATACTATCCACAAGCTAATGGATAGGTAGAAGCTTCTAACAAAACCATAACCAAAATCCTCATGAAGGTAGTCAATGATGCTGGTAGGGATTGGCATAAACACATCCCCTTTGCCTTATAGGCTTATCATACTAGCATTCAAACCCCTATGGGTGTTACACCTTTTTCACTGGTCTATGAGATGGAATTAGTCTTGCCTTTTGAGGTCCAGATTCCTTCTCTTCACATCTCTCTACAAGACATACTTACTAATGATGAATTTCACCAAGAATGTTTGGCCCAACTTGAGCTACTCGATGAACATCATCTAGTAGCCCTCAATCACCTCCAAATATATCAAGAGTGTATAAAATTCACTTAAAACAAAAACCTCAAGGAGTAAGATTTTAATATCAAAGATCTCATCTTAAATGAAAATCAATATGTGACAAACATGGAGAAAAGCAAATGGGGCAAGTTTGCTCCTCATTGGTTTGGACCCTACATCATAACTCACAAGTATGGCTTAAGAACTTATCGCTTGTCTTCTCTTAAAGGTAAGCCAAAAATTGAGCCTTTAAATGCTTTAAACCTATGACCATTATGTTTTTAATCAAGTGATACTTCACTTCATGTATAACTTGAGCTCATCCCTTGAGCAACCATATTACATTCACCTCCCTTCCTCTTAACCCTTGTTCCTGCACACTTAGTTAACCTTCCAAGTGTTATGATTTTTCCCTCATAAAGAAAAACCTCTAAGCCCGTATAGTCCTATCCATGACTAAATTTGTATCTAAACAAAAATTTAATAACAAAAATTGGGATATATAGAAAAATTATTATCTCTTAGGTCATGGTTCTCAAACATAGACTATTCCCTTGAAGGATAACTACATAAATTTTTATTGATACTATAAATAGACTAATCTCTAGAAGGATAGCTAAAAAAAGAAGCTTAGACCACTCCCTTGAAGTATGGATAAGTGAATCTTTGTTATCAATGAAATAATGACTTAAAAGCTTCCTACATTGATCAGAGTTGCATGGCCTCAAGGCACCAACAACATCCCAATAAAGGATTCTTGCACTGATCAACCTACATAAGAAAAAGAAACAAAAAACTTTAGTAATGGACTTTCCTATGGTAGCTCTCAGGTCACCTATAAAAGGGGCACATTTTCCCCACTAAGAAGGTTACACTACCCAAACATCCTAATTCCTTTTACCTTTTTCCTCTCTTACTCCCTCACAATCAAGGGACTTTGAACTCACTTGACAATAGAAGATCATGAAATTTCTCTACCAAATTAATGGTTGATACTACAATACATGAATAAGGCTCATACTCTTGTGCATATTCATATGATCATTATGGTCCTCACTAATGCAAGAGAAACATGTCCCTTTCTTTTCTATCACATGTCAATTTCTCTTTTAAGGCGGCATCTCACAACAAGATTCACTTAACTTCTTGATCTCTATTTTTACATCTTAAAGTTATGTGTTTAAGAATACTATTACTTACATATCTATTTCAAGAAATGATGCTAAACAATATCAACAAACATCAGGGTGTATTAAAAATACATTCTTAAATCATCACACTCTAATAATACTAATAAACCATTTTCCAACTAATTTGTTTCATACAACCTCATGTGAAATGAAAACAACATAGCTTATCTAAACAATATTAAGTAGAGAAAATAGAAAATCAAACAACTCATTTTTAGCATACACCATCACATATATGTAAAATGTTAAAATGAAACCAACTGGTCAACTATGAATGTACCATCATGAATATGGGAACTTCTAGCATAACACACTATCACTAACATAACCACAAATAACATCATATAAACATCATACATAATATAACATCATAACATCTCACAATACCAAAATCTCATATATATATATATATACACTAAATATGAACATGCATCAATGAATCATATCAGTATCATCTCTCTCTCATCATAAATCTCTTAACTTTGGTTCATAAGATGGAATATATATATATATATATATATATATATATATATATATATATATATATATATATATATATATATAACACAAATCACAATACATCTATCCCTCATAATACTCAAGGCTATGGTCATAGTCATGAACAAGTATTATCATCACCACCCTTTGCCTGTCTATATCTATGTGAACTAGAGGTCATGGTGTGTCTCTCTGATCTCTCCTACTATATATATATATATATATATATATATATATATATATATATATATATATATATATATATATATATATAACACAAATCACAATACATCTATCCCTCATAATACTCAAGGCTATGGTCATAGTCATGAACAAGTATTATCATCACCACCCTTTGCCTGTCTATATCTATGTGAACTAGAGGTCATGGTGTGTCTCTCTGATCTCTCCTACTATATATATATATATATATATATATATATATATATATAACACAAATCACAATACATCTATCCCTCATAATACTCAAGGATATGGTCATAGTCATGAACAAGTATTATCATCACCACCCTTTGCCTGTCTATATCTATGTGAACTAGAGGTCATGGTGTGTCTCTCTGATCTCTCCTACTCTCTAGCCTTAGAATATCTCAAAATCTACAAGAATTTCTTGATGGCTCTCTCATCATATGAAATCTCATCTAAAGTAGTGTCATACCTCACTAATGGTACAGTCTATGGTAGACCCATCATACCTAATATAAGACCCTGAGGTGATGCCTATGGTGAATCCTATACTGGTCCTTGTGGTGGAGGAGGGGGTATCCTACTTTGCTACTCTCAAACCATCTCTCTTTGCTATTAATGTAGTAACCTATCCCTATAGTTTTGTCACATGTCCTTGTAGGACCAAAACCTATGCCTGTGTTATATTCAATTAGGTCTATAGTGTCATCACCTATCTCTTTAGGACTAAAACATGTGCTTGCAATATATCTCATGCCTAAATAACTACATCCATCTCTTTCTTAACTCCCTATAAATTTAGTTGTGGTCTCCTCAGAATCACAAGGTGTAAACCATCCCACCATGCTTAATAAGCATTTGTATACCCCAAATTAATCACACTTGGGCTTGCTGGCAACTCCTCAAAATCTATCCCACATCTATCTCTTGGGGAAATAGAAGGGTTTCCTCTATATCATCCATTCTATATTAAGGAAAAGTAGGAGGTATGTCCTATAATAACCTTAATTATCTCCTAACTCTGACCACAAGTATCATCTCCAACTCTCTAGCTTACCTCCCCCTGACACATATCATACTCTATAAACCTACAAGCTACTCTACCTATCCTCTAAATATAGGATATGTCAAGTAGGGCATCTAAATAATATCTGATGGAATCAATCCATCCATCATCTACCTATAATAATCAATATCCTACATGATGCCATCTACTTGTGTATGCACCATGTTATCTCTCCATCATTTAAAACCAACCCTAAAACTAGTCAAAATCATGACTGGTAGCCCCAGTGGCCATATCACCACAATGTGCTCATATGCCCAATAATGAAGTAAAATCTTGACACAAAGACTATATCACCATCGTAACCTCATACCTCATAACTCCCTATACAGCTATGTAAGAAAAGTTGGTCCCCATGCAAAGATTTTCCACTGCTCAAACATCTATGCCAATACTCTGGTCATCACAATAGGGAATCTCCCTCCATCTATGTTAGGTAGTGCATACACTATAATGCCTATCATCATAAGGATAATCAAATGATGTTGCTCCTCATTGATAGTGTAAATCAACTCATATACAAAGCTCATAAAATGATAGGTCACCTCACTAACATGCTCCCCAAATAATGTGGACATATGAATATCATGATCCTCCCTTGAACACATGAAGAGATCTTCACCTTGGAGTGGTAGCCATAAAATCATATATATGTCCTCCTACATCACTATCAACTCTCTGGTAGCAAATAGAAGGTGTTGGTGGTGTGATCCCACCTCTCTATCAAGGCTACCATCATGCTAACATCTCGTGCAACTTTGAAATATCATCATACTCCTCATAACCCTATAGTTGTTATGTGTTTCCACTCATCTATGGTGACATCTCTCCTTATCCTCATTAGTAGTATAGGTAGTTGATCTTGTAATGTCAACTCCTACCTAGCTTGTATCCACACACACAAAATCACTCCATCAATCCATATACTTTAAGTTATAAACCTCATCTTTTAATTCCTTTCCCTTTGGGAGAACTACATTGGCATAAGGCCCTAATATAGGCTATGTAGGCAAGACTCAATTGACATAAAGTTTTCTAAGGCTAGCTCAGCCATCTACCCACCTAACTATCTAGCCCATTCACCCACTTAAACCCTAGGTCAATTGGCCTATCCTAAACCTCTAGGCCCTATGGCCTATTTCTTAAGCCATAGGCCAACTAGCCTATTTTAAACCTCTAGACCCCATGACTTATATCTTACACCCTAGGCCTAATGGCTTATTTTTCACCCTAGGTCCCATGGCCTATTTCAACCTACTTTTTCCTAATCACTTGCCTTAACAATTTTAACCCATATCTAACTCATATTTCCCTTCCTTTTGGGAGAACTAAATTGGCCTGAGGCCCTAATCAGGGCTATGTAGGTAGTACTCAGTTAACATGATGTTTTCTGAGGCTAGCTCAACCATTAGGATAGTCCACTAATGCACTTATACAAATTTAATTAGGGATGCACAATTGGCCTTAATTCTTCCTAAAATTGCCACTTTGGGTTTTCTAGTGATCGACATCAGTTATATTTCAATTGACATTGGTCTTATTTGTTGACATTGGCACCAGTTTTCAACCAACATCAGTGCTAGTTGTCGACCGATGTTAATGACTGGTTCTACCCTAGGGCCAAACAACTCATGCCCAAATTTTAGGGTTTTTCCTATAAACTACCCCCAACCCCCCATAAATCCACCTAAATCTACCCTTACCCCATCCACTAATCCCGTAATTACCCTCTATCTCCCCACATACTCACATTAACCTAACTAACAAATTTTGATCAAAACTTAAATTAAAAAAGCAAAAAACAACCAACTCAAGCAACTCAACAAGATCCTACCTCATCTCTCCATCTCCTCTAGGTTGGAATGGTTGGTACCTATTATGGAGAACCTCTAGTTGGGTCCCCTTGTCCCTCTACCATCTCCATCCATATAAATGCTCCCTTGGTCAAATTATGTCCCACCAGGTGCTAAATGACACCCTCAGTCTCCCATACTCTTCTCAACCAATCACCTATCACCAACTCACAACAATAGGACAAGCTCTAGATGTTTTATATTGCATAACACTTAGAGATCTCATTTCCTCCAATCTAATGTCAAAAATAACATTTAGTGGGTCTCCAAACCTCTTTTACTAGGTTTGGTCACCCACTAACATTGATGGTCCTACCCTAGGCCATAGATGTTGGCATATTTCCTACTGACATTAGTGACCTGACTGATGTTGGCATATTTCTTACTAGAATTAGTGACTTGATTGATGCTATCCACCTTAAAATTAGGGTTTCCAACCCCAACCACCACCCTTTAAAAAATCACCCTAATTATATGCCTTTAGTGGTTCACATGGACTCCTTATGGGGCAACTTAGAGATCACATATATCTCCTCACCCATAAAAACCAACCTTGAAAATCACTTAAATTTACATCCATGATGACTTTGATTGGAGATCACAAATATCTCCTCAACTAATGACCCTTTTGAGTAAACCTTACCTTGCTCATTCTGACTGCTTATGCTACCATGCTATAATTGGCTATTATACACACACATGTATATCAGGTGTTTTTGGATCATGACCTTACCAATTCCATCACTTGTAACCTATTTTTTTCCCAAGAGAACTTCCTACCTTGGATATCTAGAACACATAAACCATTGTAGCTACAAATTTGATCATTTAAACCCTATTATATATCACTAACAAGCTATGGTTTGTTTATTTCTATCCAAGTCCTCCTCACCTTTACCCATTATTGATTATCTCAACTATAACTAGTATTAGTATATGTGCAAGCAACAATGTTACCACATTCACACTCAACATCCACCCATCCATTAACTACCTATCAAACTGGTATCTAATTTTATATTCTCCTATATTGGTTCCCATTTTTAAGGGGGAATATCTCATCCCATACCTGGAGCATCTAACTCTTATTTTTGTCTCACAACTTGTCAATACAAGTTACAAGACAAAAAGGGGAAAATGTAGACACTATAATTACGTCACACACTTGCATGACTCCTTGTGTTAAAACTCCCCTTGATCCCCTTTTAATAATAAACCTTCCTAACCCATTTTCACCTTAAAATATTCATTTAAGCTAATTAAAACCCACTTATGCCACCTCACCTAGCCACCTCATCCTACGACTAATTCCTATCCTCTGAGTCACCTTGAGACTTAGTCTCCTAATCCTAACTACCTATGACTTGTTCTCACCCCTAACATAAATTATTAACTAACTATGTTCTTCATAGTCTCACATTTTTACCATTTTCTAATGGATACCACACTTGGCAAGAGAATGAATAGAAAATGGGATAAAAATAGCCCTTTTACCTATTCTCATGCCACCAACATCGGTCAACCATCGATCGATGTCAATGGGATTGCAAATGTTGGTTACTTAAGCAAAAATCCAAGTTAATATTTGGGTCATAAAAATTAATAATTCACGCACAAGATTTTATCAATCAAAGCATCCAAAAATCACTTTTAACATCTAGGCTTAGCATTAATCTATACAAATTGATCTAGATTAGGAATTGATACACTGCATAGAGCTTAAACTCTTGAGTACCATAAACACATGTTGTCTTGTTTGTTCACCCATCAATTCACCAAGCCTCATCCGAGTCATCTATTTGATAGTCATAATTTACCCATTTCACCAGCTAAGTATATCTCAGTGTTTTTTAAGTCTTTAAACTTTAATTTCATAATTACTTTACATACTAACCCTCTGTCCAGAGTCCCTTGAGTTTTATCCACCTCTTTATGACTCTTCTCAACCTCACAACCTAAACATACTCCCATTATCCCTCACAAAAAATCTTTCTTTAACTCATTCTAATACTACTACCCTAACCGACATCAGTGACCCCAAACTGACATCAATGACCCTAGTTGACATCGGCAACCACAACTGACATCATTCCTTTAACCAAAGTTAGTTACTATGTTTTTGAACCAACAACCTCAAAATCACCTAACAACCTTCCCAAAACATAGACCTGACTTATCAGCCTACACGATATTATCTTATGCTACACTAAGACCTGCAACACAATAAACATAACTCTCTCTCTCTCTCTCTCTCTTTACTTGTATTTATTTTAATCTTTGTTTTAAAATAGTGGACTGTGATCTTAAGGAAGTTTCACACTTCCTAGAATAAGCACGTAGCTTGGTAGTATACACATATCTCTGATAACAACTATTTTTTGTAGTGTTTTTTTAATCTACAAGTGTCTTCCTCCATATCCAAATAGGGGGATATACAAAGTCTATAATGGTGCACACTTGTCTAGGTTTTAATCATTTATCCCTAACTCTCTCTCTTTTTTGTTTCTCTTTTTTTGAATATAAAATAAGCTTAAAATGTAGTGAAACACAAACCTTTAATCAAACATAAGATTTACATAAGCTAAACCCTAAAAGGTTAAAATAAAGTTCTTATTGGTATGTTTCCTTGTGAGTTATTGATATTTTATAGGTGAGGAATGAATGAGGGTTAATATTGTATATATATCAATCTATTTTAGAAATATCTCACATTAAATCATTTAGGATGACCTTTAGGATACATTTTATTTTAAAATTAGATGACTTTTGGGCACTGGATACTCTTTAGGAAAAGTGGACACTTGTGTCAATGCAAGTGTCTATCTATGACACAAGTGTCTAGGAAGCAATAAAATAGGTATAGGTCCAAAACTGGTAGTGAAGGATAAGAATCAAGTTTAGAGATTTTTACATAGTGTAGAATGCCTAGTCAATAACAATGGTTAGACTAAGAGATAAGCAATTTAGGCACAAAGAGAGTTAAAATGAGTCTTTCAATAGCAAGTGGGTCTATAACTAAAATTTGAAACCATGATAGGGATTTTCTAAGTGTACAATACTGAGGTACTATATAAATCAAAATTTAGTATCCACACATTTGTAATAAACATGAAATTCATATTATGAAAACTATATATATGATAATGTATAATTTTGGAGGGAATGCAATTAATATAATATCCATTCCAAATAAAATAAATATTGTCCTAAATCCCTATATATACACATATAATCATCCTCCTCCTCATCTTCTATATAATAATTAGGGATGTTAGATGTGTATAATGAGGCATCCTCTAGATTAATATCATCATTAACATAATCAATGTGATTGGGATCCTCCTAATCATCCTTCTCAATATAAGGACCATGAACTAGGAATTAATGTCTTTCCATTTAAAAAATAGATATAATTTAATTTTTGTATAAGTATTTGAGGTTACAATTTACATTATTAATTATAACTATAAATTATATTCGATAGATCTCACTAGTTTGTTTCAACTAGTCAAATAGTAAATTTATTATTGGGAAATGACTCAACTTTCCATGAATTTGTGAAATGATAATTATGCACAATTTGATTGGTCTACAAGGAGTTTTACAAAGCACTAACTACTTTTGATGTTTTTTAGGTTCATTGCACAAGCACAATAGTTACACCGATTTATGTGGATAATTCTTTTGATAGTTACATAAAGTTATCATTGTGTAGGAATAATTGTAGAGTTGTATAGGATATTATACATAGTTTCATTACCCTCTTTATGATTTCAAAGTGGTGCACATTGGATGAGTTGTAGTAAGGTACTACAAGGAGTTATGAAACATGTAGAGCAATGACATTTATTAGAAGGAATTTCATAAAATTTTAGAACTATATTTGTCAAATTGAAGAAGTGTTAGAAACATCTTGATGGTGCTCTGACATGGACCAGTTGAGGAATGTTACATGTTATTCACTTGGTTTAGTGTTTGGTGAACATATATTCCTCTATTACATGGACATTAAAAGTGAGTTCCTAATAAAGGCATGATTATTTTAAGGAAGGATATGTGTAAATAAGTTTGTTGAATACCTAATACACATAGTCAAGTTTTTGCATTACCTTGATACTTGGTTTAGCATTGTAAGATATTCTAGTCTATTTTATAATCAAGAAGGTTTTTATGCTATTTTTTTTACCTAAAAGGTTTTCTAAGGTGAAAAAAATACGTATCTATGTGCTTGTCTCTATCTTTGTCTATGCAAGATTTGAATAGTTGAACTATCCTATGCATTTATTTATCATGTAAAGGTTAATTCCAAACATTTATTTTAAGCACATAAGACCTAGATTTGGGCCCACATGTTGAATTATTATGTGTCCCATCCCATAAATTTCAACTATTTTTCCACTTCCTCTTAATATTTTAGCCATAATGTTACTCTTACAATAAAATGTATATCATAAAATTAGATGTAATTTTTATAAAATAACTCATTACAAACTACAAATCTATATAAAATAACTTATTAAAAAATAAAAAATTATAGACAACCTAATTTTCTCTCATTCTCCCCGAATGATGAGTCACCAAGATCCCATTGCTAAATCTCACTCTTGGGCCTTGTGCTAGCTACTCTTGACCCCTAAATTAATTACAATAAATTTAAAACATATAATTAATCAAATATAAAAAATGAACAACCATTTAAATCTCACTGAATTATTAACTATCTTTTAGCCTTGTCTTTATCATGTTAGAGCAAATCATCGCCCACTTCTAACCAAGGGCCATTTTTATGTTGGGAGGCTAATGCCTTATTATCTATGCATATATATTTATCTTGTATGAAGGATGTAAATTATAAATTTGAAAAAAATATTAGAAGTATATAAAATATTAATAATAATTAAAATGTATTTAGGCAACCTTATGTGCATATGCCTCCTCATCACATTAAGCATAATTTTTGCCTATTTATTAATTGATTTTGTGTATAGAAGGGATTTTTGAATTCAAGTTAAATTATTTTCAAAATCCATTGTATATGTTCTATAAAAAATTATTGTTTTGAACTACAAAATTCATAATTTTTGTTTCAACACAAAGCCATTCTTTGTTTAAAATACGTTAAAAAATGAAATGCTAAATATATTATAAATATATTTAAAAATAAAAATTAAATAAATTAAAAAAATAAACATGAAAAATTTAAAATTTAAAAATAAATAAATTCAAATAATAATTGGTCTTGGGCATCATCTAATATTTTCATATGATCATTCGCATATAACGTAACTTTTAAAGACCCAACTACTCAGTCCTATATGCACCCCAATTTTTCATGGTGAAACATTTTGAAAGTTTTATGATGAATGAAAAACCCCCAAGAAATGGAAGAAGATAATATACCCTTTATGATGTCAAAATTCATGAAATATTGGCCTTTAGACTCATCATGTTAATTTTAGTAGCATAGATCATGAAGCTACCATGATGATCTCAAAACCACCATGATGTCCTCAAAATTACCATGGTGGTCATGAAATTAATGTGGTAGTTATGCCACTACCATGGTAATCATACAACCACCATGATGGTTTTGTAAGTACTAGTATTCTTAAATTGGTGGTTTTTTACCTTCTACAAATCTAATTAAGTTAATAAATGGGATGTGATTTTGAGGAATTTTATCATATTTTGGAACTTTGTTTGCCTTCTAATCCTATTAATTTTCACTCAAAAAATTCTTTTTATCCTTAAATTTTATACATACACCTTCTTGGGTGTTCAAAATGATTAAAAAAATCACTTATTACAATCACTAATATGTCATGTTATGATCACATATCATAATTATTATTTTTATCTTCACCATAGTTCTATTTTAGTTATTTTTGTTCTCTACCTCTTATTGATAAAATATTTTGGGCCATATGAGCATCAAAATTTGGAGGTTACAATCCAAGGAAAAAAACACACATCCATTTTTTTTCTAATTTCTCATTCAACATTTGACAAGTCAGAGGTTTTAGTTTGCTTTCTTTATTTAGATTAGTAGATTAGTTCTTTATTTTTAATTTATTGTTTAATGCTTGAAAATAATTAAATATATATGAAAGTTTACATTATTTAATATTTATGTTGTCTATTTTCTATTTTTTAATTTACACTCTCTATCAAATGTCATTTTCATTAAAAAAGTGTCCATCATTATTTTTACCCATTAAGTGTTGAAAACAATAATCTGTATTGGTTTAATTTATTATTTTTCAGTCATTTAAACACACTTTTTATTCTTTAATTTAATGAGTTGTGAACTATCAATTCATATTCAAGTGTTGTCCATCATTATCAAAATTTATTTTATTGTTTTACAGACTGAAAAGCATTTTTTACAATAATGTTTCATCCCATTTTGTGTAGACATTTATTTATTATTAAATTATATTTGTTTCAATATTTTCATATACCATAAAACAAAAAAATATAATTAGTTAATTTTAATCATTGAAAATATATTATATTTTAAATAACACTTTCTTTTAGTGAAAATAGTAACTCAATCATTATTACAACTTATTTATTTGCTTATTAATTAGTGTAAATTATGATCTTAAATGATTTGTTTTTTAAGGCCTCTATTATCCTAGACATAACCTCCTCATATATTTTCTTCTTCATTCACATTATATTATACACATTCATCCTCTGATGATACTACCATGAAAAATTCAACCTTGAAGAGGTCGTCAATATTGTTGCCCCCGCTTGGAAATTTTTACCTAGAGTGAAATTGACTATGAGCTTATGTAGATAGTCTTTCATTACACTTATCTTCCACACTTGATAATTAACCAACTCACTATTTTAGACACATAATTTGAGGTAATTGATGCCTCTTGGGATAAATAAACTTGCCACCTAGCCTATCAATTTAGTCTTTGAATTATATTTTCACTCTTTGAGTCTAGCCTCATCCTTCTCATTTATGAAATTACTAGGAAAAACTCATCCCACTTGAGTTGGTATAATTATTAGATTCATTCAGCTTGAATTCTCTCCATTTCAATAGAGTAATATCAATTAAGAGCTATGTTACTTAGTTCTCTTAGATTTTGGTTACCAATCAGCTCTTATTGCCTCTCAATTTTCACACTTAACGTGCATTAAAAATTACCCAAGAGTATTGGATACAAAGAGAACATACTATAATACATTTTATACATGTGCTAATTTAAACAACCTAACTAATTCAACCAACTAAACTTATCCAACCAGATCAACCAAATCAATAACTCTCATTTGATCAACCATTTTCCTATTGCCCATAAATCCATCACTTAAACTACAAAACTATTTTTGTAAATCAAATACCCCTTTTACAACTAGATCTTGATAGATTCCAAGTCACTCAATTAAATATTTATATTGATATTTAGGTATATGCATGAAATAATAGATAAATACTAGACAATATCAGATAGTTATTGTGGTCCTAGATGATGAAGAAAAAAGAGTTGATCTCTCACTAATATTTATATCCCTAATTGTAATAAGAAAACCTAGATAGATTATTATAAGAGGTAAATTAAAAATTTGAAGGGACCTCATGTTCCCAAATTTTTAAAGACCCATCCATCCTAATTAACTAGACCAATAGTTTTCATCTAATCAATTATTACCTTGACTATCTTAGCCCAACCTTAATAAATTGAGTTTAAGGTAATGTTTTGATTTCCTTGTGTACTAATATAGTGAAACTAACATTAAGATATAGTCTTTTATGTTATACATTTTATTTCATCCATCCTTCTCTCTTTGTATTTATTATGTGGGTGTTTATAAACCCCCTAGATATGATAGGTGATAAGATACCTCTATTCTTGGATGCCTTCAATACACATGTTTAGACTCAATATGACATTTCATTATGTGATTGGTCTATATTCAATAATTAAAATGTCATCAATCTAAATAATAATCAAACTGACAAAATAGTTCCTTTAAGTTATTTTTTCATTACATCACATATAAAATTCCATATGGTTTATGAACAAATGAAATCCAAATTAGAGACTCCCCATAACTATCATTTTAAAAATGAGATATCTCAAATAGGTGAAGGCATGTATCCATGCCTCTTCACCAATCCTCATTAAAACATGTTAATACTCAAGCCTAGGAGTAACACCATGTTAGTATAATAAAATGAAAGGACGAAAAAAATGAAAGAGGGGTTATCCAAAATGTGATATTTAATATTGAATTCTCCTAACTTAACTCTTACTAATTTTAATATTTATTATCCAAATCTTCCTAATACAACACCTCTCTAACAACCTAAGATGATTCAAACAATTCTTGATTTTTTTAGTATAACCTCACTCCCCTCAAACATCTTACAAGGGAGGTTCTAAACCTAAGTACGATGCCTACTTTCATAAATTCCATCATATCTATCTTAGTGGCACACATTAAAGATTTTAAAATTATCATGCTCTTCCTTAGATAGATCATTTGGGCCAAGAATATGTGCCAAGTTATAATTAATTACCAATCAAAACTATCATTCCATCATTAAAATTCTAATGGTTCCTCATCAGGCTATGATGAGTTAAACTAATTCACCTTCGACCTATATTTTTCCCTGTCAGATTCAAGGAGGTCTTCCTTATTACATCCCTCTTGTTTATATGCCCATTGACACACCTTATTCCTACACTTTGCCTAGATATATACTATTTGATACACCTCATTCTTATACCCCTCCTAGCTATATGCTACATAGTGCACCTCCTTCCAACTCTCTTCCACCATTATTTAACATATGATCCAAATACACCATATAGATCATTATGTGCCAATTTAATACTCTCAAATGGTTCAATGGGAAACCTTTACACCCAGTGTTCCCTTTCTAGCTACTTTTATGAATCTCCCTCCTCTAATTTATTTGGATGCCTCTTTAGTGGAATCCAATAGAATGGTAACTTACAAAAAATACCTCAAATAACCACTTGAACTTATCATTTAATGGGTTATTTTACCTCACCCAATGTTAAATATCCCCAAATATAGGAGAGGGAGATCCCAATTATTATATTAAAGCCTACACCACTAATATTAGAGAGATAATTCCATGAGATATGATGGCGGCCAAAATATTTACCAAAAATATTTAAAGGATTTCCGTACTTTCATATTACCATATTCTCAATCCTCTATTCATAGTTTAAAATAACTCATTGTTGATTTCATGAAGGATTTCAACATGAAAATTTTGCTTTGCATTGGATTACAAGAATTCTTTCATATCTAGTAAAACACCAATTAATCTATTTCCCATTTCATAATGAGATGGTGCCAAATAATCTACTTTTCTTCAAATTCCTCTCACATGGAACAAATAAAGCCATAAAATCTCTTTATCCATAGCCTTAACCATGATAATAGGGAATATGTCTAAAAATCACCTTATTAATTTTATGAAGAAACACTAGAGAGTGCCTTGAGGATTAATCAATCCACTATAGAAAATGGGTGGAAAACTTATGGGTTTAATGAAAAGATAACTAATCCCAACAAAAATGGTGAGAGTTTTCAAAATAATAATGATTGAAACAATTAGCCACCATTAACAACATAACAAATCAACCTCAGAAGACAAATTTTGACAATAAAAACAACAACAACAACAACAACAACAACAACAACAACAACAACAATAATAATAATAATAATAATAATAATAATAATAATAATAATAATAATAATAATAATAATAATAATAATAATAATGGGAATGAGAACCAAATAAACCCCAATGCCACACCTTTTGTTAATGATGTGGATTTCAATCAATCACTACCATATAACAATCAAAATCATACCAAAATTAGAATTAGAACCCAAAGATACAATACCAAAACTAATACCCTAATTATAATCAAAACCAACCATTTCATAACCATAACCAATTTTAGAATTCTCACTTGGGCTTCTATCGACAAGATCAAAAATAAAATAAATGTATTATGATCTTAACCTATATTTTCTATTTCATAGGGTTATTGGTCATGATACTCATACCTACAGGGAATATAATAAAATTCATCCAAAGACTTCATGAGGATAAAAGGAAATTTTTTATTGACATGTTCCTAAGAATTTCTCCTAATAACTCCTAACCTTCCCATACAGGTCTTATCACACCCCAAAACACAAATTTAGGCATATACTAGAATCCATTTCCCAATCATCAACCTCATCCTTACTAAAATATTCTTCCAAACCCTACCAACCCCCACCACCTCAAACACATGATGTTGAAACCTCACCATTTGAGAATCTCAATATTGCCCCTTTTCTAGATAAAAAAGGAAAGAATAAAATCATAGGCTTAGTAGAATTAGAAATTTATGAGGAAGTGAATTTTAATACTTTCACTAGGGAATATCAATCATAACAATTTCCTTTCATAACCACTTTAGAGGATGAGCCTTTTGGAACCCCTAAACCTATTGGGGCATATGATCTTATCAAGGATCTTATGAAGACCTTTTTCCCATATTTCCTTTATGGAGTTTAAAAAAAAATCTCCTTCTCATTACTCAAAGTTTCTTTAAGGCTTAGTTCTTAGTCATTTATCAAGTTTTACCCTACCCCATGAGGCTTATATCAACCATAGTATATACACCTAGATAAGGCTTAAGGGATTTAAAATATTTATTTGACCTTAATAAGTTACCCTTTAATGTTGAGATGACTCAAAGAGGAGATCATAACTTGTACCTATAAGCATAGATCTATAACAACTACGTTAAGAGAACTATGATTAATGATGGTGTTGTAGTTATCATAGTCCCATTATTCTTCCTTCAATAAATGGGTTATAGTGAAAAAAACCATTCATCTAGTAGTAACACACTTTGAGGCAATGAAAATATTAAGTCCTCCCTTATTGCAACTATTTTGCCTATCACTTTGGGGCCAAAGGTTGTGCTCATTTTTTTTATTATAGACAAATAAACTAGTTATGACATGATTTTTTGAAGACCTTAGATCCATAAGATAAAGACCATTAATTCCAACCTATTTCAATAATTTATATTTATACACTTCAAGAGGGTGTATGTTTCCCCAAGAGACCCAAATTATTTTGATTTGAATCAAGATAAACTTAGGATAAATCTAGGAATAAAAATTGATAAACACTTTCTTAGTAATCAGTTGGAAAAAATCCTCATCCTATAAAGGAGCCAATTATGGTTCTTAGATAATTCCAAAAAAAAAAAACTTACATGACCTAAACCTTGAGTAGGTAATAAAATTAAGGAAAAATTTGTTGACGAGGTCATTAAAAAATATTAATAAAAGGATGCAATAAATAAAGTGTTTCCATAAAATCCATGACTAAGTTCATCAAGATACTATAGAGAGACAAACCTATCATTATCAATTTTGTATTTCATGGGTTAGGAATTTAAAATATCATAAGGGTATCCTCTTTTTCCATAGAATATGCCATTGATATTTATAAGATGGAACCTTAGATATTGAAGAAAGACACTCTAAAGAACTAGAATATCCTTTCCATCTAGACAATTTATAGATGCGTAATTACAATGGGGTAAAGTTTCACCTGACATTAGAGCATAGGTTTTCATAACCTAGCATGAGGAAATAATCATGCCCTTTATTTTAATTTAGAGTTTAAATTCATCAATAATAGGGCTAAGTATGAATCCTTATTATTAGGTATTCTAATTTATAGAAGATTGGATGTTTAAATGCTTAAAGTCTAATAGGATTTGAAATTAATAACTAACCAAGTTTTTGAGGCCTATGAGACTAAATTTGAACACCTTCAGCTTTGTAGGATGGTTATATGCAAAACTATAAATATTTAAATTTCATTTATATAGAGGCCATCCCTATAGAAACAAATCAAATTGTTGATTCCATGGTTACATATTCTTTATGATTTTGCCCTCATTAGGACACATGAGAGTTTGATTTTTTATTTTTTTAAGACCTCAATAAAAATGATGTTGCATGATATGCAATCCTTGCCTATTTATAAAAATAATATAAATCTATTTCTACGTATTTTTTCTAAAAATGATGAGGAAATATTAGCTTTATTATGGGCATACAACAATCTTCCCATAGTACACCAAAAATGGGGGGATTTAAATTATCCCTCATCCTTTGTCATATTTTGGAATTGAAAGTGATTATGATTATCTAAAGTAAGACTATGAAGTCTATGAAATATACAGTGATACATTTTACCTTCATACTTCTACTTAATAATTTATGAAAGGTCTTGCTTCTTTGTTGAAAGACACCATAAACATAAATATTTTTATAGAATAATGAACCAAAATCCTCAAACTTAGGTCTAATTTTTATCTTGAAGAGGTCAAATAACATAAGAATATACTCAAAAAAATTCATGTCTATTTTCCCTTATGTATGCCAACATGCTTGGAATTGAGCCTTTTGTAGTAGCCTATAATATTGTTACTAGACCCAATGCTAAACCCATAAAAAAATTTAAGTCCCATAAAACCTAAATTTGATTTGGTAGTAAAAGAGGAAATAATATCCTCTAGGTTGGGTTCATTAATCATATGGATTATTCTATGTGGTTGTTCAATATTGTCCATGTTCTTAAAAATAATAGAAGAACCATGATATGTATAAATTTCATGGATATAAACAAAGAATTTCCTAAAGAATACTTTTCATGTCCATATATAGACATTATTATTGACTGCATGGTTAGATACAAGCTGTTATCCCTCATGGTTGGCTTTATAGATTACAATAAAATTTCCATTTCTGAGGAAATTTAGAGCAAAAATTGCTTTACCACTCTTTGTGGAACCTTATACTATGCCTTTAGACCCTTTGACCTTAAAAATATTGATGTAATTTATCAATGAGATATGAACCATATTTTTCACATCCTCATCCATAACATTTTAAAAAATTATGTAGATGATATTATAGGATAATCTAAAAAAATAGGTGATCATCCTAAGGTCTTATGCATCATCCTCACCCACCTCATAAAATATGGTGTCACCCTTAACTCTAAAAAGTGTATTTTTGGAGTTAATAGGGTAAAAATTCTAAATTACATCATTTCCTAATATGGGATGAACATTGGACTTGCCAAAATATGTGCCATCCTTGAAATGTATCCCTAATTAGGATGAATTTGGTATTAGAACATTTCTTATAAATTTATGATCCATTCAAATATTTATCCCCAACCTTAATTATGTGATCTATCCCATTAATAATGTGCTCAAATAGGAGAGTATCTTTATTTGGACACAATATTTTAAAAATATGTTAAAAAATTTAAAGCATTTTATCATGTTTCAAACCACTCTTATGCCACTTAAGTTTGATCATATTTTCATCCTATATATGAGAGTGATATAAGTCTCTCTCACATGCATGCTAGCCAAGGAAGATAATGATGGAATACAAATATCCATCTATTTCATTACTTGCATCTTGCTTGACTATGAAATAGATATGCCCAATCCGAGGAGTGTTTGGCCATTACCTTTGCTATGTAACACTTGATACATTATATGCTAAACAAATAGAATAGATTCATTATAAAATTTGAGGCCATATATAATTTACTAACCTAATAAACTTAGTGTAAGAAGGTTGGTTTCTTCATCAAACTGATGAGCAAGTTCAAGTTAACATACATCAACCTAAAATTTGTCAAAGGTCAAATCATCACTAATTGGTTCACTAACACTCCTTTAGACTATTGTAATATCATTCAAACTAATTTCCTTGATGAATTTTTTTATTATATCAATGTAGTTTTATCCTCCCCATTGTATGAAGACATAATTAACTTTTTATTTGATTGAAAATATCTCGAAGGTGCCACATCAAAAAAAAAGTAGTGCCTTTGAATCATATTAGAAAAGTACAACATTATCAAGGAAGTTAATTAGAGATATTTGGATTGTATATTAATTATATGCATATATCAATAATAATCCAAGATTTTTTTTTTAAATCCACAAAAACATGAGGTGTCATTTTCACAATCGTGCAACTACCATAAAAATTCATTAGATGGGATATTTTTAGCTCACACTTTATCATGTTGTACTATAATATGTTATAAAATGAATTAGGAGTCAATAATTTTCCCATGACATTCACATCCCTACTTAATCCTTTCATATTATCATCACCCCTTAACATTTATGTACTTGGGGTTTAGACATAACTGGCAAGCTCTTCTTCACTTCTTCTAATGGACACCATTTTATCATTATGCATACTAAATGTTTTACCAAATGGTTAGATGAAATGTCTTTGATACAAATGATAGGATTCATTATTAAAAAGTTTTTTTTGAACCAAATCATTTACATTTATAGGTTACCACAAGTTATTATCTTGAATAATGGTTCCCCTTTTAAAAATCTAGAGGTGCATGACCCATGAAAAAAACCCATATATCTCATCACACTACCTCCCTATATAACATTAGGATAATGGTGAAGCTAAGGAAAATAAAACCCTAAATCCCATATTAGTAAAGATCATGAAAAATATAAGAGGGATTAACAATTTTAGCTATACCCTACTTTGTGAGCTTCTAAAACCAACATTCACATGCCCACAAAAGATACCCCATTATGTTTGGTTTTTGGTACTGAGACTATTTTAACTTTAGAATTAGATCTCCCAAGTATTTGCATCTCTCTCTCAGGTCTTTAAAAGAGGAATACTATAGACATTGATGTTTGAACCATTTATAAATTTTATATGAAAACTATCTCAAAAACACTCAAACCCATGAGGCTTACACAACTCGTATGTGTTTGTAATATAATAAAGAGATCTAAAAATATCCTATTTCGATAAGTGGTTTAGTGTTGATATTTTAAAATTGAATTTAAAATAAATTGAATGAAGGTCAATAATCCATACCTAATTGGCTTGGTCCCTACCTAGTTAAAAAATATTTACATAATGGGGATTTATGTTCATGCACTCTAGAGGATGAGAAGTTTGAAAAATCAATAATTTTTTTTCAACTAAATTTTTATTATATAAAATTCCATTAGTATTATATTTCCCTTCTTATATTATCAATATTTCATAATAAATTGTACTTTGTTTGCATTTTAGTTATTTTATTGGGATAATTATATAACTATTTCATCACTTGGAAAATACCTCATAACAACATCCTCTTACATGTTTATTACTATCGTAATTCCCTTAAAAGTCTCTCTAAAAACCCACTTTTAGTGGAATATTGATCTTTGATCCTCATGAGTACTGCAAACTGTATCTCCCATAAAAATACTCAAAAATATTACACATTCTAGTCCATAATTTAGTCTATAAATTTACTCATGATATATATTCCCCTATTCAATTCTCTCCAAGCTAAGACATAGCATGCTTCACTTAGGTCCTATTTTTCACCTTACTTTGTGTTTGGTGATGAGACCTTGTATCTTACTAGTTTCATGAGTCCAAGATATAGTGGAAAGTGCACAAGTAAAAATCCTCACACCTCTCATCTTTCCTAGCCTTTGATGATAATCCCTTATATATTCATTTTTGTATGGGGTTATAATTTGGGGGAGGTTTCACCTACTTACATATTTTATATGATACAATGTTTATTAATAATATAATGGGGATAAATAAATTGGGTTATAATTATAAAATCAAATAAATACAAATTAAATGGTGTCATAAATTAAAAAAATAATAAAAATTATTTCCTAATATCCTGTGCATAAGAAAGAACTATTCTATTCACTAAATCTTTCCTAAATTTACCATATTAAAATCTAAGTCTATAAAAATCCTTTAAATTTTCTATGCCCTAAACATTTGTTTTAAAATAATCCTGAAAAGATTTTGAATAATTCTACAATCAATTTCAACCAACATCAATCTTCCTTCTATCCTAGATTTTAAAAAAATGATATTCTTATTCATTTTCAAGGCATCCCTTTTCCCATATTCCTTTTCACTAAAAAACATGTTTATTATTTTATAAATGAATAATTGGTATAGTATTTACTTACAAAAAAACTATTACTGTGTTTGTATTACCATAATAACACCATATATACATTACATACATTTTGTAAAAATTACTATTTTCAAAATTTCAAAGCATTTATCATCAAATCCATAAGACATCTCAAAAATTTCAAACCATATAAAGTGCATAAGTTAAAGATAAAAGTTATAGAAAGTAAGAATACTATAGATGTAAAGATGAAATGGGTCATATGTATGTCAAAATCTATCTGCACAATCATGTTTCTAAAACTAGGTCATCCCACTAAAAGGAAAATAGTGCAATAAATGTAGATGTCCCTAGGTCTAAGATAACTAAGCCTAATGATCTAAGTCTGTGGATTCCTATGGAAGACTGAAAAAATGAAGTGTCTTAGGATTCTAATCTATATCAATGTCTCTTGGTAATAGTGCCTCCCTATTACCTTCCATGTGTGTGTCTAATCATTTTTAGTTTACTCAAGGACACATATCTACTCATCCCAATGTTCATATATCAATATTCATCCACATGTTCCTCTAAATAATTTTCCTCAGTATTTATATAGTTAATCCTCATACCTTAGCTGACTAACATATGATCCCCATGCCATGCAAGGGCAAAGACATTTGAGTGTTGGATCTTTCATGTTAGGTAGTCTTGGGTCTACTATTATAACCTCATTTATCATACTAGGGGGAATCATGAATATGAAATGAAATGATCCCTATATTATTCTCCCCCATTCTACTATAGTCCTTGAAATCCCCACAAGCAATAAAAACACATAAAATTATTTAAGGTATAGGAGGAATGGTATAAAAAGTAATACAAATAAGGATAATTTTTTTATCAAACTTACCCAAATCCCCCTCCTACCAATCTAATTTAGAATCTCCTTTAAAATCTCTCTTTTACTCCTACTTTAACTCTATCTCATCTCCAACATTCAAATGGTCCTCAAACCAAGGTGCCTCTCCCTTATCTACTATTTACTACTAAGTGATGCCTCCTCATACTCTAAGATCCCCTCCCTATCTCCTCCTTGTTGTTGATACTTGACCAACCTATGATGGATGTATTAACACCCATGATACCACTAGACACCACTTGAGTTGATCCATCATGGAATTTTTATTTCTCTATCTCTTATGTATATCACCTCCATAAATGGAATATATGATCCATAAAGTGATTTAAATTATCTGGGAAACTCTACCAGTAATATGGGTCCTAATATTCACTCTTTTAACCTTATCCTAACTTATTAATTGACAAGTGGCCAACAACATTACCTCATCCCCCATAAACATCCCATGTTATTGTAAGGATCCACCATCATGTTGTCTATATTTAGTGTGTTCATAACACAAGGATCATCCCTAAATTGATCCATATCTAATCATTTGGGTGCTTGGATGTCATTGGCATAGCTATGCCAACTCCCATTTAAAAGTGATTAACCATCTCATACACTCAAATCATAACAAGAGTGGTGTGACTCAGAGATAGAGTACCCAACCTAGAAATATATTAGAAATGGTAGTATGTCTTAGCCTGAGTGGTTCTATCTCCTATGATCCTTTATCTCCTTAACCATTGGAACCCAAAAAGTAAAGGATCCTATATGTACCCTTATCCCATACTAAAATTGAGGCCAATAATTAAATGATGGAATTGAAAATAGTGGGTCTTATTTCCACCTAAAACCTTTTCAATTAGATCATGTACTCGTCACCCATATCAAGTACTCTACCATCTCCAAAATAAGATTCCCATCTATGGGACTCACCATAATCAATTAACTCTATGATGGAGAGTTTATGATCTATAATTTGCACTCCCAATATCTTTTACACATTCTTAAGATTGGTATTACACTCTCCATGAACCTATGAAAATTGAAAAAGTGTTCTAATTGTAATATTAATATGTGAGGAATTCCCATAGCATGCAATTGGGTGATGAAACTAATTATATATGAGCCAATTACCATATATAACCTCTATTCAAAATCCCACCTCTTCCAAGGTCAATAAATATATAACTTCGGGTATCCATCTTTGCTCCATAGATCTAATCCATCTCACATAATTTCCTTGATCTAGAAATGGAATTTACATTAGTTGATAAGTCATAAAATAATTTTTTCCCTCTGAAATGTGAAATTGCCACTATCTACATGAGGCAATCTTGAAACCACTAACCTATTTAGACCACTGTTCTATAACTTCTTTGATAGCTATGAGATGGCTAGGGTAGTTACACAATTTCCATGTTAGTTTTAACCATAACCATTATTTTCTCCATTCTCGATCTTAAAAGTAAAAATACATAAAGTTTAAAAAATTGACAAAAAAATTCAAAATAAAATGCATTAAATTTTTATTCTACCCATCCCAATCATTTTTCCTTGATTTTTAGAAAATTTCATTCCTCATAAGATGTTTTTAAATCAATCTAAACTAACTATGATTTTATATATAAATGATTATATCTAATTTGTCTCTAAGGCCCACCCACTACCACTACCATTTACTCTCTGAATCACTCCATAGCCTATATTCGCTCAATATTTAGTCACAAGTGAGATATAGCTAAATTTTATAACAAGAGTAAGGTAAAAATAATTTCTAATTTTATAAAAAGTATAAAATTTATAATTAGTTATTTTATTATTTCATTTCATTTTTTAACATAGCTAATTATATTTATATATTTTTTAATTATTTTTATATATGCATGAGTTTTTCACATCTTATGTGATGGAAGTAAACTCAAGTAGTACTATTAGCCACATCATTGGAAATTACTTTTTCCTTAATTTATATAAAATTTAATTTAAATTATTATACTCTTGAATTTGAACATTATATTGTATTTTTTATGTTGGCATGTGAGTTTTAGAGTCGGATCCCCTCCTAACCTTGGCTAACCCTCCTTTTCTTTCATTTATAATAATTTTTTGTCCTTTCAATGGGGAAGAGTAGGTGGTATTTCGTTCACCACATGAATGGTGACTATTATTGTATTTTATTTCAAATTAAACAATGTCTTTTAACTTACCAATATATGGTATTTGATTCCTATAATTGGGTGCAAGTAGCAAGGAATCTTAGTTAGCTTCGACTCACCACATAAGAAACAATGTAAGGTTTCTACACCCTCCCCTTACATGATGCACACTTATTCTTGGGAAACACCCCATAGTCAATTCATTATAGTATTCCTCCTTGAGGGATAAATATGTATGCACCCTAATTTTGTATAATGTAAAATTTTGAAAGTTCAATGATAATTGTCAAACCTCCAATTAATGGAAGAAGCTTAGATATAATTTATGTGGCCTCATTTTGACCTTATGTTGTTCCTTTCTTTCTAAAGTGTCAAAATTTATAAAGTTTAGGCCACCTAAATCCTCCCATTAATTTAATTCACATAGGTTTTGAAACCATTGGGGTTATCACACAATCACCATGATGGTTATGCAATTGCCATGGCGATCCCATAATCACTAGTCTACTTAAATCAATGGTTTCATGTCCATTACACTTCTAGTTAAATTAACAAAAGAAATATGATTTTTATGATTTTTCTTGTTTTTTGGGATTTTGATTACCTTTATAAATCCATTCATTTTCACTATAAAAATTGATATTAACCATAAATTTATTAAATAACCCCACTTGGTCCTTCAAAATGATCATAAAAATCACTTATCTTAGCCAATACTCTGTCATATTGTGATCACTAGCCACAACCTATTGGTTTTCCCTTAACCATAGTTATATTTAAATTCCTTTTTTTCTCTCCCTCTTGTTTGGAAAATCTCTTAGGTGGTTTAAGCATAACCATTTGGATTGAGGATAAAACTACACATCCAAATTATTATTTTGGTTTGTCACCCAAAATTTGATAGGTCAAAGGTTTCATTTTTATTTTTTTTAGATTAGTTTTTTATAGTTTGCTATTTAATGCTTACAAATAGATTAATATCTTTGAAAGTTTACATTATTGAGTATTTATGTTATTTATTCTCTATTTTTTTAATTCACACTCTTTGTCAAATTTTAATTTCATTGAAATAAATGTCCATCATTATTTTTTCCCATTAAAGTGTTAAAAATAATTATTTGTATTGGTTTGCTATTTTTTAGTTGTTTAAACACAATTATCAGTCTTTATTTAGTTGAGTCATGAACTATAAATTCATTTTTGAGTATTGTCCATCATTGTCAAAATTTAATTTATTGTTGTGTAGAATCATCTTTTTGTAACAATGTTTCATCCCTATATAAATTTGTTTAGTTTTAGATTAGCGTTATTTTAGTAGTTTCATATACAAAAAATAAAAACAATATACTTAATTTTATTCATTATAAATAGATTAAAGTATAAAGAATATTTTTTTGTGGTGCAAATAGTCACTCAATCATGATTGCATGTTATTTATTTGCTTATTAGTTAGTGTAATTTTTAATTTAAGTTAATTTAATTTATTTGAATTTATGATTTGTTTTTTTGAGGCCTATGTTGTTCTAGCCATAACTTCCTTGCCTCTTTATTTTTTTGTTCACCCTATCTTATACACCTTTGTGATTTGATGATGCTATAAGGTCAAACTCAATGTCATAGAGTAGGCCTCTTTACACATGTTGTTTACCCCTTGTATCAAATATATCTAAATTGACATTGATCATGAGATTTAGAAGATGGTATTTCATTCCACTCCTCTTCCACACTTAATAATTAACTAATTCAATATTATAGACACACAATCTAAAGCAACTAAAACTTATTAATTATATCAATATCACCACTTCGACCACCGAACCAATATATGAATAATTTTTTCCTCCTTAGTTTCAGCCTCATCCTTTTTATTTATGATGATACCAAGAAAATCTCAGCCCACTTAAGTTGGTCAATTTCCAAAATTTATTCAACTTGACTTATCTCCCTTTCAAGAGAGTAATATAAATCAATATTTAGAATTTTTTACCAAAGAGATATTATTACCTATCAATTTTCCAACTCAAGATGCATTATGAAGCTACCCAAGAGTATTGTATATGAAAAAACAATCCTTTGATATGTATAATATATAGGTTGATTCAAATGACACAACTAATTCAACTGAACCAACTAAATTAGCCAACTCAAATTGTCCAAGAAACTCAACCAAATCAATGTCTCTCATCTGATCAATAATTTACCTATTATCGAAAAATCCATCACTCAATTTACTTGATTTTTTTTGGAAATTCAAGCACCCATTTTAAAACCAAATTTTGATTGGTTCCAAGCCACTCAAGAATATATTTATATTGATTTTTAAGCCCATGCAAGGATAATAGACCAAGTGTTGCCCAATATAAAAGAGTTTTTAGTGTAAAGTGTTATTTACACCTTAGTGTTTAAGTTTATTTAGGTTAATTTTGATAGGTTTTTTAATAATCTTATTTGGAAATGCAACTTGCATTGAATTCTAAGTTGCACACCTACATGGAAAATTTCACTAAATTCTAATTTATACAATAATATGGACTTTATACAACCAATTGCATTTATGATTGTAGGCCAACTACTTGCATTTATGAAGGCATTTTGACTTTATAAATGCAATATTATTCTCCTCTTATTGTGAGAGAGTGTGGCATAATATTAAGAGAACATGTGATAAATGAAAAATCATTGAGGATCTATTGAATTAAAAATGATTTGTTGTAATCTTATTTGTATTATAATGTGAATTATGTCATTGTTATATCACATCTGTTTAGTGCAAGTTAGTCTAGGTTTGTTGATACTTTGATCAAACTTTATATACTTTTCAATATGGTATCAAAATTATGATCAGATATATTCAATATTGTTTTTATATTTGGATTAGATTAGACCTTACTAGTGTGTCTGTAGTAGTTGAAAAAGCCAGTTTATAATTTCCTCTTTTCAAAATGGTCACCTTCAATTCTTGATTTTATTGGCAAGTGTACATGTTACATACTAATTTATAGATAATTGGTATATTTTTGGTCAAATATAGCCATACATATGTGTCCATAGCTACTAATCTATGGTGGTTAGGCTCTCATTTCATGAAAAATGGCCATAATGTGCTCTTTATTTAAATGAATTTATCTATTGATTCTTAATATCTATCGGTAAATGGGCATTTTTTTAAAATTAGGTGATTTAAAGCTTTATGAGATTTATTATTTATTTTTTAATTAAAATTTGGAGGGGGGATTTATATAAAGTTTAAGTTGGGGAGGGGGTTTAACAATTTTTTTAATTTATTATTATTATTATTTTAAATTGATAAACAAAAATTTAAAGTTATGGGTGTCCATGTTGGCCACCTTCCTTCTCCTCATGATTTGTCCATCCCTAGCCACTCCCTATAACACCCACCACCTCTACTTGTAAATCCTCATGTCACCCCTTCGATTCCCAACCATCCTCATGACAATGATTTGTTCTTATTTAATTTATAAAATAAAATCATACAATTTTAAAAAAATCCCTTATACGTCATGATGGCCTCCCCACCACCAACATCCATACCCACTACCCATAACTACCACCTTCTTCCCTTTCCTCAATAACATCATTGATCCTCCCACTCCACCACCCCTTACTCCATCCAGCTCATTCCAACCCACCTCCTTTCTATCCCACCATATATCCTCACCAAATACCTTCCAACTACTACTATGCAACCTTATTGCCTCTTTTTTTACACCCAACCATTTACACAATACATCTCTATCCCCTTTATGTTACACCAATCTACATCTGTAAAACTGACCACCTCCTTTCTACCTACCCATTATAAAAACTACTCCACTACTACCAATCTATATCCACCTTGATGTCATTTATTACTCCTCTTGTAACCAGTAAAACCATTCTACCAGAACCCATGTCCACCATACATTGATTAACATTGGCATAAGAAATGGAATTTGGAGTCAAAATTGACATTGATGTTGATTAATTCTAATTAAAATATTAGATATATCATTTTTTCTAAAGTTATGGCCCTCCCATAATGTAACATTTATGGACTTTTGGCCACCACCACCTCCCACCACCTACCACTGCACGGGTGCATTTTTTTTCAACATTTATTCGTTAGTTTTTGAAAAATTTTTTTTTTTTCCATTAAAACATATGAACTTGTCCACAATCATGGTGGATATTAAATTCTAGTGATGTAATTTATTTTTTGGAGGTCCAAATTTGACCCTCCTAAGTATTTTGTTACACTATAGCATTTACAAATGCATTTTCATCTAAATGAAGACTAGTGGGTGGGGTCCAATATAAAAGGAGGTTAGATCTCCCCAAGGTAAAACTTGTTATTTTCATCTAATAAATGTATTTTCCACATCATCACACCCACTTATAATTTTTCAACCTTTGTGCTTCATGTTTCACATTTTTCTAGACCCCTCACGATTGAGCATTTTTACAAAAGACCCCAAGTTATTTTGTTTATATCTTAAGAATTATTTAGAGTTAGGAGATTATTAATTTTTTATTTAAGATCCATTTCCTTCCTTTTATGCATGATATATTCATTTTATTACTATTTTTTTTGAAAATCTATTTTTTTAGATTTCTAGAGACCTTCATAGTCAAACATCACCAAACTTTCTCGACACTTATCTTCACTCTTAGGACATATTTTGAGGTGTTTTTTTTTAGAGTGAGTGTTTTTAACTTAAAATATAGATCTATAAATAAAATTGAGTCTTATTTTGAAAAAAATAATTTTTATCTATTCACATTTTCAACTCAATTATTCACATGGTGATTTATTTTTGTAAACTACATCATTATAACAATTGGTGGGAATTTATTTTGTCACTAAACTAATTATAAAGTTTTAAAAATTATTTTGAGGGGGTAAATTTAATATTATTATATATAATATTATTAATCTTAGGTGTAATTTACAAGGGAGATTTTGTCTGGTAGTGGTAGATGGATAAAGTATGTAGGAATATGAATAGTCCTCATAGAAAGTGAAATGAATAGTCATAATATGGTTATAAATATTTTTAAATATTTTCATTCAATGTGACATGAATAAATTTTTGTTTACCCCATATTATTATTTATTTTCATTCCATTATTCTTAGCATGAATTGGTATCAGAGCATAAGCTATTTTTTAGTGTTTTACTTGCCCCCATTCCTCCATTCCAATTGTACAACATTTATATTAATTAAAGTGTTGAAATTGAGCATAGTTATTTTGTGTAGGTTTAGGTCATTGGTTTTGATAACTCTATTTGCATTTTTTTGTGCCATGTGAGGATACTCACATCTATTAAAATCTCTTATTGTTTTCAATTCCCAACCATACTAATTTATGTGCAGGTCGTACAATGCTACTATAACAAAAATTCAAGTCCTATAATTTTGAATTTAATTTCAAATTCGATGTAAGTAGCTATACATGAATTGGCTATACATTATAATATATTTTATAAGGTTTACCAATTGTTCTATATTTATATATAATGCCTCTTATATATTATATATGTTACAATATTCCATGAGAATACTATCTCCTATAGTCTTCTAGTCAAACACTTGGTAGTTTTTTTATTACAATAGAAATAATGGTCAGATATTAGCATTTCAATTTGGATGTGTTAGAGTTTTGGAGGTATACTGTCACTTTCTCATGGCATTACAACCTACTCATAAGCATGGAATTTCAAATTAATTTCAACCTTATAAAAATTGGTATCATGTGACATCCACTTGTATATGTTGCTTCAAGTAGAGGATGTCAAAATCCACATGGAAAGAGTAAATATTGCATAAATATGTTTGATTTTTAAAACATTTATGATTTTTCATTCAAAATAATAGCATAATTTTTTAAATGAGGATATTTTCATAAGGGAATAATATATATTTTTGAATTATTTAATCATATAAAAATAATTCAATTTTTTGAAAATAAAATCAAGAGAAATTTCCTTTTTAAAAATCAAGCAAATTTTGAAAAATAATTTTTTTTTGAAAAATTAGAAATCACAACATTAAATATAAATTTTGCCTCTAGTTTGTGTTTACAAGTAATGCCATCATGCATGAACTATTGTATCTATAATATAATATAACTACAATAATAATGTTTGAGGCATCATCCTTATAAATCTTTGGGGAAAAATAAGGATACAAATTTATTTTTTTATTTTCCCTTTATTTCCCATCAATATCTCTTGCTATACTTAAAGCCTAAAAGTAAGAATACTCTAAGTATATAGGGTTTCTTTTCCCACACACAAGGTATTTTTAATAAGCTAGTGTCATAGATAGAAGAATTGTTTTTCATGTACTACCTAGGTACCATTTATCATTTTGCTCTCATGTGTTTTAATGTCTCTTTCATGTGCCATTGGGTATATAAAAAATATGAGATTCTTCCTCATGCCACCAGATATATCGGAAGGGTGAGCATATTAAGAGTTTTGGTATATTGGTCTGGTTACATATAAAAAAGGAGGCCTTTTGGAATGATTTGGAACCAATCCATCTCCCTAAACAATAAAAAATATTCATTCAAAATAATTTTTGGCCCAATACTAACTAAGGACATCTGGCTAGAATGGTCAAGATAGGTGAAGAATATTCTTATTTTTAATGACTTATGGTTTAGTATTTATGATTGTGACTTACAACCAATTGAACCAATAAAACATGTAGAAGAACAAACATGAAATCATAAGAATTCAAATGCATTAGCCTTGATGAGGGCCTTAGTTGATGGATATTTTTTTGGTCACATATAAGGGTTCAATAATTTTTGGGAGAAATTATGAAAATTGAATGAATTTTATGATTATTAATTAGAATTAGAGTTCATAAAATTGGAATTAAAATAATTCAACCTTGAGTTGAAAAATAATGATTTCATGAGTTTGGTTTCAGAAATCTGACCTATCAAACATGATGTTTATGATTGTGGTGTAAATATTGATGTATAAATAAACACCTTCATAAAATATCTTCTCCCTACATACTCAACCTACTTTGAATCTTTGAAAAAAGTAGTTTTTTGAATACTCGCTTTTGATCAACTGGATGAGAATATGGTTGAGAGAGAAAAAACCTTTTGAAGAAAGACTAAGCCCATAGGAGATAATTTTTTATGTGAATAAAAAGGAAAATTATTCCAATAATGATAAAATAAAATGTAATTTTAAAGATAAATGTGGAAAAGTAAGAAAAATAATGGCCAACATCATGAGAAGAAAAATTATAGAGAACACTTATTTTACAAATGTTGTGAAAGAAAAATTAATCACGAGACCCAAGAATACAAAACAACATGGGAAAATATTGAATCCTATCCAAAAGAATTAAAATTAAAATAACAAAATATTAATACCAAATTGAGCTCAATTTTCAAGTGAATGTGTGTTTTCCATTTGAAAAGAAGTAAATAATGACTCAATGAGTTAAACTTAGGATAATGCTTGGGCCCTAGACACTTATGCCATGCAACATATGAATTTATGAAGGGAATTATTTGAGAAGTTTAATAAATAAATTTTTGGTCTTGTATATTTGGCAAATTAAATGAGTCTGCAACCTCAAGGCAAAGATTCAATTTGACTCAAGTTACTAGGGTTTATATGTTCCATTCTCTATGATGTCCTATACCTTTCTCAATTGAAAATAATTTTTTTTCTCTAGTAATCACTTGAAAACAAGGTCACTCCATTCTAATATATGTTTGATAAGTTATGATAATAAGAAAATGTGATAATAAAGTGTTATCAACTAGATTTAAGGAAGGAAAGTTTCAAAAACTTGGGGTTGAGCATAAGTTCAATTCTGAGAAAAATTTCTCATCTTGTTGAATAAGGAATGCTAGGAAGTATTCTTTGGCATGCCAAGTTTAGGAATATTCATAATGAAAACATTCATATAATGAAAAATAATGGTGTTATAGGCTTGCCAACACTGTCTAAGATATTAAAAAGTGTGAAGCTTGCATATTTCCTAAACATGAAAGGGAATCATTTTAAAGGTCAGAAAGGAAAGTAAAAATAAATTACTGTTAGTTTAATTTGATTTGCATTCTCTACCAATTATTTTCATTGGTTATCACAAGTACTTCATACTTTTCATTTATCACTATAGTATAATTACATGGATCTAATTTCTAGAAAAAAAATTAGAAGCCTTTGACACTTTCAAAATTTTCAAACAATGGTCGAAAGTGTAGATTAGTCCCATATTGAGACACTTAGGACTAGAAGTGGTGGTGAATTCATGTAAAATGTGGCTTAATCCCATCCCAATCATAATGGTATAAAAAATAATCTTATATTACCTTACACTTCTCAATAAAATTGAGTAGTTGAGTAGATGAATAAAACTATGATAAACATAGTTCAAACATGGTTGTATTTCAAAGGGGTAAACCTACATTTATGGGTAGAATCAACTCAAAAAATAGTGTATCTCCACAATAGGTCACCATCAACAACCCTTCAAATGAGGACTCCATATTAATTCTACTGTGGTCATCTCTATTTAGTATGACATCTTTAAGTTTTTAGATCCACTTATTACACATTGATATCTAAGGATAAAAGGAATAAATTGGAACACATGATTTGAAAATGTATTATTTCTAGATAATCATAATCCTCAAAGGCATACAAACTATATGATGAGAACATAAATAATTTTATCTTCACAAGAGATGTCATCTTTAGTGAAACTATAAAGGACATAACAAGCATCAATTTATAGTTGAATCGACTTGAGAAATATACTAAAGTTTATGTTTTCAAGGAGATTGATATACAGGTTCCAAACAGTGAAGGGGGAACCTAAAAGTGGGAAATAATTGAATCTAAATTGACTACTACAATTTAAAATGAGATCCTCCTATGGAATAAAGTGAAACTTCATCAAAATTTGGTTTGATGTAATAAAATGAAGGATCTTAAAATCATGAAAATGAGGCACCAATGTTTCCATAATATACTCATAAAAATATACCAAAATGGGCTAAATAGACATTGAAAGATGTCAAATCTAATCATGTTGAAAAAATAGGCACTCAAAGTGCACATTTAATTTCCCAATACTCAAAAAAGTTTATAAATGAAATTTAAGATAAGATAGAAAATATTACATTGGAAGACTCTTCAAAAGAAGTCAATGTTTATTTTGACTCTGAAGCTATGATGCATTGGTGAAAAATGGAACTTGGAAGTTAGTTGATTCTTCAATGAGTTTTAAATCCAATAGTTGCAAGTGGGTGTTTCAAAATAATTACAAAGTAGATAGATCACTTGAAAAATATAAATAAAGGTTTATTGAAAAGGGATTTGCTTAAAAATAAGGAATAGACTACAATGAAACCTTTGTACCAATAGTAAAATGGAGCATAATTTCAACATTTTTGGCTTTGGAAGCATAAAATGGATGTAAAGTTCATCAAATGGATGTATAAAATACATTTATAAATGGTTATATCAAATAAATAATGTACATGACTCAACTATAAATCTCTACAGTGGATTGCTAAGAGAACAAAGTGTGCAAGCTATAAAAATCACTGTGTGGTTTGAAATAAACCCAAAGAACATGGTACAAAAAAATAATTCAGAATATCCTAAACATGAAACTAAAACATTTTTCATTTGAAGGCATAACTCTTTCTGTCAAAATAATTGTATTTATAGTGGTGTATGTGGATGATCAACTCATCACCGAAAATAATGAGAGATAAAATACAAAAATCAAAATAGTGTAGATGAAATGTTTTGATATGAAGCTTTGGATTATATTCATTACTATTTGGGTATTGAATTCATTAAAAAATTATATTATATATGCATCACTCAACATAAATATATTATTGAAATTTTGAGCGAATCCTAAATGAGCAATTATAAGATTTTCACTAGGCACATGGAATAAAATCTAAAATTTAAATCATAAGACACCATAAATTTGGTAGATGCCACTAAATATAGATAACTCATTGGAAGTATGATCTATGTGACCACAACTAATCAAATATTTATTTTTATGTTTCTATTCTTTATAGATTCATGCAACAACCTAGAGAAAGTCATTAGGTAGCAAAAACAAGAGTCTTTCAATATCTAAAAGGAACATATATTTTGGGCTCAAATAATCCAAGATAAGAGACTTAAAATTAGTTGGATATTCATATTTTAAATTTGTTAGTGACTTTGAAGATGAAAAATATACAATAGGTTTTATGATCAATTTGGGAATATTGGTCATAAGTTATAAGTCAAATAATCAGCTAGTTCTGATAATTTCTTTAGTAGAAGAAAAATACATGGTAACTTCAGAGATAACCAAGGATTTTTTTTGTTCAGAATGGTTATTTCATATTTTTAGGAGCAATATGTTTCATAAAAATAAATCATGATTAATAATATATTTACATTTAAAATATAAAAGAATCCAATATTTCATTATTAGACTAAACACATCAACACAAAATTTCATTTGATTCAACATTATGTGAAATAAGCATGTAAAATTATTACATTGTCCTACTGTAAAATAACCATCAGAAATTATGACAAAAAATATTATAAGAGAAAAAATTGAAATGTTCAGAGGCATGCTTAGTCTCACAATAACCCTTCTAAATTAAGGGGGGATGTAATTTTATTTTATATAATATTATTAATCCTAGATGTAATTTTTAGGAGAAATTTTGTCTCATAGTGGTAGATCAATAGACTATATAGGAATATAATATTCATAAAAGGTGAAATGAATAGCCATATTATGGATATAAATATTTGTAATATTTATTAATTTAATGTAATTTAAATACAATTTTGGTTTTCACCAAATTATTTTTTATTGTCATTACATTACTCTTGGCATTATAGTAAAAATCTTTCTTATCACATTCTTGAGGATTGTGCTTTATTCCCTTTTTGGCACACTTATGGTTAGCACCCTATCCTTGTATATATATTTTGGTAAACGTGTGGTTTTTTCCAAGTATACTTCAAGGCCACTTTTTTAGACACTTTACTTATTATCTGGAGACACATTTATTAGTACCTTGTCCTTAGATTTATTACAATGGCTTTGTGCCATAATGTAGACACACTAATGTAGGAAAATAATAACTTAAAACCTAGAGTGAAATTATCTTCTTAGATGTTTCTTCACTTTAGGAAGACATTTTTAAGTTTTTAGAGGAAAACATAGCCCTGATAGCACAAAACATGCTCCTCATCACAAAACTTGCAGAACATGACTCGCTCATTCACACTTTGCAAGTTAGTGTTATAATCTTTAAAAAAATTATAGTCATGTAGATCCCACAACTACTTCAATTTTTTAAAATTAAATACTTATTTATGACTCTGGCACACATCACTAGGATGTTATTCTAGATTTGGATAAACTATACCATGAGTTGTATTATGATCTTGATACACTTGTAGTTACCTTGGGCACAACCCACACTTTTTCTAATGACAATGTTGATGTTTTTTCCTCTTTTGAGAAGCACACAACTAGTTTTGGTTCCCTTCTAATTTTCACCATGGGTTATTTTAGTAGAGGTATTGGAAATCATGTATAAGGAATTATGTTTCCCATCTAACCTTTTCTCTAGATTAATCACCATGGAATTGGATATGGAGCAAGTGCTTCCACTTATTATTCAAGAACACTTTGTATGATGTTTACACTAGAACATTTTCACTCTACACTTATATATGACATTGAATGACATAATTCTAATTTATTTGGGATTTTTTTAGATATTTTACTTAGACATGAGAGTCTTAACCATTTTCACATTTTTTTAGGCATGAGAGATCTATCCCTTCACTTAGGCATGATAGAATCGAGATTGCTTATGTAAGGCTTACAATGCCTTGCCCTTCACTTAGTCATGATAAATCTAAGATTTATTCTACTAGGCACAAGAGTCCTAACATATCATCAGATCCATGTACATGGATTGGAGTCCTAGATATGATCTATGTGTTTCCTTGTATACACATTTTATGCACATGCCAATAAATCACATGGAGGCATATTTTTCCACCATTTGTGTTCATTTGGGATGATTTGATGATCATTTATGTTGGTGTAATCAAATCTCATTGATTATATTATATCATCATGGTTCCTCTAAAGTTTAGTTTTATCTTTTTCACACCCTTCATATTACCTAGTAGTGATCCCTTTCTACATGAAATATCATCTTGTGATGGCTTCTTTGATAGATAGAATGCTCCTTGTGGTGAGTAATTTCTTATGTCCTTAACATATTTTCAAGTTTTTGGTGTCTTTTGGATCCATGTGATGTACTTTTCAAGACCAACAGTGAGATCTTTGAGGTGTATCTCTTGCTTATTTTCCATTATTTATAGTATTCTATTATCATTCTTGAGATTTTTCATCCACCTCATGCAATTCAACATTAAGGGATGATATATGTACTATTTTTTTGGGTGAGATCATTGAAGCACATCATCACTATTTTTTGGTAGATATTCTATGTTATTGTACTAATTTCTAGGTGATATCCTTGTGGTGCATCTATTTTTTAGAGAAATATTTTGATTTCATTATTTATGAGTACCTCATGAAGCCTAGTATCAAGATTTGTTTCAAAGGTTTAACATCATTTTTTTACACACTCCCTAAGTTTCACTTGGGGACTTGGTGTTGGTGCAAATTTAAAATTACACCTTAGTGATTATGCTTACTTAGGATAATTTACCTAGATTTTTAATAATCATGTTTGGAAAATCAACTTGCACTAAAATACAAGTTGCACATCCATGTGGAAACTTGCATTAAAGTCCAAGTTGTGCATCCATGTGAAAACTTACACTAGATTCCAAGTTGCACATCAATATGGACTTTATTCAACCACTTGCATTTATGATTATATGAAAACAACTTGAATTTATGAGGTAAATTTTTTATCTATATATGTAGGACTCTTATATTCTCTTCTCTTTTGTTAGAGACTGTGGTAGAAAAATGAAATATCATGTGATAAAAGATAACTCATTGAGGAGTTATGTAATGTAATAGAATTACTTGTAATATTATTTATCTCATAATGTGAACTATATCATTATGTTTTCAACTCAATTCTATGTGATTTAGTCTTCAGTTGTTGATCTTATGATGGGACTTTATCCACTTTTTTAATAAGAGTTTATTACAATCCTAGATGATGAATAAGGAAGATTCGATCTCAGAGAAAGATGTGCAACCTTCATTTATAGAATAAACCCTAGTAATATTGTAATAAGAGTTTGAATAATAGTTCAAAGGGGAATCATATTTCTAATTTTTCAAAGACCCATCCAAATTTCTTAGCCAAACCAATAGTTCCCATCTGATCAATTGCTAACTTAATTTTAGAACTTGAGTACTAAGGTAATCATGTTATTTTCCTTGTGTATGGGTCTTTATACTTGTATTGTGTCAGACAAGAGGGAAAATAATCATTAGAGTGTGGTAGGTTTTTTCCACCATCCACCCATCAATTAAGTGGGATAAGGTTATTAATCATATACGGGGGCCTCCTTATGTTTTAAAGGAGGTGGAGCATGATAAACATGATAAGGATAAGAGGGGTTTGCACCTATCGTGATACTTGATATAGGGCAATCACATGTTATGAATGATAGCATCCTAAAATAGAAATAAATGTTAAAAGACAAGTAATTTAAATAATTATATTTAAAAAATGAAAATTACACCTCCACTCTGAGTCCATAGTATTAGAAAAAAGATGTCAACTTGACCTAGTCTCATCCTCCTACAGGTCCATATAACTGATGGACCTATTATAGAAATCCAAAAAAGAAAATACTATTAGAACTAATTGAAATTATTAAATTAAAAATAAAAAAATAAAATTATACCTCTACATCAAATCCATATAAGCAGAGGAAGGAATTTGACTCATCTTAACTTCATCCTTTTGTAAAACCATATAAATAGTAGACATGTTATAAAAACCCAAAAAAGAATATAATATTATAATTAATTGAAAAAATTAATTAAAAAAATAAAACTAAAAAATTATATCTCTATGTTTGGTCCATATAAGTAGAGGAAGGACATTGAATCATCCTAGTCTCATTCTCCCGTGGCTATATATAGCCAGTGGACTTATTATCTAAAATCCAAAAAGAAAATAACATATATGTCATGCCCATAATATTTCACCTAGAAAAACTAATAAAAAAAACACATTTTTTAAAATTTTTATTTATTATATTTTTAAAACACACATACTCTATTCTCAAAGTTTGTTGATATAACTACGCAACTATATACTAAGATGCACATGCAATGCCTAGATACTAAGCAATTAATACCACACATGAAAAAAAATTATAGACCTTTTAAATTTTTTTATACACTTCCAATGATAGGATCTTTATCTTTACTTACATTATAATTATTCTTCTCATACAACTATTTTCAAACTTATTTACAACTAGTCTTTCTCAAAGTAACATGCTGAGAAGTCACTAAGGCTAAAGGTGAAGTTATCATAATATTTTTATAGGGACTATAAGATGATCCTTGCTTATGATGATTTATCATTACCAAGACCCATGCATTTGATCATATATGAGGATTACCATAAAGAGGCCCTAATTACCTAATTTATTATACCCATGCTCAATTATGTGAGCTTCCTACATATTGATGTGTGGAACTAGGTTCTAATGTAGCTATGGAAATTTACTAACCTAGCACATATGTACATAAAATAAAATGATGTATCCATAGAAAATATACCATATTAAAATTTAATAGATTATCATACCATGCCAAAGTAATTTCATTCATTAATTACATGTATTGTGACTACTCAAAAATGGCACGAGTAATGGAGTGAGAGGAGGGTGTGAAGGAGAAGGAATAAACAAAGGGAAGATTGTGAGTGAAAAACATGATCACAATATTGCATCCTGGAGTGGTTCCCTTGTAAAGCTTTAAATATTGTAATATAGGAGGTAAAAATAGGGGTACTCATGGTAATAAAGATCATAGGAAAGTGTTGGAGGTGATTATAGAGGAAGATAGAGAATGGTGGGATGAAGAAGTGAACTTGAGAAAAATAGGTGCCAGTTGGGAAGGTAAACTTGTAGGGTTTCAAAAGTAGAACTTAGAAAATATTGAGGGTAATTTAAAAGCTTCAATTATTAATATGTAGTATAATTTGAGCTAGAGAATTTAGAAGAGGTGAAGGTGTCTAGAAGAGATCAGTCATTAGAAATTCTTACAAATCATAATGGGGAATCTTTGGGGGATGTGGTGAAGATTAGAGAAGCTAGGGTTTTTGAATGGATTTCAAACCCTTTTATCTATAAAGTTAAATAATTGATAGATTGTGCCCTAATTTATAAATGTATAAGGAAATGGTCAATTATGGGAGCTATCAAAATTTGGATAAAGGAGAATTAGGGTTTGATGGTGGTGGTGAACTTTCTATCCAAAGGCTTTTTTGTTATGATCTTTAAAACCATAGAAGAGAAAGATTTTTTTTAAAATTTAAATCCTAGTATTTGAATGAAATGGGTCTTTAGATTAAACATTGGATCCCTAATTTCTATCCAGTAAAAGCTAGGAAGGGTAGCTATCTAATGTGGATAAGATTCTATGTTATACCTTTAGAATATTGGAGAGAAGATTGTCTGGCCCCTTTAGGAGGTTTGATGGGTCTAGTATTGGAAATAGATGAATCATCACTTAAAGTCAAAAGAGCATCTTATGCTCATGTTAGAATTGCTATTGTAGCATAGAATTACACCCTTATGGGAGAGTTTTTTAGGATCTCTCACTCATAGCTATAATATTGGAGCAACCTTAGGTTGTGGGTATTCTATAATGAGTTTGAAGCTCTAGAGAAGGTTGGCTTCCTCTTATTAGATCACCTAAACTAATGCTTCTTCTTAGAAAAGAGGTAGATAGGTGGTATAAGGTAACTAAGAGAGATAAATGGGTGATACACCAAATTTATTTACACTCACATAAGCATGAAATAAACACAAATTTAGCATAAGATAATTCTTGCTCACACAACCTCACAAACTAGCTAATTTGCATAAGTGTCTCATAAACTAGGCTCACCAAACAATACATGAAGAAAAAAGTAATCTCAAAATTCACACCAAGCATCCATTAATGGTATAAATAGTTCAAGTTAAAACTTTTAACTAACTTAAAAAAACCTAAAAATAGGCAAGAAAGAAGGACAATGGACATGAAAGAACACTTCTTGACAAGGCCATCATGCACAAGTTTGCTAAGCATAATTTAAAGGCAAGAGATAGGTCAAAATTGATCTTTATTGATTTAAAAGGTCTTTTTTACAAATTTTGATAGGTTTTATCCTTTTTAAATGAGAATATCTTACAAAAATGGGGGATAAATGGGAGATATAGGAGAAAAGGGGAAGAGAGAGAGAAGAGGCAAGCAAACATAATTCAATAAATGAGATCCAACCACCCTCCATGGATTCTCACCCACATTTGGGATAATTATAACTAATCTTTCTTCAACAAATTAACCTCCATTAGCTCCAATAGTCTTCAAACCCTCTCATTGGTTGAGAAACAAACTAGAAGATAGAAACTTGTTGAGGATGATGATGTCATGATCTACTAAGAAGGAAAAATCTTTAAAGAATTTTAAAATGTATTGAATGATCCAATTTCACTCTAAAACCTCCAAATATCTCTCCCATAGAATTCTATGCCCCTCTCCACTTGCTCTTCTAGAAGATGTTAGGGAAAAGGTTAACTAACTTGGCATTTTGTGCTTAATTGACCATGGATGTTATCTTTCATGTTTGATTTTTGAGGTTATTTTGATATTTTAAACTTTAATTTGCTCCTCAAACCTGAAATAAACTCCATGATAACTTCAACTCCCATAGACCCCATTGATGTAGGTCACAAGCTTAAGCCACCCTCAACCAATTGCCTTGAAAACTACTCTTAAGGCCATTTAATACCCTAAAGACCACTTTTGGACCTGTAGAAGACTTTAAAACATACATGGAATGTGTATGATGAAGAAAATTAATATTTGTAAAACCTTAAATACCTACAATAATTGTGTAAATCACCATTAAACCTTCAATAATGCATAAATATGTCAAAAATTGGGTTTTTAACCATTTTGCTCAGCAAGACATCATGAAAACTATTTTGAAGAGATAAAAATTACATATAATGAAGTTTTATGTACTATTATACCCTTTCCATGGTTTTATACCATTTATTTCTTTGAAGATCTATAAAAATATGTAATTTTGAGCCATTTTGGGCCTCCTAGGCACCCAAACGTGCTAGATTCTTCTACAATATAGGTTGGTTGAGAGATACAAGGAGTAATATACACATTTTAGGTGGTTTATAAGTAATTATAGGAAATTTGATGGACCTATAAGTCTAAAAACACAAAACTGGTCAAAAAGCTCCATTGCAAGCTTAAGCAAGTTTACTTTCAAGATGATTTTTCATATAGTGAAGACACCCATTACACAAATTATTTACATTTATATATGGTAAATATACCCATTAAACACCCTTTAAAATATTGGACTCCCATATGGAAGGTGTGAAAAGATACACACATAAAGATGATTACTTGTAGGGTTTGGAAGCATTCTAGACATGCTTACACTCTTAACAATTATTCATAAAAATTAGGAATTTAAACAACATAAATACATAATTAATTTAAATTAAATATTTTTACTCAAAAAATACTATAATAAATTATCCCAACTCTTCATGATATGAAAGAAACAAGCATCTAAAGATGGGATAAAATTGGGTGTCTTGGGCCTAAAAAGCTTGAATTTCTCCAAATGACAAATTTGACCTTTCCCACTAATATTCCTTGATTTAAAAAATCTTCATGACATCTTAAACACCTCATAACACTTCTCTAAATGATCAAAACTCAACTTTACCTTTTATGCCTTTGCGATTGCCTGTAGGGATTTGAGCTTACCTTCAGAGTTTGTATGAAGTTTAGAGTGTGAACACTCTTTAAAAGTATTTAATATGTCTAAAATAATATTAAAATTCTTCTCAATCAGTCCCATAATCTTGTAAACCTCAAACACACCTTGAAACTCCAAAAAGTGTGTCTGCATCAATAGTGACCATTACAAGACATAGGGTGGACTATGTATAAACAACAGGAACTTCCACTAATCACATGACCTTACCTAGATTATGGATGGATATAATAGATAATTATGACAAATATTACCAATTTTCAAGTCTTTTGGATGTGTACTTTGTCATGTAGACCCTTTTTACCAAAAGTTACCTTGAGCTACCTGCATGTTTCCTTCATGCCAAAACTTGTCTTTCTTCAAACATTTGCATGAAAAAATTAAATTTGATCACTTTAATACGAAAATATAGGTTTAAAACATCATATAATACCATTTTAATATCTCTCCAAGGCCTAAAATACTTCCTACCATCGAAAACTAACAAAACTTCATTTGGTCTCCAATGGCTGCCTTCTTGAGTGCCTGTGGACTGGGTAAGAACATAGGTAATTTTCACTCTTTATAAGACCTTTATTATGGAATGGGATATTTTTTTATTTCATAGATACCATATTTACCAAATTTTTTACTTTTAATCAACCTATAGATGCCCTAAAATGGCCAATTCCTCCAAGGCATACTCTAATGTTGATCATGATTTGACATAGGGTTGATTGTACTAAAAAATATAATAGTTCCCATTGAAAAAAAAATATAAATGATTTTTAATAGGTATAATAGGTCTTAATTATCCTCTCCATAAAATTTCATGATCGGATCTTGCATATTTTGGCCTGTAGGCCCATTTTGGCAAAAGCTAGTGACGCATGTCTGCTTGGTCAAAATTCACAAATGAGTTTTATTTATTCTTGATTTTTTTTGAGATAAAATAAGGTTAATTTTATTTTATATTCTCATGTATCTTCTCCTTTCATGATTCCACTCTTCATTTCTTTGTCTTCAACCTCATTCCACCATGTATGGCTTAAGCTCCTCAAGGAAAATCCATGGATGCATGTGTGCTTAGTGATGTAGGTGATGGATATGAGATATATGACTGTACATTTAATTTTTATAAAACCTTTATCATTATTATAATGATATAATTCCCCTTATTATCCTTAATCATCTTCTTGGAACATGAAATCCTGTAGAAATCATTGAATGATTTCATTGAACAAATGTCAATATTAAATGCCTTCAACCACTCCTTTCCTCTAGTCATACACCACTTTCATTTTAAAATTATTTCCCCATATGATATGGATGAAATATATATCCATTTAAACTGATCAAAAACTTGTGCAACATTGTTATTTGGCATCAACAAAAGGGCCTGTGACCTTTGTTTTTGTGTTTTAGGAAAATTGTCCCCAAACTGAGCTCTTCAAACTTGAGCAGGGTTTCTTGAACCTGGAATTATATATAATTTTATTTAATATTTTAACCTCAATTCACATATATTAAAACCTCATATATGTGCCCAAACACACTTCAACATTCATTTCTACCTGTTAAACTTCTAATGGCCTTATGAGGCTCATAGCCTTTTCTTTGCCATTTCTCCTTGGTTTGGTCAAACTAGGTACTATTTTGGATATGTAATCACCTTTTAATTCATAATATACCTCCTTTTATGTGTTTTTCAAGTTTCATGGTCAGATTCAACCCCAAAACAACACTTCCTTCATTAAGCTCCCATCAATTATGCCTAATTAGGCCTTAAGCACACCCTAGGTCTAGAAACCATATCGTACGGCCTCCAATGAAATAAAAAACTATTGAATTATTTATATCACCATGAAATATATTATATTACAAAATTTTGGTAAATTTGGGGAGTTAAAACTCTTGCAATCTTCAAAACCCTAGTTTAGGGCTTTTCTCATGCTCTTTTTGAGATCCTATTTTGGATTTGGGGGTTAGATGAGTTTTATGCCTCACCTAGATCTATTTGTGGATTAATTGGATAGGTATAAATTTTTAATAACTGGGATTTTTTGGAAAAATCATAAAAATATCACCAAGCTCTCAAACAAAAAATAACAAAAAAGTGCTAGCTTGCTGCCCTATTTTTACTTTGATGATGGTTCTTGAGTTCTATAGGGAAACTGAGAGAGTTTTTTGTGGATAATCCATGTCCCAAAATATAATTCAAATTTTAGGTCCTAAATCCTAATTAAAATACTACTGTCACCCCCTTCTCTTCTGGTACTCTAGGCCTCTCTTAGCTCTCTAGGCCTAGAAAACTAAAAAATGGATTTTTTGTCCTTTGCGTATATGAAAAAACTTTGGACAAGTTTTATTAACCTTAGGGAAGATACCATGATGTCACATACTAAATTTTAGACCTTAAATTTATATATTGGGCTTTAAAATTCATTTAACACTCAAATCTTATAAAATACATTGAGTGATCACAATGAACAAAACTAAAACTTGGAGGCCCTCAAACAATACTCTCCCCTATTCACACACCCTGTTACTTTTTCAAGGATATTCCCATATGATGGGGATACAAGATGTAAAAATTTGTATGCATCAAATATCCTTGCAACATTGTTCCATGGCATCAACAAAAGTGCCTAAGACCTCTGATTTTGTGTTTTAGGGAAATTGTCCTTAACACAGTCATTCAACTTTGAATATGGTTTATTTAAAATTTCTTATCACTTTTGGAATAAAAAATGATTCCCATGATAAATTATAGGTTCAAAAATTATATCCTCTTTATTTTTAATCCACTATAGGAAAGGAAAACTTTTGTAGTTGATAAACTTACCTGCAACTCTATTGGAGCTCCAACTAGCAACTTGACTGTTTGGCCTATAAAGGCTTAAATGAGATACTAAGGATTTATAAGAAATATAACTTGTGTACATTTATTTTTAATAATGAGGATGATGTACATTATCCCTCTAACACATGTTTCACTCTAAAACTAATCAAATGACCATTTCACAAGGATAGCAAGGAAAACCTATTTTATGCCATAAGTACCTTCCTGGAATGAAATAGATAATGAAAATGTTGACACAAAAGATTGCACCCTTGGCAGGAGGCCGAGCTCCTACCTTCTTCACACAAAAATGGAAACTCCCCTCTCACCTGTGGGACCAGCGAAGCTGGAGGGGAGAGTCTCTAGATAAGGGCTAGCTCCCTTTGATGCATCATGTTGTTTCCAGCAAGTGCAAAACACACACACACACACACACACACACACACATATATATATAGATATAATAAAGGGGGGATGAAAAGGGAGAGAGATGTAGGAAAAAAAACCTAATCTAAAATAGGTGATGCACCAAAATAAGTCAGCCTTCACACATCCACTCTTAGAATTAGACAAATACATACATACACTACACACTTAGCAGAAGGACCAGGCTGCAAAAGACTGGTAGGGAGGCTTTCATGAAAACATAAGAAACAAAAAATCACTGAGGCGCTGTGAAATGTACACTGTAACTCCTTCTATTCTAGTCTTCTCAAATGTTAGCTCTTCTCCTTTTAGCTGCAGAAATGACACCTTGTAGATAACATGTCTGTCGGTGTTGAACCTGTGAGAGCATCAAGAAACAATGACTGGACACAGACAAACACTCAAAACATAATAAAAAATATCTATCCAAATGGAGGTAAAAATTGCATTTTATTTGATTCAGGTGAAATTTTTTCTAGGACTATGCCTTACAAATGTGGAAGATGATTACAAATGAACAATTCGCAATGTTATAGGGAAAAAAAAGACAAGAGGCTCATTGGCACTCTTTGCTTGCAAGTGGGCATGTCAGGTCCCTCATTGGTAAGAGGAAAACACTATTGATGACATCACCCTTCTAGAAGAGGCCTACTGGAACCATGCTTGTCGCTTGTCCTTTCTTTGTTTTGTCTCATCCGGCTTGTTCGGCCCCTAGGGGCAAAAATCTTGGAAGGTCGCTTTAATTTGGGCTCCTTCTGGTTAGCGCTCTTAATTGAAAACAAATAGTTACCTTCTTTGTTAAAATTTGATGGCTTCATCGACATCCTCATGCTTTTTTGGTAGTCGGATCCATGCTATGCTTCTATGACATTTTTCTCTCCCTGTGGGCACCTTTCCTTTGTTATTTTCTTCCCTACAGACACCCTTTTGCTTTTGTAAACACCTGCCCTCCTTTTGCCTTAGTGTTAAGTGACCCGACCTTTTTTTGCTTTTGTTTGAAGACATGACCCAACCCTTTGGGACTTAGACTTAGTCAATTTTGAACAATTTAAACCTTGAACCGAAATTGAACCAAATCCAATTTTCCTCTTTAAAGCGCTTGCCTTGCTTAAAACATTTGATCTTGGACATAAGGCCGAAACAATGAACTAGATGCCAAACCAAAGAACTAAGCCTGTCTAAAACATGGTATTGAACCTGAGCAACTCAAAAAGACTGGCTTCGAATGGCAAGGGGAGAAGGTGAATGATTTTGGCTTGTGATCAAAAATTGGTCAACAGATTGGTGACTCACAGGGAAAGCATGCTTGCCATGCTTAGAACCCAATTGCCTTGCAAATCCATTGGGCATAGAGTCAGATGTAGCTATGAAAAGTTAATCAAAAACCCCAAAAGATTTGAGAATCAAACATGAAGCTTTACCCCACACGCAAAGGGAAACACACAAGGCTAAAAACACTACCTATGCAAACTACACTTTGGGAAAGCAGGAAAAGAAACTAAAAATAAACTATTATGTATAGCTAACCAGGTGTTTTTTATCCCCTCTTGGATCAAAGGGAAAACTTCTAACATCCCCTTCCTAGTAAGAAGACTTATGGTGCCAAGCAAGTAGCTGAATGAAAAGGAGATTTGGTGACTTGCTCCGCTTGCCTGTCACCTGGTTTGGCCGATATCTGAGTGAATCAGAATCAAACATGATTTTGACATATATGTATTCTACTTGTCCTCAGAAGCCTATTGAATGCTGTTCCCTTATATAGGTGCTCCTCACCAAGAAATCAATGGCTGCTGGCTCATCGCCATAAGCCCTTTGATATGCACATTTCCTCTACAATGCATCATGGTCTGACCCATTTCCTTCTGCCTCATTGAAGATCCTGTCAAACTCGTCCTCTGCTTCTTTTTGGCCTTCTTGAAGAAGGGGGACTATGGTGATGTCTAAAATGGACTCACAAAATGATTGCTCATCCCACAGAACATTGCCTCTTTGTTTGAAGCTTTCTTCTTCAAGGCCTTCCTCCAGGAAGACAGACCTCTCCTTTTCCTCCTCAAAGATCAGGATCTCTAGATGTTCAAAGGTATCCTCCTGATCCTCCTCCAACTCTAGCTCCTCAACATAGTCATACTTCTCATCGAAGCAACAAGGGAGTTCATCAAATAAGTGGGGAGAGAACTCACCATGCTTTTGTTCCTCTTCGATTGCTGGAACATCTGCATATATGCATGCCCTGAGTCTTCTCCATTGCTGATGATTTCTTCTTCATTATCACCCATGACAACGTCTTGAAGAACTACAGATTGGATCTTCTACTCCTTACTCACCTCCTACAAAATAGGTTCTTCTTTGAGAAGGGGTGAAGTGGGACAACCATGTGGAAGAGGAGGCAGTCCTTGAGCTAGAATCAAATGATTCTCCCCTTTCCACTTGGTCATCATTTCATCTATATCAGGTGTGGCCTGATATTTCTCTTGGAAGTATGTAGATGGGGTGTGTTCAAACATGGAATGTGTTCTTTGGTCTGAACCGTCCATCACACATTGGCTAAGGAATCTCTCTCTGGATTCCAACTCTGTAATTCTCCTGGCTAGATCTTCTTGGAAGAGGTTTTCTTGGAGGTCACTAGCATCATCCTCTTCAAGGCTCTAGAATGGTTCCTGGCATTCCTTCCTCCAACTTGAAATCTGCACATCACGTTGAAAGACTTGGGGAGGTTGAGGAATGAAAGGAAGAGACTGTCGATGCACTAGAAGAGTCTCTAGAAGAGGGACATGCTGGCTGGTGGTATTCCCCTAATGGAAGATTCATGATCTAAGGAGTTGAAAAGATTGATCTCCATGGGGGGTTGTTCTAGTTCCATTTGATGCTGGAAAGCCAGGCACATGGGATTAAGAGCAGATGCATCAGATGAGCTAGAGTGGGTGAGTGCTATTTGATAGAAAGGATTTGGTTCAAAAGAGGGGGCTTTCTTCAGAATAAGAGGGGGCACACAAGGATGACTGTCTTGAATAAATGGATTTCTCCATTTTGCTACCTCCTCCTCCATGGATTGCAAGGCTTGTGCTTACCTAAACAAACACTCCTCTTTATACATCAGCTCCTACTGATACCCATACTGCTCCTCTAGTCTGTCAATCTCCATTATCTACCTCTCAAACTCCAATGCCACCTCCCTTATCATTGCAGGGTAACTAGGAGAGCTACTTGAGGGGATTGCATTAATATCTAGAGCCTGATCATAGTCATATGAAGGAATACAAGGTCCATGATTCTATGCAAAAGAATTATACATATAAAAGTAAGATTTTTGATGGCACTAAGCTGCTTAACTAGTAGATTCAACTCAGAGTCGCCATTGGTGTTTGATGTAAAGCCTCCAAAGGCTAGTTGGTTGAAGAACACACCAAAAATTCTTAAACTCTTTAGATAAAACTTGTCCTAGTTGGTCCCACCAGGCGTGCTAGAAAGTGTTAACATGCACGATGCTATATTTTTATTGAGTGTTCAAATTGAGTGTCCCACCGGGCATGCCAAAAATTGTTGACACAAAAGATTGCACCCTTAGTAGGAGGCTGAGCTCCTGCCTTCTTCACGCAACAATGGAAACTCCCCTCTCACCTGTGGGACCAGTGAAGCTGGAGGGGAGAGTCTCTAGATAAGGGCTAGCTCCCTTTGATGCATCATGTTGTTTCCAACAAGTGCAAAACACACACACACACACATATATAATAAAGGGGGGGATGAAAAGGGAGAGAGATGTAGGAAAAAAACCTACTCTAAAAGAGGTGATGCACCAAAATAAGTTGACCTTCACACATCCACTCTTAGAATTAGACAAATACATACGTACACTACACACTTGGCAGAAGGAAAAGGCTACAAAAGATTGGTAGGGAGGCTTTCATGAAAACATAGGAAACAAAAAATCACTGAGGCACTGTGAAATGTACACTATAAGTAACTCCTTCTATTCTAGTCTTCTCAAATGTCAGCTCTTCTCCTTTCAGCTACAGAAATGATGCCTTGTAGATAACAGGTCTACCGGTGTTGAACCTGTGAGAGCATCAAGAAATAATGACTGGACACAGACAAACACTCAAAACATAATAAAAAATATCTATCCAAATGGAGGTAAAAATTGCATTTTATTTGATTCAGGTGAAATTTTTTCCAGGACTACGCCTTACAAATGTGGAAGATGATTACAAATGAACAATTCCCAATGTTATAGGGAAAAAAAAGACAAGAGGCTCATTGGCACTCTTTGCTTGCAAGTGGGCATGTCGCGTCCCTCATTGGTAAGAGGAAAACACTATTGGTGACATCACCCTTCTAGAAGAGGCCTACTGGAACCATGCTTGTCACTTGTCCTTTCTTTGTTTTTTCTCATCTGGCTTGTTCGGCCCCCAAGGGCAAAAATCTTGGTAGGTCGCTTTAATTTGGGCTCCTTCTGGTTAGCGCTCTTAATTGAAAACAAATAGTTACTTTCTTTGTTAAACTTTGATGGCTTCATCAACGTCCTCATGCTTTTTTGGTAGCCAGATTCATGCTATGCTTCTATGAGATTTTTCTCTCCATGTAGGCACCTTTCCTTTGTTATTTTCTTCCCTATAGACACCCTTTTGCTTTTGTAAACACTTGCCCTCCTTTTGCCTTAATGTTAAGTGACCCGACCTTTTTTTGCTTTTGTTTGAAGACGTGACCCAGCCCTTTGGGACTTAGACTTAGTCAATTTTGAATAATTTGAACCTTGAACCGAAATTGAACCAAACCCAATTTTCCTCTTTGAATTTGCCTGCCTTGCTTAAAACATTTGATCTTGGACATAAGGTCGAAACAATGAACTAGATGCCAAACCAAATAATTAAGCCTGTCTGAAACATGGTATTGAACTTGAGCAACTCGAAAAGATTGGATTTGAATGGCAAGGGGAGAAGGTGAATGATTTTGGCCTGTGATCAAAAATTGGTCAACAGATTGGTGACTCACAGGGAAAGCATGCTTGCCATGCTTAGAACCCAGTTGCCTTGCAAATCTATTGGGCATAGAGTCAGATGTAGCTATGAAAAGTTAATCAACAGCCCCAAAAGATTTGAGAATCAAACATGAAGCTTTACCCCACACGCAAAGGGAAACACACAAGGCTAAAAACACTACCTATGCAAACTGCACTTTGGGAAAGCAAGAAAAGAAACTAAAAGTAAACTATTATGTATAGCTAACCAGGGGTTTTTGATTCCCTCTTGGATCAAAGGGAAAACTTCTAATGTCCCCTTCCTGGTAAGAAGACTTATGGTGCCAAACAAGTAGCTGAATGAAAAGGAGATTTGGTGACTTGCTCCTCTTGCCTATCACCTGGTTTGGCCGGTATCTGAGTGAATCAGAATCAAACATGCTTCTGACATATACGTATTTTGATTGTCCTCAGAAGCCTATTGAATACTGGTCCCTTATATAAGTTCTCCTCACCAAGAAATCAATGGTTGCTGGCTCATCGCCATAAGCCCTTTGATATGCACATTTCCTCTGCAATGCATCATGGTCCGACCCATTTCCTTTTGCCTCATTGAAGATCCTGTCAGACTCATCCTCTGCTTCTTTTGGCCTTCTTGAAGAAGGGGGACTGTGGTGATGTCTAAAATGGACTCACAAAATGATTGCTCATCCCACAGAACATCGCCTCTTTGTTCGAAGCTTTCTTCTTCAAGGCCTTCCTCTAGGAAGACAGACCTCTCCTTTTCCTCCTCAAAGATCAGGATCTCTAGATGTTCAAAGGTATCCTCCTGATCCTACTCCAACTCTAGCTCCTTAGCATAGTCATAGTCCTCATTGAAGCAATAAGGGAGTTCATCAAACAAGTGGGGAGAGAGCTCACCATGTTTTTGTTCCTCTTCATATTGCTGGAACATCTGCGTATATGCATGCCCTGAGTCTTCTCCATTGCTGATGAGGTCTTCACAAGGAGCATTGATGATGATTTATTTTTCGTTATCACCCTTGATAGCATCTTGAAGAATTGCAGATTAGATCTTCTGCTCCTCACTCGCCTCCTGCAGAATAGGTTCTTCTTTGAGGAGGGGTGAAGTGGGACAACCATGTGGAAGAGGAGGCAGTCCTTGAGCTAGAATCAAATGATTCTCCTCTTTCCACTTGGTCAACACTTCATCTATATCAGGTGTGGCCTAATATTTCTCTTGGAAGTGTGTAGATGGGGTGTGTTCAAACATGGAATGTGCTATTTGGTCTGAACTGTCCATCACACATTTGTCGAGGAATCTCTCTCTAGATTCCAACTCTACAATTCTCCTAGCCAGATCTTCTTGGAAGAGCTTTTCTTGGAGGTTGACAACATCATCCTCTTCAAGGATCTGGGCTAGTTCCTAGCATTCCTTCCTCCAACTTGGAATCTGCACATCACATTGAAAGACTTGGGGAGGTTGAGGAATGCAAGGAAGAGACTGTCGATGCGCTGGAAGAGTCTCTAGAAAAGGGACATGTTGGCTGGTGGTATTCCCCCTAATGGAAGATTCATGATCTAAGGAGTTGAAAAGATTGATCTCCATGGGGGGTTGTTTTAGTTCCATTTGATGCTGGAAAGTTAGGCAGATGGGATTAAGAGTAGATGCGTCAGATGAGCTACAGTGGGTGAGTGTTATCTGATAGAAAGGATTTGGTGTAAAAGAGGGGGCTTTCTTCAAAATAGGAGGGGGTACACAAGGCTGATTGCCTTGAATAAATGGATTTATCCATTTTGCTACCTCCTCCTCCATGGATTGCAAGGCCTGTGCTTGCCTAAACAAACACTTCTCTTTATACATCAGCTCCTGCTAATACCCGTACTACTCCTCCAGTCTGTCAATCTCCATTTTTTGCCTCTCAAACTCCAATGCCACCTCCCTTATCATTGTAGGGCAACTAGGAGAGCTGCTTGAGGGGATTGCATAAATATTTAGAGCCTGATCATAGTCATATGAAAGAATACAAGGTCATGATTTTATGTAAAAGAATTATACATATAAAAGTAAGATTTTTGATGACACTAGGCTGCTTAACCAGTAGATTCAACTCGGAGTCACCATTAGTGTTTGATGCAAAGCCTCCAAAGGCTGGTTGGTTGAAGAAAAAACCAAAAAATCAACTCTTTGGACACAACTTGTCCTAGTTGGTCCCACTGGGCGTACTAGAAACTGTTGACAAGCACGGTGATGTATTTTTACTGAGTGTTCAAATTGAGTGTCCCACCGAGCATGCCAAAAACTATTGACACAAAACATTGCACCCTTGGTAGGAGGCCAAGCTCCTACCTTCTTCATGCAACAATGGAAACTCCCCTCTCACCTGTAGGACCGGCGAAGCTAGAGGGGAGAGTCTCTAGATAAGGGCTAGCTCCCTTTGATGCATCATGTTATTTCTAGCAACTGCAAAACACATATATATAGATATAGTAAAGGGGGGATGAAAAGGGAGAGAGATGCAAGAAAAAAACCTACTCTAAAAGAGGTGATGCACCAAAATAAGTCAACCTTCACACATCCACTCTTAGAATTAGACAAATACATACACTACACACTTGGCAGAAGGACTGGGTTGTAAAAGACTGGCAGGGAAGCTTTCATGAAAACACAGGAAACAAAAAATCACTGAGGCACTATGAAATGCACACTGTAAGTAACTCCTATTCTAGTCTTCTCAAATGTCAGCTTTTCTCCTTTTAGCTGCAGAAAGGGCACCTTGTAGATAACAGGTCTGCTAGTGTTGAACTTGTGAGAGCATCAAGAAACAATGACTAGACACAAACAAACACTCGAAACATACTCAGAAATATCTATCCAAATGGAGGTAAAAACTACATTTTATTTGATTCAGGTGAAAGATTTTCCAGGACTACACCTTATAAATATGGAAGATGATTAAAAATGAACAATTTGCAATGTGATAGGGAAAAAAATACAAGAGGCTCATTGGCACTCTTTACTTGCAAGTGGGCATGTTGCGTCCCTCATTGGTAAGAGGAAAACACTATTGGTGATGTCACCCTTCTAGAAGAGGCCTATTGGAACCATGCTTATCACTTGTCCTTTCTTTGTTTTGTCTCATCTGGCTTGTTTGGCCTCCAGGGGCAAATATCTTGGTAGGTTGCTTTAATTTGGGCTCCTTCTGGTTAGCGCTCTTAATTAAAAACAAATAGTTACTTTCTTTGTTAAACTTTGACAGCTTCATCGACGTCCTTATGCTTTGTTGGCAGTTGGATCCATGCTATGCTTCTACGGCATTTTTCTCTCCCTACGGGCACCTTTCCTTTGTTATTTTCTTCCCTATGGACACCCTTTTGCTTTTGTAAATCCCTGCCCTCATTTTGCCTTAGTGTTAAGTGACCCGACCTTTTTTTGCTTTTGTTTGAAGACGCGACCCGGCCCTTTGGGACTTAGACTTAGTAAATTTCAAACAATTTAAACCTTAAACCAAAATTGAACCGAACTCAATTTTACTCTTTGAAGTGCCTACCTTACTTAAAACATTTGATCTTGGACATAAGGTCGAAACAATGAACTAGATGCCGAACCAAAGAACTAGGCTTGTCCGAAACATGGTATTGAACCTGAGCAACTCGAAAAGACTGGCTTTAAATGGCAAGGGGAGAAGGTGAATGATTTTGGCCTGTGAGTAAAAATTGGTCAATAGAAACCAATTATAATAGGTCATATTTGACCTTGAAATTACTCCTATAAAACCATTATTTCTGATTTAATATTGAAGTGAAGAAATAAGGGAAAACCTGGGCCATGTTTGGATGAGTAGGCCATCTAGATACCCCTAAACTATTAGTGATTGTTAATAAATATGGGGAGATGAACTAGACCACCAATGACACAAAGTGGAAGGACATTATTTTCCCTATAATTGGCCAAAATATTCTAGCCAAACTCTCTCTCCCCTAATCGTATTAAGTGAAAATATGAGGCTCTCCTAGAGTTAACCCAAATCGCCCAAAATGGTTTTTCCGTAGCATGAAGAACCATAAATTTTCCTATGTAATAACACACTTAGAAAATATTTTTTAGGCTATAAATGACCTTTAATTACTTCTATAAATCTTTTGAAATACCTGAACCTGCATTAATGGTAGAAAACATGTTTCATGCCTAGTTTACAACCAATAGGTTTTCCTTACCTCTATTGGTTCCTATGTTGGAATATTATTTTATAGGAATATGAGGGGATAATATGGACACTATAGATGCATTCATATAATAGTTGAGCCCCTGCAAAAATCAAATCCTCCAAAAACCTATTCTACCAAAGCTCCAACAGGCTCCAAATTACATCCTTTTGCTCTCAAACTCCTTCCCTCCACTCCAAATGATCTCAAATAAACTTTAAAATGTATAAAATAGTGAAAATTTCCATATGGAGGTGGGAGGAAGTAAAAATAAATTTGACTTCCTTAAAAAGTCACTTTTTTCACTTGAAATTTCTATTTTGAGGACACTTAAGTCATCTAATGCACTTTTGGGGTTCTTTTGAGCATAATAGCTTATCTAAGCCTCATTTTTGACTTGTTCAAATCTATAAGAATTTGTGAAAACCTTTTTAATGCCCTTGGATGCTCAAACACCATGAAAACCTATTTGATCCTTCACTTGTAGTTCTAGACTTGTTGCTAGTCCTTTTCCTCAAAATCACCAAAATCACCTTAAAATGTGCTTAAAGTGTTTCAAAAGCTTACAAGTGACATGTGTTAGGGTCATGAGGTTTGTCTCCTTCTTCCAACATTAGATCACTCACTCAACTAGAACTCTACTTAGCTTCTCACACCACACCAAGACCTCCTAGAATACTGCATTAAATCATCAATTCAAGACCATAAAGGGACTAGTCATGGGGGTCGAAGGTTACTAAAAGGTCTAAGAGAGTTTCTTGATTCATCTAGGCAAAAATTTTGTATGTAGGCCAATTTTGGCCAATAGTGGAATTGGATTTAGATCAATATATTTCAGAGTTTGGGATTATTAAGTCATAGGGTCGAGTTTGGAATCATAGAATTGATTTGGAAAATATCCCTTTCCGATGTTATAGAGTCACCAACTAGGCCATATTTAGAAGTTTTTAAATAATAGTAGGAGATCTCTTCAAACCAAATCAATTAAGATGGTGCCTTAATGGAAAAAAATAAGGATCAAGATGGGAGAAGATGGGTTAAAAGGGCTTGGAGCATCAGGTAGATCAAAACAAGGAGGAAGAAGAAGCTTGGAAATCTCAATCACAAAAGATTACAGAAATAAAGAATTTACTTGCTAAATTAGGGACAACAAAAGTAATTTCACCAATTTTTGTGATTAAGAGTTATGAATTCATTGAAAAAGAATCCCACTCCATAAGATAATTGGTTCTAAAAAAATAAATGAATTATGAGTTGAGTGATAGTTTGAGAATTTTAGAGGAAATAACTAAGGAGGTTATTGGCTCTAATGAGGAGGGGTCAAATTTTGAGGAAGATGTGGAATAAGAATCAGAAAGGGATTTGAATTTTATGGAAATTATCTCTATTTATCATTCTCAAATTAAAATTTCACATCTAAATTGGGGTCCTAAAAATAATTGGGGTAGAAAATCTAAAAAAGATCTCATTGCAGGGGAAGTTCTTGTAGGGAAGCATGACACTTTAGAAGACTTTTTGGATGTTTCAAAGTGGGGGGTGGAATTCCCTCCTTTATAATCATGAAGGTAATTTATTGTAATTTTAGGTGTTCAAATTCCCCTAACAAAATATTCTTGATTAATCATCTCATTAGTATTGATATATTGGATGTTTTATTGTTGTAAGAGACCAAACTTAATAGAGATGAAGCAGAAGGCTTTTTGAGATCATTTGGGCATTGTTGTGTAGGAGTTTTTATAGAAGAAATTGGAGCACCTAGTGGTTTTTCCATCCTTTTTTCCCACTTTTATTCCAAAGTATAAATTTTGATTTCAAATCAAAATTGGCAAGTGGGTATAATTTTGAGTTTAAAGTCAGATTTCTAATTCCTTTTGATAATATATATGGGCCTTAGGGAGATTCTCTAAAAAATTCTCATTGGGAATATATTTCATCCTTTTTAAATGATTTTTATATGGAGAAGATAGTGTTATGGGGATATTTCAATTCTATTTTGAGCCATAAGGATAACCAAGGAAGAGTGTTTTTAGATTCTCAAGTTATTCAGGATTTTGGTTTGTTTGTTGCTTATAATGCTCTAGAAGATGTGGAACCAAATTCAAGGTGGTTTACCTAGAATAATAGATGACTTAAAATGAAAAATATTATTGAGAGATTGGATAGGTTTTTGATTTTATCCTTATGGAATCAAAGTAATATAAAATCGGATTGTTAGGTTTTGCCATAGATTGGGTTAGATTATTGGCCTATTGCATTAAATATTGATCTTGATTCCCCCCAAAGAGATGCCCATTAAAGTTTGAAATGATGTGGATTAGAGATCTATATTTATTTGATAATTTTAAGGAATTCTAGAATCAATGTTTGGTCCCTTAAGGATCTATAATGTTTCAGATGAATAAGAGATTGAGATATCTGAAAGAAAAAATTAAGGTATGGAATCGTGAGCATTTTAAGAATATTTTTCAAGAAAAAATAAGGATCAAAGTTGAGTTGCATAAAATGAATGATATAATATTCAAGTGGGGGATGGATGTTGAAGCTTATAATATTGAAAAATTCTTGGGATGTGATTATGAGGAAATTCTTTATAGAGAATAAATCTTTTGGAAATAGAAATCGAGGGAGAATTGGCTTAAGGGGACAAAAATTCATTTTTTTTTCATCTTTTAGTAAAATCTAAAAAAAAGGTAACCAAGATTTCTCACATTGAATCTAGACAAGGGGTGGTCTTAGATTCTCCAAAAGCTATTTGTATTGAATCTGCCCAATACTTTCAAACATTGTTAAATGATGAAGATTTTTTAAATTTGAGAGTGCAAAATGAATTTCTCCATCTCATCTCAGAAGTAATTTCTTAAGATATGAATGAAAAGTTATTGGCCTCCTTTTCATTAGAAGAAGTAAAGAGGGTGGTATTTTTAATGGCTACAGATAAAGCTCCTGATCCAAATTATTTCCCTGTAACCTTCTTTTAATTCTTTTAGGGTGTGATAGATGTTGACATATGGGAGATGGTGGAAGAATATAAAAAGAAGAAGAAAGTGATCCCAAAGTTGAACATGAGTTTTTTATCTTTATTTATGAAAGGTGAATATAAATCTTCTTTCTTAGATTTTAGACCATTACTTTTTTGTAATATAGTGTATAAGATTATTTCAAAGGCCATTGCTAAGAGAATGAAATCTTTTCTTGAGAAATTAATTTCTAGTGATCAAGTAGGTTTTGTGTCAGGGAGAAGTATCCAAGAAGGAATTATTGTAGCTCATGAAATTATGCATTCACTAACTCACACTCATCAAAAAAGTATGTTGATAAAATTATATATTATTAAATTTTATGATAGGGTGAATTGGAGATTTTTATTCATATACTGTTGAAGTTTGGGTTTAGCAAAGATTGGTGTGAGTGGGTGTTCAGTTGTGTGTCAAATCCTAAATTTTTGATGTTATTTAATGGATGTCCAAATGGTATATTCACTATCTCAATAGGTTTAAGGCAAGGGGATCCTTTATCCCCTTTCATTTTCATACTAATGGTAGAATCTTTGGGAAGAGTAGTTCATGAGGCTCAAGATAGAGGAAGGTTGAATGGTCTTCAAATTGTGGCCAATTTTGAAATCCTTACGCATCATCAATTTTTAGATGATACTTTTATTTTTGTAAAATCTATGGTGGAGGAAGCTTTGGAGTTTTAAATAATTTCGAGAAGTTATGAAGAAGCTTCTGGTCAAAGAGTTAATGAAGGTAAGTTTGAAATATATTTTGTTAATTGTTTTCTTAGGATATAAGTTAATTTAAGCAGGATCTTAGGTTTCAAGATTGGGAAGCTTCATGGTTATTTTGGAATATAGAAAGATTTGTTTGAGAGGTATAAGGAATGTCTAAGTACCTGGAATGGAAAATGGTTATCGTTGTCTGGTAGGATAACTCTTATAAATTCCATTCTCAATGCTCTTCTAACCTACTATTTTTCTATGATGTGTCCTACGGATCAATTTATAAGTTTAATGAATAAGATCATGAAGTAATTTATTTGGAAAGGTTGTGGTGAAAATAATAAAATTCCATTGATGAAATGGGAGAGAATTTGTAAGAGGAGAAAGAAAGGTGGAGTGGGTATTAAGGATATACATCTTCAAAATCTTGCTTTGGGAGTTAAATTGGTATGGAAAATGGTTTATAAATTAGACAGATTATGGTTTAGACATCTTTGAGATAAGTATATCAATTTAGATTCCCTAGAGCATATGGTGTTAGTTGTGAATCCCCCTAGAGGATCCCATGTGTGTAATTTCATGCTAAAATATAGGTCAATTATAGTGTAGTATGTTTCTTGGACTATTAATAATGGCAGGAAGGCAAAACTTTGGAAATATTCTTGGAATGGTCATCATCCATTGTCAGATATTTTTTTTGGAAGTTATATCAAATAATTTATAAAAAATCTATGAGGATCGAAAGTGAGTGACTATGTGGTTTTGGATCCTAATTCAAGGAGAGTAGATTATAAATGGAAAAGTCTGATGGATCTTCTAGTCCCATGGGAGGAGGCTTTATCTTTAGAGGTTTGTCTTAGTAAAAAGAAAATCTTTACTAATAATAAGGAAGATCAGATTCATTGTATTGGTGTAAAAATGGGCCTATATACAATCATATTAGGCTATCAAATAGTAGAAGCTAAGGATTATTTTATGGGTTGGGTGAGTTTTCTCTACTAGAGTAAATAAGGTTTGTAAAAATTAGGGTCCTTTAGATGGTTGGTAGTGTATGGTTATGTGCTCACTCATGATCATTTGAATAAGATAGGGTTTGTTGGGCCTTTTAGATGTTACTTATGTGAGAAAGAGGAGGAAATGAATGACCATCTGTTATTCAATTATTCCTTTTGTAAATTGGTGTTGGATTTGGCTTTGTAAAAAATTCAACTAGGCATGAACATGGCCATTGTCTCTCTTTCAAGCCTTTACAACATAGCTGATGGGTGAATTTAAAAATTCACTCTATAGTTTATGGAGATGTAGCCCTACCATATTAATATGGATGATTTGGAAAGCAAGGAATGCATACATATTTGAAAATAAATCTTGACCATTACATATGGTCTTAAGATAAATGGAGTTATCCATTTTTGAAGTTGTCTCTTCACATTTTTAGAGGAAATAAAATATGTTGATGCAATGGTATATGTAAATATGTACAAATTAGAAAAATATCAAACCTCCTCCCATTAAAGGGTCAATGGTAGATAAGAAGGATATACGAAGTAGAAAGGAGGGAATTTGATCTCTTCCTCAACGTAGTTGCTTTAAACTAAACTTTGACAGATATTATAAAGGAAATATATGAGCATTCAAGGTAGGTTGTGTGATTAAGGACTTCAGTGGTTCTCTTATAAGAACAAAGTCATTGAAACTACTAGATGAAACAAATAATGAAGCCAAGGCCCAGGCTCTAGCGACTGGTGTGGAAATGGCTTTAGAGAGTGGGATCTCCTTTTTGGAAATTAAAGGGGATTTATAGGTATTCATCCAAGCTTTGAGAACTCAAAGGGATAGATTGTGGAAACTAGATAATATTTTGGTTATCATATGGCCTAAATAGAACCATTTTGAGGATTGGATTTGTTCTCATTAATTTTAGGAAAGCAATAAAGTAATGGATTTCCTTGATAATATAGGTATTGATCAATATATGGATGAGAGAGTGGATAATGTTAGAACTGGTTGGGAAGATTATAGGGGGTTGGACCGAATTGACTTATAATATATATTTTGCTAATTTGTAATTTTATTTTTAAAAAATAAAATTATAATTTTCAAAATTAATTAAACTTAATGGTTAGAGGTGATATTATTTTTTAACAATAGTAAGGTTTAATTTTCATGGGCTTTATCTTGGTTGGTTATGGTGGTGGGTGCCTTTTTGGCAATTAAGTTGGCAATCAGGATTTAAATACCTCATAATTGATTCAATTGAAAACATATGTGAAAATTTATTGTTCATGATAAATTTTCATGTAGAATGATCAGGCATAGGTTTTCCTTTGATATGGGTGTGGTAGGTGGTTTTGGGACCTTTATATTTTATGCTATCAAGATGGAATAGAATTGTGTGGAATCAACTAGATGGCCTTTGATCTTAGGCAAAGCAAAATACCAAGAGATGAGATTTTTGGGTGTTATCTATATAATGTGTCTCTTTAATGTATTTTGGATACCCATGATGAAAGTTGTAGAGGCCATTGATAAAATCTTAGGGGTGGAGTTATTGGCGGTGAGTAGATAAGTGCACATAAATTCAGACTTAACATATTTGTTTGCAAATAACCTCTACATGGTGATGATGGACAAAGAGAAGATAAAATCATTAGTAGATTTATTCATCTAACCTTAATATAGAGTGGGTTTAATGATGGAAATCGACACCCTTCCTCTAGGTCATTTCCTAACTCTCCCATTTTTAGGTTAGGATAATATGGGTTTTATTCCTCTATCCTTCTTTCATGATTTGAAAACCATGTTTCTATCTTTGTTAAATTTCACATAGGAAAATGATGAGATGTGCTTAGGAGAGTAGAAGAATGAAGAGAAAATAGGCACTGCCATGCCTAAAAAGTAGGATCTCTTGAAGCTAATTTCATATTTGGAAGAATAGCGTGTATAGAGGAGGAGGCCTGAACATGTGCAAGACATAAAATGGCTCATCAAAGGTGTCTTAAGGGGTGTTTTTAAAGAACCACCATGGTGGAAAGGGAAAGGTAAGCCTCTGAAGGAACTTGTAATTAGTCAAAGGAGATTCATTTTTATGTAGTCACAGGAGGCATCAAGCTCTCTAATAAGGTAGGAGGTGGTGTTGGTAGGTTAAGTTTTATAAATTAAATACTATGAGGTACATGCTACCAGTTTTAAGAAGAAAGTAAATTTTCTAGCTTCGGGTGAATTGCTATTAAGTGATGGTAAGACGGTCAATTTGATCATTTTGGGGTAAATTCAATATTTTGGTTTTTTGGTGATAGTGTGGTAGGAGTTTATCAGTGTAGTTATTTTGGTGGTTGTGTTGTATATCATTTGAAGTTTTTTCCAAAACTTTTTGATAAATTTTATTCATTTTGAATGGTTAAATTCCTTAACAATTTTGATTGTTAATCCAAACCAATGGTGTTATTTGGAAATCATATGTTTTTTTGGGATAGGGACCCTTAATACCTAGCATCAATCTAAAAAAAATTTAATATATTATAATCAATTCATAAAATACCTATCTCAATATATCAATGATCCACTTAACATATTGGGTCTACTTTAAATAATACTCTTTTATTACCCCCATTAAGGTTAACATCATTCTTTATAATTTTTTAAGGATTGAACTAGGGGTCCAAATCATGATTAGCCTTAAAGAAAAAACCCTATGAGATAGTCACTTATTCCCATTCCCACTCAGTAGGATGCCTACATATTGGCTTATGTGCACCTGCACAAGCAGAATCAAGGCTGGCTATAGTTCACCCATTTGTAATCATAAGTGTTAGTCTTTACTACAAAGGCAATAGGTATTCAACACTCATTCTCACAATTTTAGATCTCATAGTTATCCCAAATGTAACATTGTCTCCACTATTTATTCCAAACTCACTTAATCCTCACCATAATAGAGCAACCTTAAGTCTAGGATAAAAAGATAACCACATGCATGAATTAAATTCAAAAAATAAAAAAGAGACCCTACTAAAATTCTAAGTCTGAATAAGCATAAGGGGTTTTTCTCAATTATACAAGATTTAATAAACACTTTTAAAATATAAAAACCATTTATCTTAACACATTGCATATATTTTTATGCAAATAAAATGTTTTTGAAATTGTGTTTGATTAATTAGACAACAAGATCACAACATTTATTTGATGATTATGTATCATTTTATATACTAGTGAAAGTATATAGACCTTACCTAGATGTTTACCTTACAAAAATACCTCAAATAAAACTATGTTATCATGTAGGTGTACTAACATTTAAAAATTGTTAACATGCAATAAGCTTATTAAAAAAAACTCTATGATTTTTTAAACGTTTAGATGATTTATGATTTTTAATCTATAGTTGTATTGATATTTAACAATTGTTATCATGCAAGAGGATTATTAAGAAAACAAAATGCAACAATATTTACACATGTTTGTTAAAATTAAAAATAATCCCAACAAAATTAATTCCCAAGGATTCACATATCCAAACCTGACTGGTAGTAAAGATAATTTATTAGAGTCAAAGGATTTGTCAATTCATAAGGAACTATGTCATGCATCTCTCATTATCCATGGAATTTGTTGGTTTCCATTTTCTTAATGTTTTATACCCTTATTATCATCAATTCCAAGGATAATTGAGATTATCCAACTAAGAAGAGAAGGACAATTATCTAATCTAAGTATAAATATCGAGGGTACCTAATGGAACACATGAATAAAACATCATAAACCATCATGGAACATGAGAAAAATGGTATACAAACCATTATAATAATAAAAAAATGAAGAAAAAAAATAATAAATTCTCCTATATTCATCTTACAAAATAACAAACTCGACAAAACTCCAACAATGATATATTAATGAAATTATTCCTACACAGAGAGACTTCTATCAATAAGTTAATATGGAGCATAGAGTCTATAATCAATATAAAATAGTATATAAATATGAACCAAGAGATGGATTTGAATACCTTTGATTTGAAATAATTAAACAAGCTACTAACCATCTTGGATTTAAAGAAACCACACACATGTTTCTAATCTAATCTAAGTATAAATAACAAGGGTACCTAATGGAACAAATGAATAAAACATCATGGAACATGATTAGAATGGTATCTAAACCATTATAATAATATAAACTGAAGAAAATAGTTAATAAATCCTCCTATATTGATCTTACAAAAGTAGTAAATTGGATAAAACTCAAACAATGATATATTAATGGAATTATTCCTCACAGAGAGACTTCTATCAAGAAGTTAATATGGAGCATAGAGTATATAATAAATATAGAATAGTCTATAAATATGAACCAAGAGATAGATTTGAATAAATTTGATTTTAAATAATTAAAAAAGATACTAACCATCTTGGATTTAAAGAAACCACACACATGTTTCTAAGGGAAATAATTAGGGTATATATCGATACTTGGTATGTGAACAAATATATCTTGAGAAAGATTAGTGGGAAATTATTTTGATCCTTCTTTAGAAGTGATGAGGCCACACCAATGATGATACACACAATAATTTTAGTGTATGCACTCCAATCACCATTTCCTTATTATAGGTAGTCATTTCCACTAGAGCCTACCTATTAATTAAAGAATACTAGTTCCAATGCCCCTTGGTAGCACATTTCCCCTCTATAATGCTAAGATATTGAGATCCCTTATTTTTTTATTATTTTATGATTATTATTTGAAATCTCCTCCAAGAGTAGGTCTCCCTAGTGTTGATGCTTCTAAATGTACCATAGGTGCTCTTCAGTGTTGATGAACACTTCTCATTTTATGATTCAAAATCCAAGTCATGAGTTATAGTTTGTGAAAGTTCAGTGATGTCTGTGGTGGAATAGAAGTAGAGTATGAGAACCATCCACAATATTTATTTAGTTTAGTGGTTGGGAGCCACCAGGGTCTGAATCTTTGGATCTTTGTGAATTTGATGATTTCTAGACTAATCTAAATGAATATTAACAATGAACTTTAAACTAAAGTTAGTCTTGATAAAAAAAATAAGAAAAGGGAAGGGTAAAGTAGAAAGGAAATAGGATTGCAAATTCTCATCTCAAATATTATGACAAAATTCTAATTACTTTGAGCACACATGAACCAATTTATGTTATAAAATAGCATGAACTCAGTTTACATCACAAATCAAGCAAAATTTAGAGGAAACATAAAAGTCATAAGTAAGAACCAACTTTACTTTAAATGCTTTCTATTGTGGTCTGAATAGCCTAAGCACATCCAAATGTAGAGCAAAATAAAATGAAGTGTACTTGAGATCTTTATAATTAATCTAGCATTAGCACAAATCAATAACACTACGATAGAGAATGTGAGACAAAGTATAGAGAATCATTCAAACTTAAGATGACAACATGTAATTGAGAGACAACAATGATATTTAATAAACTATAAAGATAATCTTTTCAAAAATGCTTAGTTATATTAAATGATCCTAGTATATAATAGCTCAAAATCTCTCTCCCTTACAAAATGGTAATCCTTGCCTATTTATAGGAAACATAGGTAGTTCACTGGTTAACTTTCTCAAAATATCCATATGCAGGATAATGACAGCTGTCATTAATACAAAGATTATAATGTATATGACCTACTATGTCAAAATTGACAAAAGGAAACCATATATGCTAACATGCTAGCATATATTTATTACAAAGGGATATTTTTTTACAAATTACATTGGTAGTGGGCCCCTTGATTAGCCCTATCTAAGGAAGTTATTCACCTTAATATATTATTCATTGATGAGCTCAAAATCTATAGTAGGCTTCATCAAACAATCCCCTTCTTGATTTACCAATGTTCTAAATTATTGGTCAACCTTAGCGATGAGTTCCTTGATACATTGTGCTTTCGTGATTTACTTACCTAAAGTAAGGATGATGTCAAATATATTTTGATTATCCTTGTCAAAATGGCCTTGATTGTTCTTAATGCCCTGAATGTGGACTACCAACTCTTTGCTTGAATTCTCCATCACTGATCAGGTCCATAATCGTGGTTTGAGAAGGGTTGTCTAATAGGCTCCCTAAAAGTTTCTCCATTTTGGTTACCAGGTCCTTATCTTCCTTGATGAAATTGTTGACATTATTTCACCAAGTGATCAAATTTTCTTGCTTATCCATCAAAACTACCATGAGGATATCTAAATGTCTAAGCTTGATGATCTTGAAGTCTAGGGCCTATTTTGTCATATGCACCTTGATAAGTTCTATATTCTAAGCTTGAGAATCCTACCATTGGGTGATTAATGCTTGTACCATCTTATCTTGATGGTTTAAAGCACTTAATATAAGTTTGATGTTCTTTCAATTCTCAAATAAATCCAACAAAGATTTATTTAGCACTTGTAATATGTCCTCAAGAATTGAGAGTAGGACTTGACCCTCCAAATCTTACTTCTCCTTCTCTAAGTTGAGGATCCTTACATTCATTCCTTATATTATGGCCAAGATCATTATTGATTGTACCCCTGATGAATGGGATGCTCCCCTACTACCTGCCCTTGGATAAGAGTTAGGCCAACAAAAGGTTCCAAATTTTGAATAGTGAATTCCTTAGTGCCAATGGTGGTTTTCCTTATTACTACTCTCTCAAACCCTGATGTGTCTAGATTGAATTGGACCTTTGTGTTAAACTCCTTGAATTATGGTTTCTCATGAACTTTTACATTTAAACTCCCAGAGGCCCCTAGGGTGTCAATCCTCTAGCTTTCTTTGTCATGAAGGATTTGGATCGTTCTCTCTGCTTGTCTATTTACAATGTCATAGATGCATGGCTTGACATTATCCTACACATCTATGCCAACTCAAGTTAAGGTCAATGATGGAGAGAGAGATGGGATTTTTTGTAATTTCCAATAAACAAACTAGTCAAGAATGGTTGGTCCATAAATAAGGTTCTCATCATTGAAGAGTTTAAATTCACTAGTAGGGTGAGTAAAGGTTAACCTAATATTATTTTTAGGTGCCAGTGGCACCAAGGCCAATTTTGCTTGTCTCTTTTTTCCATCCAATGGGATCAAATCCTTGCTTGTTACATCAGAGGGATCCTCCTCCCTATAAAAACCATAAGATGTTGCAATGTCAATGAGGGCACTCTCCATTGTTTCTCTTACCTCCAAAGGAATCATGCTAATGATTTCCACTAGTAAAGGAGGCCTCTATGGGGATGTGTGGGGTTAAGGACCCTCACTAAGTCTCTATTATAGCTTTATCTCTTCAACCATAACTTTACCCTTTCTTTTTATATCCTTAGGTTTCCCAACCTATGATTTCTTTATCAATTATACTTGTTGAGGCTTAGAAGATTGTCATCCAATAGGTGGTTCTTAATGAGCAGTCCTGGATGGTCATAGAAACAAGTGATAATGAAAGGGATGCCTTTTCCATCTCTCTCTTGAGGGTTTATTATATCTGACTAGCCTATGCTCCAACTGGATATTGTAGCCTTTGATCCTAGACAGGACCTCTTCAAAGTTCTTTGCCCTTATATAGCTACCATCTCCCATGCCTAGTTGATGTTTGTATTCAATATTTTGGACATTTTTATCTCAGATGTGGTTGGTCACTCTGTTACTTAGGTCCCACATCTTAAGGTCATCTAGCTATAAATCAAAAGAATTTATGGAGATCACCATAATTTTTAGTTACTTCCAATCCTTGATCATAATCTTGCTAATGTCTAGTGGAAAGGGGTGGACTTGAGCCTTCTTATTTTTCTTGTATATCATGTATATACCTTGGATGATTTGATAGGCAATATCTTGCTCTATAATTTTACTAGGGACATGAATGGTAAGTTAGTAGGGTTGAATCATGATTCTTGATATTCTTATTACAGTGCAATCTAAATAGAACCAAACATCCCCCATGGCTTCTACTTGCCTTTTGATTTGAGGGTGGAGCCTTTACATAAGGACACCAGTTATTTCCTCATAAATAGTTGAGAAAACACCATCATAGATAAATTTCATGTGGTTCTTGTATTTGAATATATGCCATTTAGAGTAGTGATGAGAAATAGTGATTCAGCCATTAGGGGACCAATTCCAGATGCCAAGGAAATCTATAGAGGCCAAAAGTGAATCCAAGAGATAAGACATCATATGAAATTATTTGGAGATTCTTCTCTTGATGGATATGAATTATTTGGCAAATAAAAAGCTTATTAGGTCTCCAATGGGAGGGGTTAAGTTTTGCTCCAACATGTAGTGAACATAAGATACCCAAACTTTGCTTACATAAGTAGTGGAAGGGGCACCAAAGGCCCTATTCAGTAAGGTCATAACTACCCTAACACCTTCCCTAAATTTGAAAAAAGGAATCCCACCATTAGGGGGCCTGAAAACATAGGAGCCTTGGATTAACCAAGGTGTGAGGATTGAATCTAGGTCTTGGGTGTTTGTCCATGCTCTCAAGGATGGCAGAGTAATATGAGGTAAGGGGAGATTATAATAAGTTTTGAAGTCCATAGGGGTGATGCATGAAACCTTCTTAGTGTTTTAATCTTGAATGATCCATTCTTTATCTATTTTGCAATCAACAAAAATGGGAGCAACAAGGTTGATACAATGCATTACCTCTAGTTTGGCTATAGCATGGTGGAGGCTTACTAGCTGAATTAGGACTAGGTCATTGTATCTCTGATGCACAAAGGCATTCATTTTTTCCTCCTAAGAAATTGGTTGTAATTCCTCCACAAGGAAGAATAACTTGGACCAGTTCTTGATTCCATGCACGTTTAGGGCTATCAGGTCTAACTCTATGTCTTTGAAGATCCTCCCCTCACTATCTGAAGTTAGATAAATTCCTACTTCCATCTTAATTTTTTTCCTACCTACCACCATTGATGACATTGAATTATATTTGTAAGGTCACCAAAGGTTTGACTAGGGCACTTGCTTCAAGGTTTAATTGTGCTATTTTGATTACTTTGTGACCAATTGAGCCGACTCAGGTCTTCTTTATAGAGTATTTAGGGTTTTTGAGATTTTAATGGTTGAAATATCCAATTTATTAATATTATATGTGCCTTAGATTTTATGGGACCTTATTCTCCTTCCCTCTGCACATTTCATCTTAAGAGATATTTTATTTTGATTCTCCATGCTTATGTGGAGCCTATGTGGTGTGGCTTTGTGTCTTTCACAATAATTTTCATAAATGCTAGTTGGAGACTAGTTGTTAGCTTTCAAAATATTCATTTATTTTTCTTTCATAATCTAAATCAAAGTTCCTATGTTTTTATTGGTCCCTTGATCTTTAAGTTCATGACTATGCCACTTGGTACCCTAGCAAATCTTACCCATGTTGCTTATTCTTTCCAGTTGATATCCCAACCATATGTTAGCCACATGTCAAGTTCATGGGGACTTTGAAAATTCTTTAGTCTCAACACATCATTGGATCAAATCTAGTGGATGAGGAATCACCATTGATTTTCACAAGGTCTAGGTCATTTAGATAAGAACCTTTATTAAGTGGGTCCCATCAAATTTGTGTCCTTTGACTGGAAAGCTACCACACATCCTCGTGGGGATTTATGTACCTCTATCAATTACCCTAGATGTGGGTAGGCCACGTGTCAAGCTCACAGGGCCTTTAAATAGTCTTTAGGCTTGACACTCTATTGGATCAAATCTAGTGAGCGAGTGATCACCATTAGATCTTGTAAGATGCACACCTTTTAATTAGTTCCATGAATATATAAAATTAGAATTAAAATAATGTTCATACAGTCATTTTATGTTAAGAAACATAAATTAACTTAGGTTAAGGACTTTTATGCTATCTTTTTATGTAAAAATGCTAGGAATTCCTTTGAAAGGGTCTTTAGAAATGCCCCCTTTGCTTAAGATTTGAAAAATTATCTAGGTTAAATTTGACAAGATTGGTAACGTCAACTACGTCCTCATAGATGTTAAATAATGGGAGAGAGCTTATCAAATTTAAGATAATGGAATTACTTCGATCTAATGAATGAGTGTCATGCATTGGGATCTTAAGAATTCTTGGGGCTTTGGGGTTAATGCGCACCATTAGATTAAGGCCCCTTAGGTAGTAAGGACCATCAGATCATAATTTGAGTGCTTGATAGTGATTGGTCTCCCTTTTGATGTTGGCTTTGGTTCACACAATTGGATCAAAATCTCTTATTGAACATGAGGTGTCAGATCTATAGAATTATGTGAGCTTTAAGTTAAGGCTTGATATATATAAAGGTTTAGACCTTTAAATGTTTGTTTGTGCTTGAAAACACCAAGATATTTAAACCTTAATAAAAACCTAGTTAATCCAAAAGGGGTCTTAGGTTTTAAAGGGGAAAATAAGAGGTCTTCTTTATAGAGTGTTTAGGGTTTTTGAGTTTTAATGGTGGAAATATCCAATTTATTAATCTTATACATGCCTTATATTTTATGGGACCTTATTCTCATTCCCTTTGTGCTTTCGATCTTAGGAGATCTTTGATTTTGATTCTCCATGCTTACGTGGAGCCTATGTGGCATGGATCTATGCCTTTTATAGCAATTTTCATAAATGCTAGTTAAAGACTAGCCATTGACTTTCAAAGGCTTTCTTTATTTTGTTTTGATAATCCAAATCCAAGTTCCTACATTTTTATTGGTACCTTGATCTTTAAGTTCATGACTATGCCACTTTCCACCCTAACAAATCTTACTCATGTTTCTTATTCTTGCCAGTTGTTATCCTAGTCATGCATTAGCCATATGTCAAGTTCATAGGGCCTTTGAAAAGTCTTTAGGCTCGATGTACCATTAGATCAAATCAATTGGGTGAGTGATCATTGTTGATTTTTACAAGGTCCAAGTCATTTAATTAAGTGCCTTTATTAAGTGGGTCTCATCAAATTTTCATCCTTTGACTGGTAAGCTACCATGCATCCTCCTTATAGGGCTCTATGTACCTCTATCAGTTACCTTGGTCATGGGTAGGCCACATTTCAAGCTTGCAGGGCCTTTAAAAATTCTTTGGGATCGACACTCCATTAGATCAAATCTAGTAGGTGAGTAATCACCATTAGATCCTATAAGATGCACACCTTTTAATCAGTTCTATGACTATATAAACTTAGACTTAAAATGATGTTCCTAAAGTCCTTTTATATTAAGAAACACATATCAAATTAGGTTAAGGCATTTTAGGCTAAGTATTTTTATGTAAAAATACTAGGAATTCTTTTGAAAGGGTCTTTAGAAATGCCCCCTTTTTTTAGGCTTTGAAAAGTTGTCTAGGTTAAATTTGGTGGGCTTGATAACGTCAGCTACATCCTCACAGATGTTAAATGACTGAGTGCCATGCATTGGGCTCTTGAAAATTCTTGGGGATTTGGGGTCAATGCACATCATTGGATTAAGGCCCTTGAGGCAATGAAGACCACCAAATCATTATTTGAGTGCTTGATAGTGATTGGTCTCCATTTCGGTATCATCTTTGGTTCCATCATTAGATCAAAATCTCTATTTGAACGTAAGGCGTTGGATCTGAAAAAGTGTGCAAGCTTTAAGTTAAGGCCCGATATGTATAAAGGTTTTGACCTTTAAAAGTTTGTTCATGCTTGTAAACACCAAGATATTTAAACCTTAATAAAAACCTAGTTAATCCAAAAGGCTCTCAAGTTTTAAAGGGGAAAATAAGAGGTCCAAGTCTTGATTTTATATTAATGTTTGGTCATGTTAAAAAACATAATCAAAGATTAATATAAAGTTAGACTTAGGGTTTCTATAACTGAAATTAAATATAATTTCTTGCTAAACTTTTCCCATAGACATTTGAATTCAAACCCCTAGGGTTTATTGCTTAAGAACCCTAGATTTCTCCATAAAAACTGCAACTAATCACTTCAAAGACAATCATTAGCAACATTAATCCATAAAACATAATCACAACTAGATACATCAAGGCTCATGTTTTTTTAAAATTGAATTGCCTTTAAATTTCAAGAGAAAATAACCCTTTCATATTCAATCTAAAACACAGATGTTTTGAAATATTCACAAGGGTCCCCTTTCAATAAAACTAGAAAAATGGGGGTATGTTGGTCTCAAGAAATGGTGACTCATAGGGGGAACATAGCAGTATATTAGAACCCAAGGCTCTAGTTTAGACCTGTACATAAGTTTTTTTATCCCATTTTCACATAAACCATATCTTAAGTCAATTCCTAGTTGAAACAAGCCTCTTATGTTTAAATATTGAACCTAGATATTAAAACAAAAACATGTAGTGTGTGTTTTGATTTCACTTACTATTTTTCATGAGACTTCAAGAAATAACGTCTAGGTTCATATCCTTTTGGCCATTGCATTTGAATTTGAGCATATTTAAATATTCTCTTAGGAATAATTGCTCTTGATTTAGGGGAGGCTTGGTCATTTCTCTGTTGCCAGCCAGGCATCTATAGCCCCAATAGAGATACCTTTGGCTCCACTCATGGCCTTGCTCCACTTCTAGCTAGGTGTCTATAGCCCCAGTGGATGTTGCCTAAATCACCTTTTGCTTTCACCTCTTTTGATTTAGAATTAAGTATATTTTTTTTAACAAAGGTTGGGAGCCAAGATAGCCAAGTTTAAGGATTTGGTCAAATGTCTTGGCCTTAAGATACTCTCCTTTAGTTGAAACATTAATCCCAGACAAGGATGTGTTTTAAGTGTAATCATGAATGTGAATTAACAAACTAAATTCACATTATACACATATGATTATTATTAAAACCAATATTTGATTCATAATAAGGTTTTAATATTTGTGGGACATTTAGCTCTTATACCTATCTGTGCCAATGCCCTTGGTTACATCATGATTTTTTGTCACCACCTGATGTTCAATTTTATAATATTCATACTCACACCTTTTAAGCAATTTTAAACAAATATAATCTATGAGACTTAACTAAAACTAAGGAACACCACCAAGTAGAAAAGATGAAACACAAATAAATAAGAAACAAAACATGAATAAGCATAATCAAACAAATATATACAATTTCAGCAAGAAAAAAACAAAGAAAAAAAGGAAACTAACTAGCCTACCTACTCTAACCTTAAAAATATTATAAACTTATTCCATGAAGACCTCTAGTGGGGAAACAATAAAGTCATGCTTGAGGTATTGCCTGTTGGTGGGCAAAGTAAACTATGCTCCTTGAAGATCCTTCAACTTGAAAGTATTGTTGCCTAATATTTTTGTAATTTGGTATGGGCCAATCCACAAGGGGGTGAACTTGCCATGTTTGCATTTACGCTCTGATACCTTCACTTTAGACCTTTTATCAAACCATATTTTCATGGTTGATTGGTGCCTACTGAAGTCTACAAATGCCTTTTATCTGGCATCTTCCATTTGAATGATGTCTAATAGCCTTAAAATAGAAAGTTCCTGGCTATCCTCCATGTATTCTTGCATGAATGTGAACATAGGAAAATTCAAGGTGATGGGAAATATAGGCTCTTGACCTTATACTAACAAAAATGGTGAAGCCTTGAGGGCTTTTTTGATCCTGATTATGTCTACCCATAATGTAAACTTAAGGAGTTTATGTCATGCTCTAGGTTTATCTTCAACAAATTTTTTGATGTCTTTCATGAGTGCAATGCATTGGTCATAATCCCGTTCCATCATTTAAATGGCTATGAAGGTAGATCCATTGTCACAAACTAAGGAAAATGGGGTTCCAAATCTAGTGCAAATATTTTCCTCTAAGAAATTAATCACCTCTTTTGTTTTGCATTGCTTAGTGGCTACTACCTTAGTCCACCTAGTGTAATAGTCTATAGTAGTTAGGACATATTTATGACCTTAAAAAGAATTGGGGTTGATCACTCCTATGAAGTCTAATCCCCATTGTACAAAAGGCTTGTCCACCATCACAGGTTGTAAATGCATGGCTAATTTTGGCTCTTTTGTACTAAAGATCTAGCATAAATGACACTCCCTCACATGTTTGTGTGCATCTTTGAAAAGGGTAAGACAATAATACCTAGCCCTAAGAATCTTCTAGGTTGTGGTTCTCCCTAAAAGATGTCCACTACCCAACTTTTCATGGAAAGTAGACATGATTTGAGAGGCCTCTTCTTTCAACACACATCTTAATTAGATCCCTTCAATGTTTTTTGCTATAAAGGACTCAATATGGATGAGGTAATGGGATGCTTTGAGCCTTAAATCTATCTTCTATTCTATGATGAGTCCTAGGGGAAAACTACCTCTGATAAGAAGATGCATTAAATATTCATACCATTCATTAGGTTAGAAGTTTTATTGATCCACTTGCATGACATGGAGCTTGGGGTTAATATTGGCAATCATCTAAACTAAGCCTTGACATTTCACTAATTTGGCAATTTTCATCTCTCTATCATACTCTTGTAGGATTACCATCCACTTGCCTCTTCTGTTGCCAAGCTCATTCTGACTCAATATAAACTTTATGGCTGGGTCAGGTAAATGGCATGCATCTTGTTTCTAAGGAGGTAATGTCTAAACTTTTTTGCTGCCTTTACCAAGGCGTAGGCTTGCTTATCAATGATGGAATAGTTTACCTCTGAATTTTTTAAATTGGTGCTCATGAAGGCTATAAGGTGGTCATTCCCATCAACCTTTTGAGCTAAGACAACATCTATGATGTGGTCAAAAGTAAATGAATATAAGAAAAAATCCTTTGATAATTTAGGACTTCTCAAGACTGGGGATTGATTGATTGCTCTTTTAATGTTAACAAATGCTTTCTTCGATTCTTCATTCCAAGAAATTTTAGCATCTTTATTAATCATATCATTCAAAGGTTTGACAATCTTAGTAAAGCTTGAAATAAACTTCCTCACAAAGTCAATCTTGCCAAAGAATGACTTTATTTCTTTTCGGCTATTAGGCAACCCAATTTTAGAAATGGCCTCCACTCTATTAAGATCTATGGAGATCCCATCTTTGGTAATGACATGCCCCAATAATTTTCCTTTAGTGACATAAAATATGCTTTTCTTGGGATTAAGAGATACAACATACTTCCTACATTTATCAATTTTTTGTCTCAAATGCATGAAATGTTCTCTATTTTTAGAGAATACTATGAGATAATCCATATATATGATGATGCATTTTCCCACTAGACCTTGGAAAGCATGGTCTATGGCCCTCTAAAAAGTTATCCCTACATTAATTAATCTAAAAGGCATTCTCTTATAAGCTTATGTTCCCCATTTAGTAGTAAAATCTATTTTCATCCTATCTTCTGGAGTCTTCTGGAGCAACAAGCACCTAATTATATCAAAAAATTCCATCCAAAAAGGACATCATGGCAGATCTTGAAACAACTTAGAGAACTTGGTTTAGAGAAGGCAAGGGGTAATTGTCCTTTTTAGATGCTCTATTCAGATTTATAAAATCTATGCATAATCTTATTTCCTCATTCTTTTTTTTATTAGGACCAGGTTTGTAACCCAAGTGGAATGCCTAATAGGAAACATGATCCTTGTATCCAAAAATTTCTTGACCTCCTTAAAGATCATGGGTTTTGAAATAGGGTTGAATGGTCTTGGATTCTATCTAAAGGGTTTGAAACCATCCTAGAGAGGTATAGTATGAGTAATAACCCATGGGTCAAACATTTTTAGATCTTCATAGGACCAAGAAATTGCATCTTTATATTTTGTAAGTAGATCTCTAGTTTTTTTTCCATTTCAGTGCAAGCCTTACCTATATTCACCATTTGGGGTTGATCATGTGGGCCAAGGTTCATTGCATGATAGTCTTTACCGCTTACCTTGGGTTGCTTAGGTGCTTCATAAATCTTATCAAGATCAAATAGTCTTTCTAATGAAATCATCCCTTTAGGTATCTTATTGTCACTTAGTTGGATGATTTTACCATCAAGTCCCCTCTCAGGAAAAGTTTCATTAGCTTCATCAATAATGTGAGCTTTAGAGGCTCCAAAATTAATCAATAAATCCATAATTTATTGATCATCATTAAAAATTTGGAAGTGATTTATGTTGTCAAGGACTGAGGGACATGGTACAAGCTTAATACTAAGGTTCTAAGAATCATGATTAGGCATGAGGTTAGTTGTAATAGAGGAAAGCTCATTAGCAACTTTATTTTCTTCCCTAGGGACATATAAGATATTAAAGGCATCAAAAGATTCCACCAAGTCATAAACTCTAAATTTTACCTCTTAAGGTAAGATAACTTACATTGGTACTTGCTCCTTGATTAATTACAAGTTTAGAATATCCATAAATAAGGAGTTATTTGACATTGTGCTTGATTGTAAGCTATAATCCTAGGATGAGAGCCTCATACTCATCCAAATTATTTATGTAGTGGAATTGTAACCTATAAGATGCATGGTATTGTTTTTATGCAGGGTCTATAAATATAATACCAACCCCTCATCCTAATTTTCATTTAGTACCATCAACATATAACTTCCACAGGCCAAGCATTGGAGGAGAGCTCTTAAAACAAGGTTTCTTTGTAATTTCTAAAATGAAAACTCCTAGATCAAAATCTAGGAATTTACCCTTTCATTGATAGCATTTTATTCTGTTATCATGTGATTCATTCTAGGTTCCCTTTCTACTCTTATCTAATTTGACACACCTTTCCAAGGTAGCCACAAGTGTGAACAATCAGTATACATGTGACCATTTAAGGCTTTAGTCCATTCTCTACTCAAGATCAATCCATAAGCATTAGGAATATCTACCACTTTTATGTCAATGAATTGCTAAACCTTGGGTTCATTAGCTAGCTGCATATGCACATTTAATAGTTCCCTAATGACCTTGACTCTAGATTTATCCAATTGAGTAACCACCCTATTAGACTTGATTGGTGTTAACCCATGTTGTTCACATATCCCAATGAGCATGATGTTGGTTGAGGCTCCATATTCTAAAAGATAATTACAGAGATTCTTCCCAAATATCCTAACTATAAGCAAGAAGGGTGAGGATTTTGATTTGGTTACTTGAATAGTTACATTTGCACTATCACTCTTAGGGGGCTTGCTAGGCTTCTTGGACAAGGATTCCAAGAGTAAGTCTCATTTTTTGTGATATGAGTTAGCTCATATAGAGTGATGTTGGATTTAATATTTTTCATATCTTCCACAACATTGTAACCAATTTTTCTTAAAGGATCATTAGTAAGTTTGGAAGAGCTTCTTTTAGGAGGTTAAAGATTAGTCTTTAATACAATGTCTGGAGGGGTCCCATAGCTATTAGGTGAAGTAGAAGTGGTCCAGGGTTGTAATTAGCATTAACAACTTGATTTTTTAATTTTAATAAGTTTGTATTGAGCTTTTGGACCATTAATATGAGATCCATTGGTCTCTTGATGGCTCACAAAACCTAGGTTTTGATTAAGGGTAGCATGGCTAGTAGGTAATACATTCATAGTAGGGAGTTGGTTTAATTCTATAGTATTTTGGTTATTATTTGGGAAAAGGTTTAATTTTGGCATCTGAGGATTAACATTTGGGACAGAATAAACAATCTATCCTTGGGGCTACATTTGGTCATTAATAACCATTACTTTAGAATAAGCTTGAGCCAATGTGATGATAACTGGGATAGCTCTTTTAAGAAATACAAAAGTCATGGGGTCAACAACATCTTTGTAAACCTCTAGAGCTAAAGCTTCATTAGGTTTATATGGATCCATGGTCTGACTAAACATCTTTTAGAACCTAGCATTGAAGGACCTAGTAGGTTCACTTGCATCTCTCTTAATAGTTGTGAATTGATGATAAATGATGTAGGGACTTATGATCCTTCCAAATTGATCAATAAATATAGTGTCAAAGTTATTCCATGAAGTAATACAATTATCAAGAAAATTAAGGAACCATTCATATGTAACATCTTTGAATGTAAATGGGAACAACCTATATGCTACATCTTCATGAATAACATTTAAAAATCTTAATGTAGCTTTGAAAGATTTAACATGTTCCTCCACAATTGCAATACCAGTTCGACTAAATATTGGCAAATATTTTTAAAGATTACATGGTAAGTCATGAACCACGCTTGGTATATTAATGGGGGAACTTCTAAGCCACACCATATTTGGATGAAGATCGAACATAGGAATCCATTTTAAGGGTAAATATAAAAGAGATTTAGAACACCTACACCTTCCTCTATCTTTCTTGGTTCTTCTATGGATTTCTAACTCAAGCAAGGGTTCTCTAGTCTCTGAATGTGACTTGGTCCTGATCCTTGGCAATTCTATCTTGAGGATTAACAATCCTGTTTAAAATATGATGAGTAAATTTAGATCATCATATATAATCAACAATCAACTTGTATAGTAAGATTATTTTGCAAGGATTTTCTCATAAGAGAACAAAAGACATCAATCTTTGACTAAATAAGCTCAAATATGCACTGAATTATGCAAAGATGATCGTTATTTGTAACTTATGACTCAAATAAACTTCTTATTAATAAATAATTATCAATTTTAACCAAAATAAGCCATTATAATTTCCAATACTAATGAATTCTTAGCACTAGAATTTGTATTTACTAGAATTAAGCATATGTATTAAAAAAATATCAATCTTTATCTGAGTAAACCTAAAGACTGGTATAAGACCATGAAGGTCAATAATATTTACATAATTTATGCTAAAATAAACACAAAAATGTAAAATATAGAGTGATCTTTGACCAAATACACTGAGACTAGAAAATATCTTTAAAGATTCATGGCCCTCCTAGCACTAGCAGAGCTTCCTCTTGTTGATGCTTTTAAATGTGCCATAGGTGATCTTCAGTGTTGATGAAAAATTCTCATTTTAGGACTCAAAATACAAGGCATGAGTTGTAGTTTATGATAATTCAATGATGTCTCTGGTGGAATAGAAGTAGAGTATGATAACTGTCCACAATATTTATTTATGTTTAGTGGTTGGGAGCCACCAGGGTCTGAATCTTTGGATCTTTGTGAATTTGATGAAATTTAGACTAATCTAAATGAATATTAATGATGGTATTTAAAATAAAGTGAGTCTTGATAAAAAATTAGAAAAGGGAAGGGTAAGGTAGAAAGGAAATAGGATAGCAAATTCTCATCTCAAATATTATGACAAAATTCTAATTACTTTGAGCACACATGAACCAATTTATGTTATAAAATAGCATGAACTTAGATTACATCACAAATCAAGCAAAATTCAGAGGAAATATAAAAATCATAAGTAAGAACCAAGTTTATTTTAAATGTTTGCTACTATGGTCTGAATAGCCTAAGCACATCCAAAAGTAGAGCAAAATAAAATGAAGTGTACTTGAGATCTTTACAGTTAATATAGCATTAGCACAAATCAAAAACCCCATGACAAAGCATGCGACTCAAAGTATGAATAATAATTCAAACTTAAGATGATAACATGCAATTGAGAGACAACATTGACATTTAACAAACTATAAAGCTAATCTTTATAGATTTCCTTAGTTATATTAAATGCTCTTGGTATACAATTGCTCAAAAGATCCCTCCCTTACAAAATGGTAATCCTTGCCTATTTATAGGAAACATAGGTGGTTCACCGATTAACTTTCTCAAAATATGCATATGTAGTATAAGGATAGTTATCCTTAATACAAAGATTACAATGTATATGACCTACTACATCAAAATTGACAAAAGGAACCCATATATGCTAATAGGCTAACATATATTTGTTACAAAGGGATATTATTTTATAAATTACATTGGTAGTGGGCCCCTTGATTAGCCCTATCTAAGGAAGCTCTTCACCTTAATGTATTATTCATTGATGAACTCAAAATCTATGACAGGCTTCATCAAACAATGCTCTTCTTGATTTGCCAATGTGTCAAATTCCTAGTCAACCTTAACCATGAGTTCCTTGACACATTATGCTTTTGTGATTTGCTTTCCCAAAGTAAGGATGATGTCAACAATCTTTTGATTGTCCTTGGTAGAATGGCCTTGATTTTACTTAATGCCCTAGATGTGGACACCAACTCTCTTCTTGAATTCTCCATCATTGATTAGGTCCATAGTAGTGGTTTGAGAAGGGTTGTCCAATAGGATCCCAAAAAGCTTCTCCATTCTGGTTACTAGGTCCTTATCTTCCTTATTGAATTTTTTGACATAGCTATACTAAGAGATCAAATATTCTTGCTTATCCATCAAAACTACCATGAGGATATCTTAATGTCTAAGCTTGATGATCTTGAAGTCTAGGGTTATTGCTTTGTCTTATGCACCTTGATGAGTTATGTCATCTGAGATTGAGAATCATACCATTGGGTGATTAAGGCTTGTGTAATCTTATCTTGATGGTTTAAAGCACTTAATCTAAGCTTGATGTTTTTTAAATTCTTAAATGTATCCAACAAAGATTTATTTAACACTTGTAATATGTCCTCAAGAATTGAGAGTAGGACTTGAGCCTCCAAATCCTACTTTTCCTTCTCCAAGTTGAGGATCCTTTGCTTTATTCCTTGGATTCTGGCCAAGGTCAATGATAATTGTGCCACCACTAAACTAGCCACATCCTCTTTATGGATGGGATGTTCCCCTACTACCTACCCTTGGATAATAATTAGGCCAACAAAAGGCTCCACCTTTTAAATAGTGAATTCCTTAGTGCCAATGGTGGCTTTCCTTGTTACTACTCTCTTAAACCCTGATGTATCTAGATTGAATTAGACCTTTGTGTTAGAAACCTTGAATTGTGGTTGCTCAGGAACTTCTAAATTTGAACTCCCAGAGGCCCCTAGGGTGTCAATCCTTTGGCTTTATTTGTCATGAAGGGTTTGGATCCTTCTCTCTACTTGTATGTTTACAAAGTCCTAGATCCATAGCTTGACATTATCCTTCACATCTATTCCAACTCAGGTTAAGGCCAATGATGGAGAGAGAGATGGGATTTTTTGTAATTTCCCATAAACAAACTAGTTAAGAATGGCTGGTCCATAAATAGGGTTCTCATAATTGAAGAGGTTAACTTTACTGGTAGGGTGAGTGAAGGTTAACCTAAGCTTCTTTTTAGGTGCCAATGACACCAAGGCCAATTTTTCTTGTATCTTTCCTCCATACAATGGGATAAAATCCTTACTTGTTACATTAAAGGGATCCTCCTCCCTATCAAAACCATAAGTTGCTACAGTGTCAACAAGGGCACTCTTCACTATTTATCCTACCTCTAAGGCAATCAGACTAATGATTTCCACTAGGGAATGAGGCCTCTATGGGGATGTGTGGGGTTAAGGACCCTCAGCAAGTGTATGTTATATTTTTATCTCTTTAACCATAACTTTACCCTTTGATTTTATATCCTCTAGTTGCCCAACCTGGGATTGCTTTGTCAATTCTACTCATTGAGGCTCAGAAGATTGTCCTCTGATAGGTGGTTCCTAATGAGCAATCCCAGATGCTCCTAGAAACAAGTGATAATGCAAGTGATGCAATTTCCATCTCTCTCTTGAGGGTTTAATATCTTTAACTAGCCTATTCTCTAACTAGATATTATAGCCTTTGATCATGGACATGACCTCTTCAAAGTTATTTGCCCTTGTACAGATACCATCTCCCACACCTAGTTGATGTTTGTATTCAATCTTTGGGACCTTTTTATTTTGGTTGTGGTTGGTCACTTTGTTACATGGGTCCCACATCTTAAATTCATCTAGCTATAAATCAAAAGAATTTATGTGGATCACTATAATTTCTAGTTGCTTTCAATCCTTGATCACAATCTTGCCAATGTCTAGTGGAAAGGGGTGGACTTGAGCCTTCTTATTTTTCTTGCATACCCTACACACACCTTGGATGATTTTATAGGCAATATATTGCTCTAAAATATTACTAGGGACATGAATGGAAATTGTTAGGATTGAATCATGATTCCTTCTACTCTAATTACAGTGCAATATGAATAGAACCAAACATCCCCATGGCTTCTAATTGCCTTTTGATTTAAGGGTGGAGTCTTGGCATAGGGACAATAGTGATTACCTCATAGATAGCTAGGAAAACACCATCATAGATTTATTACATGTGGTTCTTGTATTTAAATATATGCAATTTAGAGTAGTGATGAGAAATAGTGGTTCTACCATAAGGGGACCAAATTCAGATGCCAGGGAAATCTAAAGAGGCCAAAAGTGAATCCAAGAGATAGGTTATCATATGAAATTATTTTAAGGTATTTCTCTTAATGTATATGAATTTTTTGGCCAATAAAAAACTTATTAGGTCTCCAATGGGAGGGGTTAAGTTCTACTCCAACATGCAGTGAACATAAGATACCTAGACTTTGCTACATAAGTAGTGGAAGGGGTACCAAAGGATCTATTTAGTAAGGTCATAGATACCCTAACATCCTCCCTAAATTTAAAAATATAAATCCCACCATCAAGGGACCTAAAAACATGGGAGCCTTGGATTAACCAAGGTGTGAGGACTGAATCTAGGTCTTGGGTGTTTGTCCACTCTCTCAAGGATGGGAGATCAATATGAGGCAAGGGGAGCTTATAATGATTTTTGAAGTCCATAGGGGTGATGCATGCAACCTTATTAATTATTCCCTATTGAATGATCCATTCTTTATCTATTCTATAATTAATAAAAATGGGAACAAGTAGGTCAATACAATGCATTACCTTTGGTTTAGCTATAGCATGGTGGAGGCCTGCCAGCTAAATTGAGACTAGGTCATTGTATCTCTAATGTATAGAGGAATTCATTTTTTCCTCTTAGGAAATTGGTTACATTTACTCCAAAAAGAAGAATAAATCAAACTAGTTCCTGATTCCATGTACATTTAGGGCTGTCAGGTCTAGCTCTGTGTCTTTAAATATCCTCTCTTCACTATCTGAAGTTAGATAAATTTCTACTTCCATATTCATCTATTGCTTTCCCACCACCGTTGATGACACTAAATTATATTTTTAAGGTCACCAAAGGTTTCACTAAGGCACTTGATTCAAGGTTCATTTGTGCTATTTTGATTATTTTGTGACCAATTGAGCTAACTCAAGTCTTCTTTGTAGAGGATTTAAGGTTTTTGAGCTTTAATGGTGGAAATATCCAATTTATTAATCTTATACATGCCTTATATTTTATGGGACCTTATTCTCATGCCCTCTATGCTTTTGAGCTTAAGATATATTTTATTTTAATTTTCCATTCTTACATGGGGCGTATGTGGCATGGCTTTGTGCCTTTCACAACAATTTTCATAAATGCTAGTTGGAGACTAGTCATTGGCTTTGAAAAAAATTATTTATTTTTCTCCAATAATATAAATCCAAGTTCCTATGTTTTTATTGGTCCCTTGATCTTTAAGTTCATGACTATGCCACTTGGCACCCCAATAAATCTTACCCATCTTATTTATTCTTTCCAATTGCTTTCCAAATCATGTGTTGGCCATGTGTCAAGTTCATAGGGCCTTTGAAAAGTCTTCAGGCTCAACACATTATTGGATCAAATCTAATAGGTGAGTGATCACTATTGATTTTTACAAGGTCTAGGTCATTTAATTGAGGACCTTTATTAAGTGGGTCCCATCATATTTTTGTCCTTTAACTAGAAAGCTACCACACATCCTCCTCTTGAGGATCTATGTACCTCTATCAGTTACCCTAGATGTGGGTATGCCATGTATCAATCTTGTGGGACCTTTAAAAAGTATTTGGGCTTAACTCTCCATTAGATCAAATCTAGTGAGTGAGTGATCACCATTGAATCTTTCAATATGCACACCTTTTAATTAGTTCCATGACTATATAAACTTAAACTTAAAATGATGTTCATAAGGTCCTTTTATGTTAATAAACACAAATTAGCTTAGGTTAAGGACTTTTATGCTAAGTCTTTCTATGTAAAAATGCTAGGAATTCCTTTGAAAGGGGGTTTAGAAATGTCCCCTTTGCTTAGGCTTTGAAAATCTATCTAGGTTAAATTTGGTGGGCTTGATAATGTCAATTACATCCTCATAGATGTTAAATGATAGGAACAAGCTTATCAAATTTAAGACAATGGAATTACTTTGGTCTAATGAATGAGTGTCATACATTGGGATCTCAAGAATTATTGGGGCTTTGGGGTCGATGTGCACTATTAGATTAAGGCTCCTCAAGTAGCAAGGACCATCAAATCATAATCTGAGTGCTTGATAGTGATTGGTCTCCCTTTCGATGTCAGCTTTGGTTCGCACCATTGGATAAAAATATCTAATTGACCATGAGGCATCAGATCTATAAAAGTATGTGAGATTTACATTAAGGCCTAATATGTATAAAGGTTTAGACTAAGGTTTTGACCTTTAAAAGTTTGTTCATGCTTGCAAACACCATGATATTTAAACCTTAATAAAAATCTAGTTAATCCAAAAGGGCTCTCAAGTTTTAAAAGGGAAAATAAGAGGTCTAAGTCTTGATTTTATATTAATTATTGGTCATGATAAGAAACATAATTGAAACTTAATATAAAGTTAGACTTAGGGTTTATATAACTAAAAGGAAATATAATTTCCTGCTAAACTTTTCTTATGGACGTTTGAAATCAAATCCCCAGGGTTTACTACTTAGGAACCCTAGCTTTCTCTAAAGAACTTGCAACTAATCACCTCAAAGATAATCATAAGAAAATTAGTCCATAGAACATAATCATAACCAGATACACTAAGGCTCAAGTTTTTTTAAATTGAATTGCCTTTAAATTTCAAGAGAGAATAACCCTTTCATATTCAATCTAGAACACAGATGTTTTGAAATATTCACAAGGGTCCCCTTTCATCAAAATTAAAAAAATGGGGGTATGTTGGTCTCAACACCTAGTTAATAAATCTCTCCCCTCTATTTATTTTTCACCCACTTCCCTTTTTCTTAACTTGCATTAATTATGATTATTCTCTCTCCAAAACATCCCACCACTCCTAAACTAGAGTAATAAATATAATGTTTTGTCCTGATTTATACACCTAAAACTCATGTTCCACATTCACCAAATCTTGGCTTCAAATAAAAAAGGATATCCTAAATTTTGATCCTCCCTACATCCCTCAAAATGGTAATATTGAAAAGGCTTAAAGGAACTCAAATAAAGTCTAAAACCAGGTGCCCTCTCATGGAATGTCATGGTTGTAGGATATACAAGATAATGGAGTTATTGACAAGCTCCCATGATATGCATTACTTTATAGATAAGCATAAAGTTTCCTTAACTGAAAAATGAATTTGAACATTTAAATGAAAATGTCATTGATAGTTGTAAAGCCAATACCCCCACCCTTTTTTTAGCTTATTGTGTGCTTGTGCAAAAAAATGTGAATTTTTAAGGCATGGGTAACCCATCTACCATGCTTAGTCATCCCCTTCTCATAGGGTATCTCCTTGGACTACTTTTAAATTCTAGGAAAGTTTGGTAGCTAGAAACTTCCTTCAACTTAACACATCCACCACATGTTAAGTAATAAATGAGTGATTTGGGGTTAAGACCTTATTAAATACATACATTTCCATTTAGAGGCCATTATAGCTTATAATTTATGGTTTATAAATAAATATTACTAAAACTTGGAAACTAAACCATATGTTCTATATGAGATAGCTACTACAAAGGCACATGTGTTATATTAAGTGCACATCAATTAATAGAAGTGCCCAAGAATGATCCATAAATCAATTTAAGTCCATTAATAATAATGATAACTACTATCATAGGTGAAGTGGGAGATTAAGGTGTCCTTTACATTAGGCCTGAAGTAAATAATAACATGGGTGAATTCATCATACATTATTGGGCCTCCATTACATTACCTTCACTCTTAGGGATATAAATTAAAATTTACGTTATTAATTAATTTCTTTATCTAACAAGGGTTTTGGGACTAAATTCTTACAAATGGTTTTTGTAGACATTTAATTCTCATCACTTTCATGCCAAAATTGTAATATGTAATATGAAGCATTTATTACAATAATGCATGGATTAGGCCTAAATCATAGAAACACTCATTCATTTTTACATATCATGTGCATCTTATGAAACATGATCAGGCACCCTTAATTGGGTCAATGTACCATAAACAATTGGTAACTTCATCTAATTCACTCTAAGCCAAATTGTTTTTTTGTAAGCAACATTTTTTACTAATTAAATGGAGCAATTATTCAACTCTTGATATTTCATAAAGGTCAACCAAGATTACAATCAAATGGATAAGTAAAAATTCCATAGAAATTAGCTAATTTCCTAATTTGTTAAATCTAAAATTTAACAAATGTCATGATTTATGACATCATCATGACATCACCCAAAAATGTTGGTAAACACTATCATGAATTGTAATAAATATCAACATAAATGTAGAATTTGGAAGCCATGCCTCATTAATACAACCCATTTCCAATATATATATATATATATACATACATACATACATATATATATATACATATATATATATATATATATACATATATATACATACATATATACATACATACACACACACACACACACACACACACACACACACACACACACACACACACACACACACACACACACACACACACACACACACACATATATATATATATGGAATTTATCACTCAAATTGAATTGATTCATAGCCACACATCTCATTATTGATCCAGGTTATAAATAGGGATGACCCCTATAGGTATATAAGCTTTTTTATGCAAAAAAACTTGATAGAAATCCATTGAAAAGATTCAAAATTTATTCCAATATTCAATCAATAACACTCATATATTATGGGAGATGCTATTAGAATGCTCTTGTGACATTGTTGAAGACTCCTAGCTCGATAATCTAGGCACAAACAAACCTAAATCAAGCTTGGAGGAAACATCCATAAGGAAGGTATAATCATTTTGATTATATCATCTATTTGTTATTTGTTTTCATGTCTTTCCCAATCTAAGGGATTATGCTTGAGGTGTTTTATTTATTCACTTGGTTTTTTTTATGAACTAATAAGGAAACTAGCCCCTCTTGTAATTGTAATCTACAGTTGGCATGTATTGTGAGATCGACACACCCATAACTTCTTTAGAACATCTTATTTCCTCTAATTATGAAGTTAGATCAATTTTTGAGGCCAATTTTATTATTTTTATTCTCATTTTTATGTTTTTTTCATATCTTACATATTAGCGATATCACCCTTTGTAATGGTGGATTCATACTCGTAATTGATGATATTGACTTGTATAATGATGATATCATATTTTCCACTATTTTTTATTCTAATTTTTTCAAAAAATGAAGATAAAACTCTGTGTATTATTGATAAATCTTTACATATTATAAATAATGAATTAGAATTATGGAAATGTGTTTTAAAACCATACAAATTGAAAACTATGGAATCAAAAACCCAAATAGTGATAATGACCTACATATCGATGATATGGAATTACAAAATGGTGGTATCATGAAAGGTAAAAATATGTGTTTTATTAATATCTATAATTTATTAAAAATGATCATATCACCCATTTAAAAGATAATATCACCCTACTAATTGATGAAATTGCCAAGTTTTTTGTTCTTTGTTTTTCCTTCTAGAAAATGGTAGGATTACCCTATAAATCGATAGAATTGCCCTGCAAAATGACATGATCACATTGTGTGAAAAAATTGAGGCTTAAAAAAGGTAAATATTAACCTTCAATTCTTTTAAATATCCCAACCCAAACCTATAACTTATTTCTCATAGGTTTCACTAGCCAAAGAAGGGGATTTATTAATAAACTAGGCCTATTTTCAAACTTACATTTCATTCTAACACTTAATAAAAAGCCCCACACTTTTATTTGGTGGTCTAAGAAAATTTTATTTATTTCTTACTTTAGTTACATGTTTACTTTGGTTAATTTGTTGTAATATATTGTGCCTATGCCCCCCTTTCCCCTTTAGGGATCATGGTGATCCAAAAACACATAGATTATTGTTATCCTATTTTATTTTTTGTTGACTGTACAAGGTGGGTTTCATCTCATTCTCATGAGTTATTAGGGTTTGAAATATAAATTTTCATATCCTAACATACATACTAACCCCATGTATCTGATAGGGATACAAATTGAGGGCAGTTATCATTAAGAGCATAACAAAATTCCCCATAAAGGGTTTCATGACAATAAAGGGTTTAACCCTGATGTTACACTATCAGACATCACCCTCAAAATTCAAATTTTGGTATCTATTCATTGAAACCTTTATGACTTAAGTTATCATAAGGGGGTTAGACCTTATTGTGAATTTTCCACTCTTTTTTCTTCTTTGATAGATTTTTAGCCTCAAGTACCGTGAGGTCTATCGAGGACCATTTGAAAAATCCATGTAATTTTTTAGATTGATAAACTTTAGATGTAAAATAGATTATAGTGAGAGGTAAACCAATATTCCCTAGCATTTCACCATGTACCACTTAATAATGAGGATTGTGTGAAACCAATCTATCACCACTTTCAAGTGAGGTATTCATGTGGACTACAATTGTGATAAACACCTATTCTTCCTACCAAAGATAGGGATTATTTTAAATGTATGATTGATTATTTTTCATATTATATTTGAGTTGTGTGACACATCTTACACATCAAATTAATTAAAAACATTTTAATTCTAATACATTTTCATTTTATACTCACATAATAAAGAATTACTCTTCCAAAATTTAAGTCATATTTGCTCTATTCTAGTGTGTTATGTTGTCCCTTTGTTATGATACCCTACCTTATTGTACCATTATTCTACCCATTTCAAAATAATTTTTAATCAAGTTCATTTGAACTTAAATAATTTGCTAATTTAAATCTCAACCAATTTCTAATTTCAACCATTTTATAATTTCAACCAATTTCTAATTCCAAGACAATTTCAATTTCCATTTCCAACTTTATAAATTCAATTGAAGTTAATTTTCTAAAGTCAATTGAAGTAAATTTTCTAAAGTCAAATGGAGTTAATTTTATAAATTCAACTAAATTCAATTTTCTAAAGTCAATTGGAGAAATTTTATAAAGTTAATTGAAGTCAAATTTCTAAAGCCAATAGACATCAACTTTATAAAGTCAACTAAATTCAACTTTCTAAAGTCAATTTAATTCAAATTTATAAATTCAACCAAACTCAAATTTATAAATTCAACCAATTCAAATTTACAATTCTAACTAAATTAAATATTTAAAAGTCAACTGAATAAAACTATGGACCTAACCTAATTATAAAAGTCAAAAAGTTAAGTCAAAAAATTACTTTTGAGATTAAGGGTCCAAGTTTGGTTAAGAGACATTTGAGAAACCAATCTTAAAATTTTAAATATTTATTTCCAACTTTTCAAAGATTATTCAAATCTAAACATTAAATTCACAACTTGGATTTGCATTATTTTTCAAATTCATAAAGCATTGCATTCTCTCATACCCAAGCAATTCAAAATTTGATACAAGGTCATTACATTATGCCTAGATACACTAGGAGTGGTACTATCTATAACACAAATTTAGAGGAAGAATGGTTTTATAATCCATTTAGATCCTTCCAATATTATGGAAGCCAATAAAAAGATGTGTATTCACCTATATATGATGAAGATCCACTCAGAACTGAAGAAGTGTAAAACCATGTCCAAATAGAGGAAATAACTCCTAAATCAAATTCAACCCATGGATAAGCCCTAATTAAAAATTCTATCCAAATCTTATAGTCATTGAGTAAAGGAAAGGGACAATTTTTGGATCCCATATCGAATAACCAACTTATCATCACATAATTAAAACATGCTAGTCAACTTATGGCCTCTTTGGCAATAACTTTAGTAGCTACATCTTTGAACAATCCACCACCTATAGAGTATAACCTGCCCATTGAGAAACATCAAAGAGATCCTTTAGAGAATAATCCATCAATTGTAAATACCTCTACAATTCCCAAATAAAATCTTCCTATGGACCCATTGATATAATCTAACACTCTAAAAAAAGTATTCCAAAACATGCATGAGGTTCTTCTTATCTCCCAAAAAGTCCCTTCTTCTAGTATAAAATAATAAGTTGTTGATAACTCCCAACAACTTGATTCTATCTCGTAATAATTTCCTTTGAACTCTCAAATTGCATCTAGTTCATAATAGGTTGTTTTTAACCCCCAAAAAGTTCCTATAAATGGTAATTATACATCTTCCAATCCATAAACACTAGTTTTAAACAACCCTCCATCCCAATAAACAAAAACTAACCCAAAAAAAAAAGTTGTAAATCCACCACCTAGGCCATGGTTTGTGATTAGTCTTCAATAGGTTACTATTAATCTACAACATCTTCTTTTTAACCAACAACAAATTCATACTTTTCAAAAATAAATTCCTTTGTAACAAAATTATATCATTTAATAACAAATTCCACCATATTGAATAAATTCCCACAACCTAATACTCTAATCAACAATAACAGGTACCTTACCAAAAATATAATATTGGTTTTAAGGTGAAAAACCATAGTAAATCAATTCAAAGGTTACCCATTCTTACTTATTTTAATCCCAATCAACCCATTTATCCCAACCAAGCCAATCCTCCACTAAATAATTAGCAGTACACTCTTACTTCATCCTAGAATGCTCCCTCTCATCAAGAGTTTCAAGAGATGAAATAACTTGTTCTAAGTATCCAAGAAGTAAATTAGGGTAAAAAGTTTAAGTTTGACAAAATATGTCCTTATATATTCAATATGAGCATCCTCCAAGTCCCCTTTCTACCTCATTTCAAGGCTCATAAATTTTATAAATACAAAGGAAAGGGTGATCCTAGAGAGCACATGAAGGAGTTATTTATAGCTTTATAAGAGGTATCCTACAACAATGTGTATTTTCTTTGCTTGTTTCCATGCAGTTTGGGTGGACAAGATTTAAAGTGGTTCTTAAACCTACATAGAGGATATATAGTCATTTTCAATTACATATTACAATTTTTTGTAAAAACATTTGTCATATTATATAGAAAATGAGTTGACCATGGTAAATTTATGTAATACTAAATAATGTGGTGGGAAAAGCTTCTCAATTTATCTATAGGGATGGAGAGGCTTAGCTAACCACTTTTCACATAATCTAATAGATATATAATTAGTTGATATTTTCACATATAACTTGAACTCATAGTGGGCTCATAACTTGAGACTCCAATTTCTATCCACATTCAAGGAGATTATAGATAAAGGAGTGCAAATTGAAAAATTGATTATAGAGAAAGGATTAATCAATATGTTTTCTCAGAAGTAGACAAAAGCTCAAAATCCTCCACAATCATAAGTCAATACATCAAAGAGTCTCAAATCCATTTACAAAAAAAATGGTGTAGGAAATAGAGTAACATAATCCAGACATGTATAGATGGTGCAACCACCACCTATCAAGAATGTTCCACCTACTCCACTAATCACATTACAAAGACCACATCTAAGAAGGAATCAATCCCAAAATAAGTTTTTTAGTGACCTTAGTGAACCCATTAATTCCATATTCTATAGGTTAATCAAAATTAACATGGTCATTTGACCAACTCCAAATATTTTTCCTGAATACTAACCAAAGCCTTAATGGTATAGAGACAAAGAATATTATAATTTCCATCATGTCAAAGGACATGGAATTCATAGATTCATATAATTAAGGAAATTCATTCAAGATTTGTTAAATCAAGGAGAAATTGATTTAGATATTGGCTCTCCTACATCCAACCAAAACATGTGTATATACAAAGACCCATTTCCCATGCACAATTTGAATAGTTAGTGCTAATCTAGAAATCAACATTAAAATCAAGGGTTGAGTCAAAATCAAGTGCAGAACAAAATTAAGGGAATCATAATCGAGTTCAAGACACCCAAGCCAATCAAATTAGCTATCATGATGTTTCATATAACTACAAAAAAAGTTAATTAAAATTACTAATAACCATGTAGCCACCATTAAGATTAATTCCCTTCAAGCTTATAGCACACCCCAAAGTGTTACTCTTTCCATATTGGGACCACCTCCTTCATACCATGGTCACTCTTTTCTTGTTATAAATAATATTTTTTTGCTTTAATGACTATGGGTTACCATTCCAAGTCCCATATCATCTCCTTCTAAAACAAGTAATCCTTCTCCACCTTAGAATTACATAGTCACAACTCATCATCATAAGGTTAAAATTCATGGTCATTTTCCTTATTTTGAAATTAATCCCATTTTTAATACCTTTCTTTAAAATACTAAATATATATCCAATAATTAATGTATATTAGTCTCTCTACCTTTAAAATCCAAACCATCTCCCCCTTTCATTTAAAATCAATACGATCTTGGTGAACAACTAAACAAAAATCCTACGTAGATTTCTATCCTAGACATCTTACATACATTAAAATTTTACAAAACCATATTGTATGACCTTATTCAATAATCCAAGGTACCCAATGACATTGAAATTGTTACCTTTCAATCACTAATTGGGCATTTATCCCTAGGTCAATAAATAAAGTTTGATCAAAGTGACATGGAAATATTTGGTCCCATACACAATAATATTATCCATATCAAAGCCATCATAAACCACCATAAGACTAAATCGGTTCTTATAAATAATGGTTTAGGCCTCAATATAGCTTCACTAAAATTGATAAAACTATTAGGGTATATTTTAGCTGATTTTTAGCCAAATACCATTATAAACAAGGCATATGATAATGTAGAGAAACTCCCAAGGTATTATTTATTTACCATTCCTTGATGGGCATATTACCCATGATACTCTTTACCACATCATTAACATTGAATCAAAATTACAATTTTCTTCTTGGTTTCCCTTAGATCCATGAAGTACATGTAATTCTTTCCACCCTTCACTAATGCCTCAAAATCCCCTTTTCTATAATGGAGGTCACTATTCCTAATGATTTATAGTCGTACTAGTATTACAACAATTTGGAATATAAATATGTCAATATAACTACTATCCTAGCATTGATAATTATCTTAAAAAGGAAAAAGGACAAATCTATAAAATTTCATCAATATAATTGCATTGATCCAAGAGACCTTGTATCCACTTTATCTACTTCATTTCCCCAAATTTTCTCCAATTTCAATGTTGAATACATGGGTATTACTACATACAACATCAAGGATGCATTCTACATTGCCAAGTTACCATAATATCCCAAATCTTATGTAAACCCAAGCCTAATAAACCTCATTGCATGCCTAACCTGATATGATGCAAAAATACTAGAGCTCATCTTAAGGGTCCTCTTTCATTTGCTAAGAAGACTTCACCAGATCAAAATCAACCTAATAGTTTCAAAGATTCCTATTGTATAATGATGACTTCATCTCTTTTTACCAGAGTGCTAAGTATCTTATTCCTAATAAAATCATGGAGCATCAAGATTATAAAGGGAAAGGCTTATGGCCAAACCAATAAGGAATCATTGAGATTATTTTTACTACTAAGCAAAAATGTAGTCAAGTTATTAGATACAAACTACTTGGGGGTGACCCTCAGATCTCAAAAGTGAAACTAATTTATCATATAATAAAGATTGCCCTGATAGAGATGTAAACTCCTATTATAGTCTCTACGATGATCTTTCCAACAAAAACCTAGTTGATATCAATATCATTTTCAGTATCACTTCATCTAAAAATCCTCTTGTCCTCCATTACCTTGAACTAATCAATTAGGATAATCAAGATTATGGTATACCATTGGATGGATTCTAAAATGAAGAAGACCTAATAGAATTCCTAGGTATCAAAAATGTGTTTCTAATTGGGGATCACAAACAAGGCTTCAAGATCACATTAGACCCTGCTACCTATGTTAGAGAGTAGGTGAAATTATGTGGTCAAAACACAAAATAAAATCAAACATTGAGATTAGCTGGTGAAAACCTATTTGAGGCATTTTTAGACTAGGAAAAAGTAAAGAAAAAGAAAAGTCCCTTAGTGAAAAATTATTTTAGGCACCATTGGATAGGGAAGTTCACCTTTATCCTCAAGAATCTTAAAGTCCTAAAAGTTCACATCTTACCTTTGGAACATAAATTAGTGTAAAATAACAAAGGTTATTTTAGTAGCTACTTCAAGAATTTATAGAAACATAAGTCACGTGGCCATTACCTAAAATGAATGATTCATATTATTCTTACATGGGTGGACCTAATGGTTATATTATTCTTACTTATAATGGATATCAAATATTGTATCAATTATTAAGAAACTAAAAGGCATTCCTCTATGCATATACTTCAAGGACATCAACAAAACATGTTTGAAAGATGATTTTACACTACCAAATATTAACATGATTGAATATTCAACATGTTATGAAATGATATCCCTCATGGATGGATTTTTCAAATATAATCAAATCAATATTATGCTATAGGATCAACACAAAACAATGTTCACCAATTTATGACGAACATTATACTATCAAGTCAAGTCATTTGGATTGAAAAATGCTAGTGTTACATACCAACATTCCATGATGGTTATTTTCCATGACATGATGCATGACATTGTTAAAGATTATGTTGATGTCATTATGGGAAATTAAAAAACATAGGCTTCTCATCTATAAGTTCTACAAAAGGATCTTTGAGAGACTTCATGAATACAAGGTAAAACTCAATCCAAATAAATGTGTCTTTAGAGTCACATCAATAATACTATTATGATTCATTATTTCCCACCATGGAATTAAAGTTGATCTATCTAAGGTGAATGCCATCACATAAATGCCTCCTTATAATTTTAAATAACTATGTAGTTTTCAAATTAAAATCCAATCTATTTGGCATTTTATTTCATAGTTTACTAATCATTTCCTTCATTTCACTCATATTTTTAATAAGGTGACCAATTTTCAATGGGGTGTTGCCTTTCAAGAGGCATTTGAGAAATTAAAAACATATTTGGAAAACCCACCAATGTTAGTTCCACCAATACTGGGTAAGCCTTTATTACTTTACATCTTAGCTACTGAACATGCCTTGGGGGTACTCTTTTCCCAACATGCTGACCAAGGAAAAGAGTGCACAATATACTATTTGAGTAGGAAATTAGTTGCTTATAAACACAACTACACTTCAATTGAGAATGCATGACTAACATTAGTATTTACATCATAGAAATTACTCTATTATATGATGAACAAAAAGACCATTATTATTATGAAAATAGATCCCCTAAAATATATCATTTCTAAGATAACTTTAATGTGTTGTATGGGTAAGTGGATCATGATCCTCAGTGAGTTTGACATTGACTAGACTTATAAAAAATCCATTAAAGGGAAAGTCCTTGCAGATCATCTTGTTGAGGCACCTTTGTTAGATATACATCATCTCACCATGAATTTCATAGCTAAGTCAATCCCTAATCATTAATAATTATGTCAATGTAAGATTCACTTTAATGGTTATTTTATGGCTTGTGGTTCAAGTGCTAGTATTAAATTCATTAAACCATAAGGGGATTTCAGTCCTAAAGTGTTCTAGATTACTTTCCCATGTACTAATAATATTATAGAATACATGGCACTTATTGTAGGGATCTACCTAGTAGTGTAGTGGAAAATTTTATAATTAGTTATCTATGAGGATTCATAGTTGATCATCAATCAAGATATAAACCAATATCAAACTAGGGATGAGAAGTTCCTACTGTACAAAGGCATGATTGGTAATCCCAAATAACACTTCAAATGTATTTATTTCAAGTAGATACCCATAGCTAACAATATATTAGAAGATTCTATAGATACTATTTGTTCTTTGATAGATATATCTTATAATATCTACGAGTATCATTTTCTTATCAAAAATATCCTTATGCCAGGTTACATTCATCCAAACACTAAAATGGTATGTGATATTGTTGGTACTAATTACCCTTGGTACAAATATGTTTATTCCTATATCCAAGACCTCATCCTTCCTTTCAACCTAACACATAATCAATATAAGTACTTTTCTCACAATGTATCTTATTACACTTTAATTGGTGATACAATCTATAATAGAGTCTATGATGTGATTCTACTTCGATGTTTAAACTCAGGTGAATCTAAATTAGCGATTAAGGACATAAACAAAGGAATATATGGGGCCTATGTAAGTGCATTAGTCCTTTCCAAGAAACTCCTTAGAACATGATATTATTGGACCACAATGGAAGTTGATGTGTGTGATCATGTTAAGAAATGTGTTGTTTACCATAATCATGGTGATTTAATCCATGCTCCTTCATGAGAGATTCACCCTATTACTTTTCCTTGGTTATTTTATTCATGGGGAATTGATCTCATTGGTAAAATAAACCCCACTTCCTTTGATGCCCAAAAGTATATACTAATTGCCATAAAATACTTTACTAAGTGGGTTGAGGCAATCACTTTCATTTATGTAGCTGGCAAGTAGATTTACAAATTCATCCTAAACCACCTCATCTATGACTATGGCATTCCCTCTTCCATTATATCTGATAATGGCAAGTCACTTAAGAATAATGATTTAAAAACCCTTTGTGATAAATTTCATATTAAACACAAATGGTCTACATACTATTACCCTTAATGTAATGACCAAGCTGAAGCATCTAACAAAACCATTATTAAAATACTTAAGATGACTATTAATAAAGATAGCTAAAATTATGACTTGGAATTATTTCCTACCCTTTGGGCCTATCATAAAAAAAAAATTCACTCCTACAGGTGCCACCCCTTACTCCCTATATTTTGGATATGAATCCATTCTTCCAATTGAGATCAAGTTTCTCTCTATATATATTTCATTATAGGGCATAATTGTTGATGAAGATTATAGAGTGGCTAGACTATAATAAATGGAACTCTTTAAATGACTAGACACTTTGAGTCACCTTAAGACATATCCAATTTAGTTATTATATAGCTATAATAAGTGAATCATCCCAAGATAAATTGAATTGGGCGATCTTGTACTAAAAGAGAAAAAAAAACATACTAATGCAGAGCATAGAAAAAAAGGAAAGTTTGAGCCTAATTATATAGGTCCTTTTATTATCACTATAAATTATGGTTGTGGTGAATACAAGTTAGATACCCTAGATGGATATGAGCATGATGATCCCATGAACACTATGCATCTCAAGCATTTTCACATCTGACTTGGTTAAACATTATCTATAAGGGCCCTTGATTGGAGACATTCCCTTCATATGTCTTATTTCTCCTTCCATTTAATTTTTCATTCTAGAGTCTAACCTTGTCTTCCTCATATTCCCTCTTCTAATCTTGAATATTTATTATGACCTATAGATAATCTAGGTAGCTTCAATATAAGGTTATACAAGTAGTTTAGAGTTGGTCATCATCAACATAACCTTGAAAGTATAATTTTAAAATGAAAACATGCATTTTGTATGGTTTCCCTGCTTGGTAGTCCTTGATGCAAATTATTTTATCCTTTTGATAAATCCCACATTCATGTACCATCTCATTCCTATTTCATATTACATTTATGTTGAAGGGTATTTCTTATGCACGTTGGTACTGATGTGGAATGATAATATTTTCATATTCCCCCTTTGTATAACCCATACTCTCACCATTTTGTGAGCATGCCCCATTGCATTCAATTGAGCCCCTACCCAAGGATGTTTTTCTTTTTATATATGGTTCCTATTACATTTTTTATATTCCCTTTTGCATCTTATTCCAAAAATCCTAAAAACATTAAAAAACTAGAAAATCCCAAAAAGAGACGTAAAGCTACAAAATCATTTTCACAATTGGTCATCCTATTGGGTGATGAATTTACCTATGGATTTTCTTATGAGTGGAAATATTTGAGTATCATGTGGATATGTTATTTCCATTGTAATTAAACAAACTCATGAAACATTTTCTCTAAATCTATCGGGGATGCATGAATCTGTTGGTTCATGGAAGTGCATGAAATTGATGTGACACATGATTTACACAAAGGATAAATATGGGAAAACACATACAACTACAAATTATGAATAAAAAAGACTAATTTTCACATAAAAAAGTTAATGGCTCCAACTCAATACATTTGGATTAGATAATCTGTATGAAGTACAAGTACAAATAGGAGTGGATGTAACTCCTCCATGAAAGGTGATCAAGGACACCAAAAAATAGAGGGTGAATCCTAAGTATAACAATAGACAGTCAATAGAGTAACCCCCATAATGAATGATACATAAGATAACCACAATGACATATGACAGGTCAATAGAAACTCCTATGATTACACACCTGAGCAAGATTATCCACAAATGTAAGAAATCAAAATGACAAGGAATATCTGAGTAGGAAAAATAAAAGAAAAATGTGAGGAAAATAAATCCTACACTAACACCCCCCATAAGCACAACTTAGGTGGATGATGATAAAAAAAATGGGTCTTGGCAACTAGGCCTGATCAGGTACCCATGTACAATGCAATCCCTCATACATAGAGAAGAGAAAACCTAGTGGGAAAAACTTCCCCCAAAAGAGAGAAATGAAGAAGAGAAGAGGCTAGAAGGCCCCCCTAAATATGATGAAGCTATCAAGGTGGATTACACCCCAAGAAGATATTGTAGATGAATGAACTTAATCTTAGTGAAGGGTTTGGTGAAGATATCAACAACTTGATTTGAAGACTAATAAAATACTAGGTTGATGACCTACTCATGAATCAACTCCCAAATGAAGTGCATGTGAATCTCAATGTATTTGGTACTCTAATGAAGGACCAAATTCCTACTGATCTTAATGGTGCTATGGTTTTCACAAAATATGGTTATATACCACCTAATTGAGATACCAAGCTTATAAAGAATACCTTAAAGCCAAATAGCCTCAGTAGTTATGTTAATAGCTCCCCTCTACTCTACCTTTATGGAAGATAGAGCAATAACATTATACTTCTTGCTCAACCAAATGATGGGGCATGAATCTAATGAGAAACTATAACCTAAAGTGGATTTATGACACTCAGTTTTATCAACCCAATCTAAGTCTATGTAGCCAACCAAATCAAAATCTAAACTAACCCTATAGTGTAACCCATACCTATGTTAATCCTGGATGTAGTGTAAGATCCTTTTAGCTGCTCTTTAGTGTAACTTCATAGGTCTCTTGTATGAATCTTGAATCAATACCAATGACATAAGAGATATTGGTTTGGTATGAGTCAAGTAGATAAGGCTACCAACAAGTTGTCAATATAAGGTAGCATCAACCAATAGAGTGGAATAATTAGCCTCAATCTTGATTCCAAATAGAAATGAAGTTGTAGATGGATTATAGTTAGCCATATGAAACCATACCAAAAGATCAAGAGAGTACTTGGGCTATGAAAGTGAAATCCCTAAATCAATTTGAATGATCTCAATGCCAAGGAAGTAGCGTAGTAGGCCAAAGTTAATCATGGAGAATCTATCCTAAAGAGTTTTATTCACTAATAAGATATCCAAAGAAGAACTCCCAGTGATCAAAAGGTCATAAACATATAAAAATAGTATCAGCAATGAATCATCCTATCATAGAAAGTACACATTGGGGTTTGAGTGGCATTGAGTTAAACCTAAAGCAAGAAGGAAGGAATCCATTTTGGCATACTAAGCCTAAGGGGCCTATTTGAGGCCATAAATAGATTTCCTAAGTTTGCACATTAAATAAGAATCTTGAATAAATCTAGGTGGCTATTCCATTTAGATCTCCTCCTTAAGGTATTCATAAAGAAATGCACTCTTCATGTCCATCTGATGCACACTTTAACCATATGTAGTGGTTATTAAAAGTGTGAGTTTGATAAAAGTCATCTTGGATACTAGTTTAAAGGTCTCTGAGTAGTCAATGTCGACTACCTATGAAAAACCTTTGGCTACCAATCTAGCCTTATACTTGTCAATATACTCATCTATAACATACTTGGTCTGATATATCCAATGACATCGAATCATCTTCATTCCCTTGGGAAGTGAAGTCAAATCCCAAGTGTGATTACTAATCAAGGAATCATATTCCTCATCCATGGCTCTATCCCACATAGGTATGCCTAATGCCTCTCTAAAAGTTTATGGATTAGTCACAAATGAAAATAAGGCATGTGGTCCACTCTAAAAGTCTACTTGAGTACATCTATCATTATTTAGATCCCTTGCCTAAGTGCCTGCACTCTAAAGTATTTACCTTGCCCAAAGAGGGCCTAAAATGGGTGAGTCAGGTGTTAAATCCTCATCCTCAAATGCATACCTAGCAGTGAATTAGGATGACTCCCCATCACTCTAATTATTTCCAAACTCACTATCAAACTTGTTAATAGAAGAAGAAGACTCTTCTTCAGGGACCTGTTGTGAATAATCTAAATCCTTAGACTTATCATCCAAACTAAGTGAAACTGATGTAGATGGAGAAGTGTCTAGTAAAGAGTCATTAGGACTCTCCTAAAATCTAACACTTATCTATATGAACAAAAAATAGTCATAGGGTGGATAAGCCTATAATCTTTGACCCCATTTGGATACCTAATAAAGATGTAAGGTTTGGATTGAGCCTCCATAGCCTTACATTTATTTTTGGGAATGCATGCCATCACCAATGATCCAAAGACCCTAAAATGTTTCACCTACAATATCCTATTATTCCAATCTTCAAAAGGATTAATACCTTATAAAGATTTGTGAGGATCTTAGTTCTGAATGTAGCATGCACAATTGATAGCCTCTACCCAAAACTATGGAGCCAATGATCTAGATTGAATCAAACAATTTACCATCTACTTCAAGGACATGTCAGGAGAAGAAACACCTACAACAATCAATATGCTCTGATACTAATTTTTAGGTGACCCCTTATCCAATGGAAGCACAATTGATTACTTTCTTATAAGCAATTAAACACAAAATTATACCAGAATGATAAAGTAACTAGAAACTTGAGACAACAAAGAATTTGAGAGACAATACACACTCTTTGTATTAAATACTACTAGAAAAAAATACAATAAGGAAGATGCCACTTCTTCCTCCACCTCAAAGGCTTGCCACACCTCAAGACCTTCTTCTCTCTCTCTCTTGCTCAAAACAACAACTCTAAAGCCTGAGTTGTTATCCCTCCTTGAATGCTTCAGCTGATCCCCTTGACCTTGCTAGCTTCAATGCTTTTACTTGCCTTCTTAGAATAATTTACAATACATGCCTTATGGGTCTTTAAATAGGATCCCATGCTTACAAAAATAGAACTCTAGTTACAATAATTAGACACGCAGCTCGTGACTATAATTAGTCATTTGACATGCAAACACTCACTTCACTTAACTGACTATTCGTCAACAGCAATTCTGGAAATACACAGGCAACTGACACCAGTCCCTGCTTATCTGGTGTTGCCTATGTCGGCCGACATCCTACCATCGTTGGTTTCCTTCTCCACTGCATCTGACTGACGTCGGTCATACTACCGATGATGGTGCATCTGGTTCTTTAGTATCCTTCCTTGTGTCTACAAATAGTTGAAGCTTTTAGCTCCACACCTTAACGATCTCCCACTTGGAGATAAATAGCTGCAACTTGTACCTATACCTGTACACCATCTATTTTGTTCCTTAGGCTCTGTATCCCTCTTCAATGTCACTTTTGAAGACCAACCACCATGCAAACTTGTGATGCAATACCTGTATCTTATGCCACAAGAATTTTGCTGCTCCCAAATTCTCCATGACATACTTCTGAACCAACTCTACCCTTAGCTCAGAAAACTCCCTGTATATGAAACCCTACAACAAGTAACACAATACAGTAACAGGATAATGTAGCTAATATTATCCAACCTGGTAAAGATAAAATACAATGGTCAAATCTCCATTGTTCTGCAGCATACTCAAGACCATATACCATAGCCTTCTGTCTCATGTGTCCATCCACTCTCTTCTCTAAAATGGGAATCCATCCCTCTATCCAGTGCTTCCTTCTAGCTAACAACACTACCAACAAGTACCTATTTGGTTCTCCAAGGACTCACACTCCTCATCCATGCCAAGCTCCCACTATTTCTGGATTCTACCTGCATTGCTTCTTCCATCTTCCTAGTTCATGACTATCAGTAAGCAATATAAAGAAGGTGAACAATGAATATGAGGTTCACATACCTTTCCTGACCTCCACATGGGTGTTTGAGACTTATTAATTCACCCAACATCCATTTTAGTGATTGATATCAGCCATCTCCCAGTCTGCTCCCGACCGATGTCGGTTCCCTGCACTGACCCTGACTGTCAACGTCGTTTCCCTGGTCGACACCGACGTCCCCCTTGCCGACATCGGTCCTTATGACCGATGTCAGACTTCTCCTGCCCGGCCTACTGACCCTACTGGTCTACACATGACTGATGTCAATATCTGGATGACCGACGTCGGTGTCTGTGTGTTTCTGTAAGTGATGAAATTTTCATCCGTGAGCTCTTCTTGGATCAAACCTCTGTCCATGCTGCCCTGCTCAGATTTATTCAGCCCCTGTGACTGATCTCTATCCTTCATCTCCTCCATAAACACTAAGGCTTCTTTGTTTCTGTCAAAAGCATCAAATTTCCTCTTTTTGTAATGAACTCTATCTATGCTTTCTAAATTTGAACACATACCTTTTGAATCAAGAACTTCCATTCCCTTCTTATTCATGTGACCAAGCCTATTAGGCCACATCTTCGAATCTACACCAGAAGTAGAATCAGTAATACAAGTAGACAGATAAAGAGTATCTACTTTCTTACCTCTTGCTAGAACAAGTGCTCCTTTGGTAACCTTCCAAGAATCCGTTGTGAGGGTTATTGTGCATCCCTCATCTCCCAACCTTCCTACAAAAATCAGACTCTACTTCAGAATTGGAACATGCATGACCTCTTTCAACACCCATGTGTTGTCAATCTGCAATCTCAGCTGCACTTTCCCTTTGCCAACTATCTAATAAGGCGTATGATCCCCTAAATAGAGCACTCCAAAGTCTCCCTGTTCATACTCATAGACCAAATCTCTGTTTGGGGATGCATGAAAAGATGAACTAGAATCTAAAATCCATGATCCTACCTGACTATCCAAAGAAAGTATGAGAGCGTCTTGCATCACAATATTTGCATCCTTTGCTTCTTCCATAGCTGCATGTTGGTTCTCTTTGTCTCTCAACCAACACTCCTTCTTCGTATGTCCTTTCTTTCCACAAAACTAGCAGGTAATACCTTTGGACTCAGATCTCCTTCCTGACCTTGATTTCCCTTGCTCAACCTTCTCCCTTTGCCATCCCCTACTTTCTGCACTTAGAGCATTCCCTGATGATTCACCTATGCTTTTCCTGCATATTTCCTCATTCAAGATCACACTCAGAACATCATCAACTTTTAAGATTTTAGAAGCAGATGCAGAATTACTTATTGCCATAACCAAACCGTCCCAACTTTCAGGTAAAGAACATAAAATCAAGAGAGCCTTTACCTCATCATCAAAAACAATATTGACTGAAGCTAGTTGGTTTACCAAACCATGGAAATCACTGAGATGAGTATGTACCAATCCACCTTCTTGCATTTGCAAAGTAAATAGCTGCTTCATAAGATATACCTTATTAGAAGCCGAGGGCTTTTCGTATAAATTTGCCAAGGACTTTATCAACTCTTCCGTTGTCTTGCACTGTGATAAGCTAGAAATCACAAATGATGCAAGGCTCAACCTTATGGAACTGAGAGCCTTCCGATCAAGAACGTTCCATTCTTCATCCTTCATATCTGTGGGCTTGCATGAAACCCCACCCAACGGTAAGTATAAATCCTTCTGATACAAATAGTCCTCAATCTGCATCCTCCAATGTTGATAATTCTTTCCGTTAAACTTCTCCATTAGTAGCCTACTTTCTTCTACCATTGCTGAACTCCCACTCAATCAAAAAACCCTGTGAATGACTTGTAATCAAAAAACAATACCCTGCTTCCTGCAAACCGTAGCTCTGATACCACTTGTCAGGAGAAGAAACACCTACAACAATCAATATGCTCTAATACTAACTGTTAGGTGACCCCTTATCCAATAGAAGCACAATTGATTACTTTCTTATAAGCAATTAAACACAGAATTATACCAAAATGATAAAGTAACTAGAAACTTGAGACAACAAAGAATTTGAGAGACAATACACACTCTTTGTATTAAATACTACTAGAAGAAAATACAATAAGGAAGATGCCACTTCTTCCTCCACCTCAAAGGCTTGCCACACCTCAAGACCTTCTTCTCTCTCTCTCTTGCTCAACACAACAACTCTAAAGCCTGAGTTATTAACCCTCCTTGAATGCTTCAGTTGATCCCCTTGACCTTGCTAGCTTCAATGCTTTTACTTGCCTTCTTAGAATAATTTACAATACATGCCTTATGGGTCTTTAAATAGGATCCCATGCTTACAAAAATAGAACTCTAGTTACAATAATTAGACACGCATCTCGTGACTATAATTAGTCATTTGACATGCAAACACTCGCTTCACTTAACTGACTATTCGTCAACAACAGTTTTGGAAATACACAGGTGACTGATGCCGGTCCCTGCTTGTCTGGTGCTACCGATGTCAACCGACATCCTGCCATCGCCAGTTTCCTTCTCCACTTCATCTGACCGACGTTGGTCATACTGCCGATGCTGGTGTATCTGGTTCTTCAACATCCTTCCTTGTGTCTGCAAAAGTTGAAACTTTTAGCTCCACACCTTAACAGGACCGACTATTACATTCTATTAAACCATTATGCTAAAGAGTGTATGATACTACCTACTAAATACCAATCCCATATGTGGTATAAAACTACTCAAATCTATGGTTGACATACTTCCCCCATTGTCTGTCAAAAGGATTTTGATGCACTTTCTAGATTGCTTCTCAGAAAGATCCTTGAAGTCTCAAAAATTATCAAACACTTCAAACTTTTATATAATAAATTAAACCCATTTATATTTTGAAAAGTCATCAATGAAGGGGAGGATGTATCTGGCCTTGGTAAAAGAAAGATGGGGAAACTATCCCATGACATCATTGTAAATCAACTCAAGAGGTACTGATGCTCTCCAGCTTTTCCTTTGTCAAATTTTTCTTTGATATGTTTTCCAAGGGAACAAACATCACAAAGTCCCTTAGAGAATTTAATTCTAGTCAAGTTGATAACCATGTCCTAATGACTTAGTTGCTTAAGATAGTGGTAGTTAATATGGCCAAACTACTCATGCCATAGCCTGCTAACTCTATTTGAATGGGTAAGCAATGTGCTAAGAGAAATGTCTAGAGAAAAATGGGAGAAGGTGTATAGCCTAGAATGGTGGTTAGCCTTCCAAAATTCAATTATAGTGTCACTATGTATCTCTTTTATCTCAAAGGAATATGGTGTGAACTTGACTCTCATGCACTACCCTATGTGGGTAATTTGATACACTAAAAGGAGATTAGATTATAATAAAGGCATACTTAGAACATTTGTGAATGTTCCATGTTCAATACCATCTCCTTACAATTATTATTAGAGTTTCATCACCCAAAGTGATAGAGGACACGTTATAGGGCTCTAAGTTAAGAAACTCAACCTCTAACAAACTTTAATGGTGTGAATCACTAGAGTCTATAACCCAGGATGAAGTAGATGTAGAAACCACTGTAACTAAAGCTTTACCCTTAAGTTTCTCTTTCCTTTTTTACTTTGACTTAGATTATTCTTTGACTGATGAATATTGTTTGATAGACTAAGGGACCCCTATCTTGTTCTTCTCCAAGAGATGTGTAAGGTGGTCTATCTATTTCTTCATGCACTTGTGCTCATCATGCCCATAACTCTTGTAATTAGAGCACTTAAACTTATCTCTATTAGGTTTCCATTTGGAAGAAGAGGTTTTAGTGTTAGTTTTTATAGTGGTTTTTTTTTCTTTCTTCTTCTCTAGATCCTTACTCTTCTATTTCTTATCTTTGCTACTAGAGGCTTTCTGTTTCCCATTCCTGACAATGAGGGCTAAAGGTTTGGAAGACTTAAGGGTTCCCATATGGGTCAAATTATCCTATTCTTAGTCAAACATCTAATGAATTCATCTAAGGATGGCATTTTATATTTGGATCTTATGGCTCTTTTGGTAGCATAAAATGTAGAGACAAATACAGAGTAATCAGGTCCTAATTTTACAAGCATAGAAAGAACTAACTACTCATCTTTTTTATCAGTTATACAATCTTTTACTTGAAATATAAGTGAATTAATCTTGGTGAATAAGTCCTATAATATGTCAAATTTTCTAGGGCTTAGACTAATTATCTCAATCTCAAGTTCATGACCCTTTATGGTGTCGACTTTCCCAAACAAGTTTTCTATAGTGTCCCATACTTCTTTAGGAGATTTGGCTGACTCTATGTGAAATAGGATTTATGATGACACTAAAAGACATAACATCCCAAAGGATTCATCGCATTTATTAAAACATTTTATCTTTTCTACCTCAGCTCTGGGCTCAGATTCTACCCCCATAATTATGTGAAATAACCCTTTACTCCTAAGAACCATTGTAAACTTACTTTTCCATTCCTAGTAATTAAAGGGTATGAGTGCATTACTAGTGATAAGTTCCATTATAGAATTAATATTAATGCATTTTTGTTTTTTTATAAATCAAATGTATTTAAACAAGAGAATCATAGATTAGAATCACAAACCACAATACAATCCCCCTAAAACTAGGTCAGGCAGTCTCCCTCCCCCCCCCTAAATTTGGCACTTTATAAATCAATGCATTTTAAAATGAAAATGGGATATCTATTTGGGAAATTTGAAAATACACACTTTTGAAAAATATGGTGCTCAATTTTGAACTACCATTTACAAGATATTAACAAAAGAAATTCCTGTCAATAACCGATTCTTAATAAAAAATTACACTAAATGATTAAACTACCCCTGATGCTAAGGGGGTACTTAGCCTTCTAACTAGTAATTAGAACTATATTAGAGTGTATAATTTATGTGTTTTGATCATGAGGGGGAATTGACCTCCTAACAACCCAGGCCTCACCCTTTGTCTTCATCAAATGGAGATACAAGGCTAAAAAACCTTTAAATTGACTTTAAAGCTAATTTCTCAAAAATGGCTTAATCCATAAAATCATAAAGTCTAATTTTAGAAAACAAAGATAAATCAAATGAGAAATAAATAAAAAAAGACAAGTTTGAAATATCACATTGGATTTGAAGTGGGCCCACCAAAGAGAAGTGCCAAAATGAAGCACCCAAACCCTAGTTTCCTTTTGTTGGTAGTTTTTCTAATTTTGGGCACTGCCAAAGGATAAATGCAAGTTTGAAGATGAACTAGGATGTTTTTGGGAGGTTGAGGAAGGATGTGAGCAGCTACTAGATACTTGTAGATAGAAAAAACATAATATTTTTATGACACCAGGTACAAAAACATCACTAAAGGGACATTTTTACAGTTAGAGTCTTCAAAAAATGCTTCCCATAGATCTGAGGCTACATGTAGAGGCCTAAAAAACTCTATCTAAGGGAATGTAACTAGTCAAGGTGTCTTTCTACTCTATTTTAGGCCCGAAACAAAGATTATGGGGTGTCAAACTTCCATCAGAGAGAAGAAAAACATGGTCTTATTTTTCTACTAGTCTGTAGGACATTGGGAGGGTCATAGAGATCCTTCACAGAGCTAAGAAACACTACAAATGATCCATTGAAACCTCCTTGGAAACATACAAATGTGTTTTTCCTAACAAATAACAACACCAAAATAACCAAAAAAAATTGTTTCAAAAGGAATTAATCTCAAATTCAAAACTAATTATAGCAATAAAATAGACATTAGTGATACCAATGTCACTTTGATACCATATAATGGATGCCATTGATTTGATGGTTCATGGAAGTGAATATAATTGATGTGAGACATGATTTTCATGAATTCCAATCCTGGACAAACACATACAACTGTAAATTATGAATAAAAAAGACTAATTTGCACATAATAAAGTTAATGGCTCTAACTCAATACATTCAAATTTGATAATCTATATTAAGTACAAGTACAAATAGGAATGGATGTAAGTCCTCTATGAAATGTGGTCAAGGATGCCTAAAAATAGAGTGTAACTCCCTAGTCTAAGAATAGTAAGTTAATGAGTAACCCCCACAATGAATGAGGCATAAGATAACTACTATGACATATGACAGGTTAATAGAAACTCCTACAACTACACACCTAAGTAAAACTATCCACAAATGTAGAAAATCCAGATTAAATGGAATATTCAAGTAGGAAAAATATAATAAAAATGTGAGGAAAATAAATCCTACACTAATAGAATCATAATGTCTTAATTATCTTGAATCACATCTGATCATTCAAACCATCTTTTTATTATCCCATTCCATTAAGTGTTAACCTACACCTTGGGTGGGTATCCTTCATTCTAAAATGATCACTCTAATAAAAAATTATGTCCATTAATTACACTCCCATTTTTGGGAGATTTATATTTTCCTAAGGGCCACATAGACTATGTAGGCAATGCTTGGGTACATGGGGTAGCTCAGGTCAGATTGGTTGCTATTATTCCTATTTTATTTTCCCCCAATCTTCCTATTTTATGTTCTTACCATTTTTAAAGCTAACCATTTTACACACTCACCATTTTTTGATCCCACTTTATGATCTTAATATTTTATGAGGCAATCCCATTTTCCTATTTAATCAATTTAATTATAATCATTATAATCAATTTTCTTATTTCTCATTCTTGGGAGAGATACATTTAGCCTAATGGTCCACATGGAATTTGTAGGCAACATTTAGTTTCATGGGGAAATTAAAATCAACTCAACCACCCCTTCCTTATCCTTATATTCCCCATTTCTTGTCTAATTTTTCTTGCTATCCTATCTGGTACTCTATATACTTAAGTGAAGATCACCAAGAGTAATGTCTTATTCACATTCACTGAGAATACTTATTTGTTTTTTGTTATGGTTTATATTTAGTCATTTCATTTGTTTACTAGCTTTCTTATTTATTTTAAATTATATTTCCTTCTCTTTTATTTAGCTTTGTTTATGTGCATTATGTTGATCTTACCCATATCTTGATCTTAAGTTGTTAATATGTGTATCCTTTTCTATATTAGTATGATTCATTTAGGTGCATTGTGTTTCACACTTAGGTCTTGATTATCCATATCTTGATCTTAAATTGTTAATATATGTATCCTTTTATTTATTGGTTTGCTTTGTTTAGTGAATCATGGTTTATACTTAGGTCCTAAATTTTCATATCTTGATCTTGAGTTGATAATTATTTTCATCTATACTAGTCCCTATGCAAGTGGCAAGAAATGTTATCATAATCTTATTTATATATTACAATGCATATTTCTATTTAAAAAATTAAGAATTCAAGTGTTAAGGAGAATCATTTATCAATTTCATGCAACAAGAAAGCATCCCCTCATGAGATGGTTAAATTTGTGATCATATTCCAAAGCAAAATAAAAAACATCATCACATTTCCCATAATACAAAAAATAGTAACTAAACCATATGGATACATCTATGTTTATTAGGACGTGCATCTCCAAACTAAACATATATAATCAATCATAAACATCTAATAATCATGAAAAAATGACAAAACTTTTTTAAAACATCAATCAAATTTGATATATACATCAAGTAGAGCATCAACATGGAAATTAAATACAAATAAAATCATGGAAAACACATAATACATCCATATAAATACCATAGATCTAATATATAGCATGTGCTAATATTCATGAATCAAGAGATAACATCATATATATACCAAAAGAATATCAAAGTCCATATACATCAGGTGATCAAAAATGAATATCTATATACATATTGAAATCAATGTCTATACATCAAGATATACATATACATCACAAAAAATACACATTATAGAGATAGACTCTAATCTCATGTCTATATTTGGTTGTCATTAGGGGGAGTCTGATCAAAACTCTATCTTGTGTGGTGGATGTTGTGGTAGCCCTATCACTCGTCACTATGGGGGTGTATGGGATATTGATCCCTCTAGTGTAAATGTGTAACATGACTTAGAGGTCTATCTAGTCCTATGACTCTATGTGTGCTCTTTAAAACTTTATTCCCTAAGTGATTTTGGCATTGTCATCTCATAGAGGATCCTATAATACATAGCCTCATCCTTGGCCTAGATGATTTAATATTTGGATTAAACCATATATTATGATGCCCTTGAGATCCCTTACTCAACAACTAGATATCTAGTCATGTCTTGATCCCTATGAAACCTCTAAACATCTACCCTAGCGCTATCTCTCTTGATTATCATTATGGCTAACTCTACATACCTTATGGTAAACTATCCTTATATGGTGGTCATCTAGGCCACATACCATATTAGAGTCACAATCTCATTATCTCTCTTTGAAATGATGTCTCATTTCCTCATGGTCTCTCCTTGTTAAACAACCAACTATTTAGTCATGTCCTACTCCCCACAAAGCCTTTAAACATCTTATATGGCCTTATCTATCTCATTGATCACTATAAATAACTTTACACACATTATGGTAATTTATCTCTATATGGTGGAAATATGGGCCACCTACCCTCTCAAAGTCAAAATCTTAGTGTCACTCTCTACAATGAGAACCCTTTACCTTATGGTATCCCTTACCCTAAATCCAACTACATCCATAACTCAATGACATCTCCTTATAATCCAAATATCTAAATAATTAGGGTTGTATTATCTTTGCATAGCTTGTCTATAGTTTCCTAGGCATCATATAAAATCTATGGCTAGGATGGCCTTACATGGCTAGATGTATTTCTTATGTCCTACCCTGACCTTCCTATGAGAGTAAGGATTGCCTAAGTGTCCTAAATATCAATATTCTCCCCCCTACCTATAGAATATGTCCCTCTTCCATGTCAATATCCTACTCATCGGATCCCCCACTACTACTAATGCCACTGGTGTTGATGCTACTATTGCCATTGTTTATCTCTCTATCACTGCCAGACCCTTTTAAATCAAAATATACGATTATAAGAAGGGCCTACTATAATGGCACTTATTGTAAAGGTACTTATTATAGTGAAACATGTCATAATTATACCTTATGGTAATGGTTACTATAAATTATCTCATCCCTTATCCCTATACCTTTTGAGGCACTAACCTCACTTGTCTATGTTGTCTCTAATATAGCCTCAACTAATCACCTATTGGAAGCCTTAGCCTAGTGAGTTGTACATGTCTCAATTATTCCCATCACACTGCATAATCCTTACTAATCCCTAAATCATCCATTCCACCCTCATATCCCCACACCACTAATTTTACATTCAAAAATCCAACCATTACTGTCACTCTTAGAATAGGCCCCCCACTCACCAATCTCTCATGTGACATGCATAAAGTAGTGGGGTTCCTGAGGTGCATTCTAATGCCTCCCAATTTACCATTATTATTGATCAAGACTATACCACTCAATAATGAAATTGTGATACTTGATAATGTAACATGGGGTAGTCATGTACTAGGTCACCATTATGTCTTTGATCCATTTGAAGTAAATATGCATATATAGCCAGTAGATGAAATCCCCATCCACCATCTCATTAATGGAATATATATAGTAATATAAGTCTCCTTTATGGACCTATTATCCCCCTCATATCATTTATTACCCATATACTATAGGTTACTTAGGCTTACACTATCATAGATATCCTATTGACTACTCTATGATAATGTGCTCCCATGCCTAGATCTAGAGCAATGTGTAAAAACTAATGCTCCTCACCCATATATATTCCATCATATACAAGTCCATGTAAATTTGGGATAATACTATTGGGCCCTAAGAAAATTGGGTAGTAAAGTCCACCACGTCTCAAATAACACCAATTAGGCCAATATGAAAATAATGGTTTCTCTTACTAGGCATCAATATGCCACTTGTTGGGTGAATATTTTTCAATCAGTGTACTGATAAAAAAAATAGGTCTGATCAACCATAGTAGGAAGATTGGTCAACCAATTGTGAAGGTTTACCACATCAACAGGGGCCTAATCTCTCCTCCCATCAAGGGGAGGTTCCCTATAGATACGTAGGAGCTATATACAATATAAATAAGTAGAAAATAACACATGGGGGGGCAGAATAAACCATCCATCTCTCTTCTTTCAGAGATGTTGCTCATAGACAAAGGAGAAAATCCTAGTGAAAACACTGAAGGCACTTCTCTTCTTTCAAAAGTGTTCTTGCAGGAAACAATAGGAGTTTCTTTTAGGTAGTGAAAGTAACTAGTGACAAAGGGCACAGTAACCAACAGGATGAAATAGAACACAAAGTTTCCACCTCAACTACCCAAAGAGTATAACACAAAGGATAATGGGGGCATAAAGTCATCCCAAAATCCTCAACATAGAAAGAAAAGGAAAAACACACGCTGAAAATAATTGTGAAAGCATAAAGTCTTCTCACAGTTGGCTTCAAGACACCTCCCTTTTTACCTTCATTAATTTTACTTGTCAAATTAAATAAATAAGAATGATTCTATGAAATAGACATAAGAACAATTTCCTAAAGTAGCACAAGCCAAAACAACACAAAGTCTGCAAACAACTTGATTTCTCATTCAGATAAAATGAAATGAAATTACAATCTGAGCTCAAAGTCTCAATCTTCTTCTTTCAAAATGGGCAGAGTTTCACTCTTGTAAAAAAAATTAAAAGTCTCCTTTAAAAATGAGAGATATTACAATCTTATAACAACTACGCAAGGATTGGCACTTTTTTCCATGGGACGGCCCATGCTATAGTCAACGTCTTCAATGCGCCTTTAGTCCTATCTAGAGAGACCATGCTGAGAACAATGCACTACCATAACTATGGTGTGTCCCTTCATCTAATATGTTTTTTCCTTGGTATGGACTGTCTAGTCCTTTTCTAATTTGTCTTTACTTCATGGAAGAAAAATAGGCTGCATCTTTAGTCTGGTGCGCTCAAAAGTCTACTCGATCCACTATTTCACCTATTATAAATAACTATTTCAAAGATATTTCTGGTCCTTTGCATCGATCTTCTCTTCCCTATAGAAATTTGAGTCTTTGGGCTCTCTTTTTAGTTGATCACTTGATTCATGTTGAACCTTGAACCCATTGAACCACTGAAAGTTCATTGGTTTAATCTGTCTCTTTTGTTCTATTGCTTCTTGGTTCAATCGCTTCTTTGCTCCTTGGTTGAACCATCCATTAAACCACTTGTTTGCTACTTTTTCCTTGACTAAGGCTACCTTTGAACCTTTTGAACCTATGAACCATTGAACTTTGAACTCTTTTGATTCAAGGTTCAATCAATTCATTGGTTCATCCTTTGTCTTGCTCAATCACTACTTCCTTTATCTTTCTATGCTTTGGTTGAACCTTTGAACTCATTGAACTTTTTAGTTCAACAGTTTAATCAATTCATTCTTTGAAGCCCCTTTTTTTGAAGTCTATGAAGGTTCTTTTCTACGTCTTTGTTCCGCCTTTGGGACATCCCAAAGGGAAGGTGTCCCTTTGGGTGTTTGAAATGGTCCTTTCTCTATTGTCAAGTGCCCCCTGCAAGGGTACTTATCCTTGAGGATGTTCAAGTGGACTTCAGGCTTCAAATTTTTTTGTCAGGCAAAAAGCCTAAAAGAATTCCTTCGAACAAAAAGTTTGAAGGATAGTTCATATTACTTAGCCATTTGTTCTTTTCCATTTCTTCAGACTTTTTCTCTGAGTGAAATCCTTCAGACAAAAAGTCTGAAGGAATTTTGTCTTAAACATTTTTCTGAGGAAAATCTTCTTGAAAGAATTCTTTAGGTCTCTTTTACTTACTGCCCTCCACAAGGGCACTTGTCCTTCGAGCTCTTGGAGGACCCCTTTGAACTTCCTGATTGAAAAAATGGCTAAGTGTTGAAACCGTTTCTTTTTTGCAAAGTCCATAGAAACCAACCTTGAGAGTCCATAGATTTGAGCCTGCCTACAGAGTCCGTAGAAGCCAAGTTCATAGTTTTCTCTAACTTTGAAAGAGTCCATAGATGTCTATTTATGGAGTCCGTAGAAACCATCTGTGAAGTTCGTAGTTCCAAGCCTGCAGAGTCTATAGATTCAAGCCTACAGAGTCCATAAATTTTTAAAAAAGCTATGAAAAATGAAAAACCTGAATGCTCAAAATAATTTATTGAAAAGGGGAGAGAGGATTTTGGTCTGTGCTAGGCCAAAATAGTTCGTAGGTTGTCCCAAAAATGAGTGGCATTTTTTGGGGACAACAACTGGCTCCAGTTGGGGAATTACCTTCAGTTGGAAAATTGAAACACAGCTGAGGGGAGTAAAAACCAGAATCTCCAGTGCCTTGAAGTGTGCCATTGGGCTATGGAGTCACGCTACCCAAGAAGAAAGGCCCCAAAAAATGAAAACAAAAGAGCAAAATAGAAATAAAAGACTATACAAATATACATATGTATAGGGGAACTCATCCAATACTTCAAGAGTTGAAGTGCTTCAGATGTTTCCCATTGTGAGGCAGAGAAAAGAGAGTGCCATCTTGATACTTCAATAGAAAACTATTTTTACCATTGAGCTAATGAATAGTAAAAGGGCCCCTCCATAGGGAATCAAATTTTCCATGCATCTCCTTTGGTTCTCTTCTCTTGTCCCACAAGAAGACTTGATCTCCAATCTAGAAATCATGATTCTTTACTTTTTGGTCAAAGAGCTTCTTCACCAAACTTTGATGGGCAGCAATTCAGTCCACCACTACAGTTCTCTACTCATTCAACTTAGCAAGGTGCATGATCCTCTTCTCAAGTGAGCTCTCATATGTTTGATCCTCAATTGCCTTAGCCAATTTCAATGCTGGCAATTCCAAGGTGATTGGTATCTCAGCATTGACACCATAAAGAAGTTGGAAGGGAGACATACCAATTGCCCTCTTCAGTGTAATTTTGTCTACCCATAGAGCATCAACCAATGCCTTATGCCAAGTCCTTTGGTTGTCATCCACTAGCTTCTTGATGATAGTCACCAGGTTCTTATTGCTTGATTCAGCCTGTCCATTCCCTTATGGAAAGTAATCAAAAGAATGGGAGAGTGTGATTCGCTAGTGGAAATAGAATTGAGTAATCTCTTGGGAAGTGAAATAGGTGGCATTGTTAGTGATAATTTTGATTGGGACCCCAAACCTAGACATGATGTTTTCTTTGAGGAAATTGCATACTACTTCTGAAGTAGCATGTTTGGTTGGAACTGCTTCCACCCATTTGGTGAAGTAGTCTATTGCTGTGAGGACATAGTCATGTCCAACACTTGATGATGGGTTTACATCTCCAATAAAATCAATTCCCCATTGATGGAATGGCTCCTCTATGATCACTAGTTTGAGAGGTAGGGTAGCTAGATTGGGCTTTCCAACAAACTACTAGCACAGTTCACATTCCCTGACCCACTTATATGCATCTTGAAAGAGAGTTGGCTAATATTACCTTGCTCATAAGATCTTATGGGCAGTCACAGGGGGAAAAAAATGTCCTCCATAGGCCAAATCATGGAAGGACTTCAGAAGTCGGCTTTGTTGCTCCTTGTCCACATAACGAAGGAACGTTCTATCAAGGCTCTTCTTGTATAGGCTGTTGTCCCAGAAGACAAAATTAGCAGCTTTCAGCTTGTTGGTTCTCCTTTCTTTATAAGATAGGTGAGCAAGACACTCACCATAAGTAAGGAAATGAGAAATACCTAAACACCACTCATTTGTGGTGGAGACAAAGAGGACTATTCGTGTGTCATCCACTTCTAATTCTTTATGCTCTATTCCTCTTGGCTTGTTATCAACAATTAGTTGGCATAGCCCCTTTCCATGTACCAGCTTTGTTAGCTTGATGATCATATTAAACTCCTAGATCTTTTCAACCTAATTGCCTCTTTTCCTCCCAAACTCCTGCTGAGTTAGTATAGATTTCACTATGGTGTCAGGGACCAAGGCAGTAACTTGAGAATTGAGGATGTAGAAATGAAAATGTTTTATGGCCTTCACCATTGCATAAGTGTGCTTCTCCATATTTGAGTACTTCAGCTCATGAGCTTTGATAAGATAGCTCATGAAGGAAATGGGAGATCCCATACCTTATTTATTATGTTGAACTAGAATTGTTGAAAGCGTATGTTCTGAAGCATAGCTGTAAATGGTGAACTCTTTGCTATAGTTTGGACAAGCCAAAATTGGAGCCTGGGCAATGGTAGTATTGATATCATCAAATGCTAAATTACCTTCTTTAGTCTAGCAAAAAGTGGCTTTTCCCTTCATCATGTTTACAATGTGCCTAGTCTTCTCATCAAACTTAGGGATGAACCTCCGTAAGAAAATCACCTTTCCAAAGAAAGAGTGAACAACAGTCTTGCTTGTGGGAAAGGAAAGTTCTTGGATAGACTTGACTCTATCTAAGTCAATATTTATGCCTCGTTTGGACACAATGTGTCTGAGAAGTTTCCCCTCTGTTACTCTAAAGACTGACTTCTTGGGGTATAAGGAAATGCCATTCTGACGGCAGCACTCTAGCACTTGTTGCAAATGGCTCACATGATCTAGGTGATGCTTAGAGAAGACAATCAATCCATCAATATAAACTATAATGAACTTACCCATCTCATCCTTGAAGGTAAGGTCCATTACTCTTTGGAAGGTGGCCCTAGCATTTATCAAGCCAAAAGGCATCCTTTTATATGCAAACATGCCCCAAGGTGTGGTGAAAGCAGTCTTATGTTGGTCTGCTTCACCAACTTCAACCTGATTATATCCTGAGAAGCCATCTAGCATTGATAACATCTCTAAGCCCATCACTATCTGTAGCACTTGATCCATGATTGGCAAATGATAATTATCCTTCAAGGATGCCTAATTCAAATTCCTAAAATCCACACAAAGGCAAATTTCACCATTCTTCTTCCTTACAGGCACTATATTGACAATCCATGTGGAATGATGGATTGGGAAGATTATCCTGGCATTTAGCATTTTTTATATCTCAGATAAAATAATACCTAATATTTTTAGATTATAATGCCTATACTTTTGCCTGTAAGGTGTTGAATTAGCCTTGAGAGGGATGTTGTGTCAAATTTCGTCAGGCTAGAGTGATTTCAGGTCAACATAAGAGTATGCTAGGACATCCATGTATTCGTTAAACAAAGAGGTGAACTTGAAATTCTCTTCAAGAGTATAGCATTTCCCAATGTTCACCATCTTGAGGTCTTCCTTGGTTCCCATATTTACTTGATCAAACTCCTGAGATGAGCTTGAATCCATTGGCTATTATCTGATGAATCTATCATGCTTATCAAACAACTTCTCAAGGGAAACTAGGCCTTTAGGAATCTTATTCCCTTTGAGTTGCAAGAACTCCTCACCTATGTCTACATTTGATTCAAGAGCTATTTCACACTTTTGAGGTTCACTGCCTTCAAAATGTAGCTATTCAAAGCTATCTTTTTGCTCTGAAAGGCAATGATTTGGTTTTCATTGTTAAATACCTGCCAATGACTAGCATTATCAGGTACACTTGGCCAAAAGACTAGCTCAATCGTGTACTTGTCTCCTTTGAAATCTGGGTGGAGGACTAAGAGAGTAGTTGAAATAGCCAATGCATCCACCTGATCATTGAATTCTCTGGGAACTGTAGAGATGCTAAAAACATCGAAGTATTTAAGTTGGTCCCAGACTAAATTGTGGTAATGATGTAATATTTCATTCTTGGTTTGATACAGGTTCCTCACCTGACAAACCCCTAGTTTGGCATCTTTTTTAGCATGAAGGAGCTTGATGCCTTTGTCTCAAGCAGCTCTCAATGCAAGCAATAGAGACTCATATTCAGCTATGTTATTCATGTTGTTAAATTGCAATTTATAAGATGAGGGAAAAATATCTCCTTGAGGAGATATTAACACAACTCCAGCTCCTGAACCAGTGGAAGAGCAACTACCATCAAATTCAAGAATCCATACCTCATTTGATACTGATTTTCTTTTGGATTCTTCTTCATCTGGGGGTGGAGATACTTCCACACTTGCCTTTTGCTCAACTGATTCCTCTACTATTTCAGCTAAATGCATTTCCAGGCTATCATCTAGAGGAGCTTCATCAGATGTCTCATGAACTCCATTCGTGTACAAAAAGTAGTTACCCATGCTTGAAGACTCAAATAGAATTTGAGCTTTAGGTGCTGAGGTTTGGGTAACCACATATTTTGCTTCCTTATCAGGGAGCAGCCTCTTCATAACACCTTTGACTAGAATCCTCGCCTTTGATAAATCCATGCTCAATTCACCACCAACATCCCTACAGAAATTCCACCCAAGAAGGATGCCATATGATGCTGGGATTTCTGCTACCAAGACAGTCATCTTGATTCTTTTATTTGGAAAGGCAATAAATGCAAATTGGGCATCTTTAATTTGTCCTAGCAAAGGCACTTGCTTGTTCTCCATGGAGAAGCATCTACCAAAAGTTTTGGTCAATGTGAGGTCAAGGGATTTGGCCACTTTAGCAAGAATGACATTGTCTAAAGCTCTAGAATCAATGATGCAATTATTTAGCTAATGTCCATTTATCAACAATGAGACATAAAAAGGTTTAGTCCTGTTAGGAGTAGTAGGGGGAGCAATGACAAGGTTGTTCCTGGTGGGTGCATTCCTGGCAGGATCATGTGTCTCTTTGGGAATTGCTTGTTTAATAGGGATGTTCTAGTTTTTAACACATTGAACCAGTCTATCTAATTACTCAGGATGGGACTGAAAAAATTCAAATTCAGACATTTGAATTTTGGTTCTCTTTATATGGTCAATGATATCAAATGTCTAGAATGAGCTAGGAGTAGAGGATGGGAGTTCATTCTTTTGATTTTTGAAAGGGGGAGGACTAAACTATAGATTTGAAGTAGAAGGTGTAGGGGCATTTAGGGTGCTTACCTTTCTCAAAATCACTAGGTCCTTTGGCTAGAAAGGAAGAGGGGATCCCTGCTTAGAAATTGAAACTGTTGGTTGAGGTCGCTCCTCTGCTTTCTCCTTATTAACTTGTTGAGCTGATTGATTCTTGGACTAGGTGAATACAACATATGACCCCTCAGTTGCATTGCCTTCACTTTTGAGTTCATCCTGATAGTTTAGGAAACCAATATGGGAGTCGATAGCTAATTCTCCTTCTTCCTCAATGAAGAGATTAGTGTCATCTTCAGGATTCAACTCAGGTTGGAATGAGAAATCTGATTCAGCTTCAAGATATCCAACTTCTGAGTTGCTAGGAGGTGATTCAAGGGTGAGGTCCCTCTATGAAGGAGGAAGGCAATTTTGTTGTCCCTGATTCTTGGTAGGATTGCCTTGGTACACCTGATTTTGAAATGTCCTCCTGGGCATATCTCTGCATGCAAGAGCAGATGACATCCCTTGTGCCACTTTCTTTTTGAGAGCTAGCATTTCATTTTCTAGCTTTTACACCATTGGGTCAGTGGTGGATATAGATGAGTATTCAAAAGATGAAGAGGATTTACATTTATTAGGGTCTCTCCTTATCTTTCCTGCCAAGATAAGGTCATCTTCTACCTCAGTAGCCAAGTCCTGAGCAGCAGCAAGGTCTATGTGTCTAGCCCGTCTCAGCAAAAAACTCACTTTAGGCAATTATGAGTTAATGAAGAAGCATTTGAGGTTATGAGGTATTGGCTGGGCAACCATGGGAATATTATACCTCAACTTGTTAAACTTGGCAATAAAATCCCTCATAGGCTCATGAGGCTCTTTCTTCATCTGAGTGAGTTGGGCCAGTAAGACATGTGCATCTTCTACAGGCTTAAACCTAGCTTCAAATTTGTCTTTCAGAGTGTCCCAATCAGTCACTGATCTAGCCTACAAGTGGTAGAACCAGTCTACAGTAGTGCCTTATAGTGTCTCCATGAATAGCCTGACCGCTATGTCTTCAAATTCCACCCCTATTACATTATAGGCTATGCTAAAATTTCTAATGTGTTCATCATGATGAACCTTCCCATCACCAAAGAATTTGGAGAAATTCTTCCTTGAACTATGTGGAAGCTCATGCAGAGGTGGAGTCAAATTTAGTGGACCGAAAGAGTTACCCCAAAGGCCTTGGGCCATGATTTGATAATGTAAAAGTGGGATCACTAATCTAAGTGGAGCGTGGATAGGCAAAGCTTAGCTAGTAGCAAAAAAAGAAGCTTTTCCTTATGTTGGTGGCTTGGTAGGGCTAGGAGGAAGACTCCTAGTTCATCTAAGGTGAGGTTGTGGAGGAAACAACTCAAAATTACTCTGCTACACCAACTCAAAAGTAGGGTCAATAACACCTTGGGATTTCTAGCCTCTGGTATAATGTGGAGTTTCCATATTGTAGAACAAAAAATGGAAAAGAGCAAGATCTGCTTCAGCTTGAAGTTTGAGACTTCAAACTATGCGCTCTTCCCCAACAGAGTCACCAAAAACTATTGGGTGAATATTTTGTCAATCAACATATTGATAAAGAAAATAGGTATGATCAACCACAACAAGAAGATTGTTCAGCTAGTTGTGAAGGTTTACCACATCAATAGGGGACTAATCTCTCCTCTCATCAAGGGGAGGTTCCCTATAGATACATAAGAGTTATATACAATATAAATAAGTAGAAAATAATACATGGGGGGTAGAATAAACCATCCTTTTCTCTTATTTCAGAGATGATGCTCATAGACAAAGGTGAAAAGCCTGGTGAAAACATTGAAGGCACTTCTCTTCTTTCAAAAGTGTTCTTGCAGGAAATAATAGGAGTTTCTTTCAGGTAGTGAAAGTAACTGATGACAAAGGGCGTAGTAACCAACAAGATGAAATAGAACACAAAGTTTCCACCTCAACTACCCAAAGATTACAACACAAAGGATAATGGAGGCACAAAGTCATCCCAAAATCCTCAACACAGAAAGAAAAAGAAAAAAACACACTGAAAACAATTGTGAAAGTGCAAAGTTTTCTCACAGTTGGCTTCAGGACACCTCCCTTGTTACCTTCACTAATTCTACTTGTCAAATTAAATAAATAAGAATGCTTCGAGGAAATATACATAAGAACAATTTCCTAAAGTATCACAAGCCAAAACAGCACAAAGTCTGCAAACAACTTGCTTTCTCATTCAGATAAAATGAAATGAAATTACAATCTGAGCTCAAAGTCTCAGTCAAGTTCTTTCAAAATGGGCAGAGTTTTTCTCTTGTAAAAAAATGAAAAGTATCCTTTACAAATGATAGATATTACAATCTTACAGAAACTATGCAAGGATTGGCACTTTTTTCCATGGGACAGCCCACGCTGCAGTCAACATCTTGAATGCACCTTCAGTCTTATCTAGAAAGACCATGCTGAGAATAGTGCGCTACCATAACTATGGCGTGTCCCTTCATCTAATATGGTTCTTCCTTGGTATGGACTGTCTGGTCCCTTTCCAATTTGTCTTAACTTCATGGAATAAAAATAGGTTGCATCCTTGGTTTGGTGTGCTCAGAAGTCTACTCGATCCATTGTTTAACCTACTGGAAATAACTCTTTCAGAGATATTTCTGGTCTTTTGCATCGATATTCTCTTCCCTGTAGCAATTTGAGTCTTCAGGCTCTCTTTTTAGTTGATTGCTTGATTCATGTTGAACCTTAAACCTGTTGAACCACTGAAAGTTCATCAGTTCATTGGTTCAATTTGTCTCTTTTGTTCTATCACTTCTTGGTTGAATTGATTCTTTGCTCCTTAGTTGAATCATCCATTGAACCACTTATTTGCTACTTTTTCCTTGACTGAGGTTGCTTTTGAACCTTTTAAACCTATGAACCATTGAACTTTGAACTCTTTCAGTTCAAGGTTCAATCGGTTCATTGGTTCATCCTGTGTCTCACTCAATCACTACTTCTTTTATCTTTCTAAGCTCTGGTTAAACCTTTAAACCTATGAACTCGTTGAACTTTTTGGTTCAATGATTTAATTGGTTCATTCTTTGAAGCCCCTTTTGTCTAAGTCTGTGAAGGTTCCTTTCTACATCTTTGTTCTACCTTTGGGACGTCCTGAAGGGAAGGTGTCCCTTCAGGCTTTTGAAATGGTCCTTTTTCTATTGTCGTGTGCCCCCCGTAAGGGTACTTATCCTTCAAGATGTTCGGGTAGACTTTAAGCTTTGGATTTTTCTATCTGGCAAAAAGACCAAAATAATTCCTTCGAATAAAAAATCTGAAGGAAAGTTCATTTTACTTAGCCATTTGTTCTTTTCCATTTTTTCAGACTTTTTCTCTGAGTGAATTCCTTCGGACAAAAAGTCCAAAGGAATTTTGCCTTAAGCATTTTTTTGAGGAAAATCTTCCTAAAATAATTCTTTAGGCCTCTTTTACTTACTACCCTCTACAAGGGCACTTGTCCTTCAGGCTCTTGGAAGACCCCTTTGAACTTCTCGATTGAAAAAATGGCTAAGTGTTAAACCCGATTCTTTCCTGCAGAGCCCATAGAAACCAACCTTGAGAGTCCATAGATTTGAGCTTGCCTATAGAGTCTATAGAATCCAAGTTCATAGTTTTCTCTAACTTTGAAAGAGTCCATAGATGTTTGTTTATGGAGTCCATAGAAACCATCTGTGAAGTTCGTAGTTCTAAGCCTGCAGAGTCCATAGATTCAAGTCTGCAGAGTTTGTAGATTTCTGAAAAAGCTATGAAAATAAAGAACTTGAATGCTCAAAATAATTTTTTGAAAAGGGGAGAGAGGATTTTGGTCTGTGCTGGGCCAAAATAGTCCATAGGTTGTCCCAAAAATGAGTGGCATTTTTTGGGGACAACACCACTAATAATAGCCATCAAATTCACTATCTCTTGATTAATCAAGGGTTGTGATCCATCTATCAGTAAGTCCATATCCTCAATTGAGTCAATATTAACCACACCATCAACTATGGAACCATCAGTAATGTTAATCAAGTCCTCTAATATGGTTAGCCATCCATGCTACATCTAATGAATTGTGTGCCCTTGAATGGGAATCTAAAGTATACGCTAGACATCCTCTAGGTTAACCATTACCTATATAGTGGGAAGGTGTAAAATACTAGTATCTAAATGCCAGTGCTCAACTAACACTAACAAAAGGGCCCTATTTACACATATCAGGGTTATCAAGGTAACGTGTTGTAAATTGATCACCTCAATAAATACCAATGTCTCCTCAGTCCATAATCCCAATCATCATAGGATTCATGAACATTTATCACACACAATCAACATTAAATCCAATTATTGCCAATCATAAATAAGTTAGCATGATTTATCAACAAAATCTATCTATATAAGCTAATCACAAACCTCTTATCATAGGAAAATCATTCTACTTATCTAAACCAAACCTTTATAATTCACATTTTGACCAACCTACTTCTAATTTCTATCTCTTATGCCATTTTGGAATTTTTTGATATTTTAGTGATTCTACTATTTACCAGGGATTTACTACAATTTATTAGAGCGATCTCACCATTTGGTAGGGTATTATCATTGTTCCCCATATTTCATCAATTTTAGTTATCCTAATGTTTAACAGGGTGTTATCATCACTTATCTAGGTGATATTACCACCATTTAAGGGATCATTATCACTGTTTCCAAGCTTATTTTGTATTTTGGTTATATTTCCATTTGATAGGGTGTTCTCACCATTTATATATCATCGCCACTATTTTGAAATTTTTATTTGATTAGGCATTATCATTGTTTTGAGGTTTTTGACCTTTTTTGGTGATATCATCAAAATTCATAATATGCCACCATTTTCTGAGGATATCATCAAATTATTAGTGATATCACCATTTATAGGTGAAGTGTCACCATTTTGATAATGATGATATCACTATAAAGCCTATTAATGTGTAATAAATGCCTTAAATGCTAAAATTTAGTGAAAATAAAGGTACCTACTAATGCTTCATTTCCCACTTGAACTCTTACACTCACTCACCGAGGTCCTTTTGGTGTGGAATATGCACCATTTCACTTTGAAGTCTCTCATCATAATACAAAGTAAAATTATTTATAGGGGAGGGTGAAAATGATTCATTTTCACCCCTATGGGTGAATATATAGCTCCAAATTTGAATTTGTATCCCTAGGATGCCATGGCACCCCTTTCTTTCCTAAAGGCTTGAAGATGGCTTTGTGATCCATTTCACTTCCCATTTTCTTCTAATTACTCCATTTCTCAGCCTCTTTGGTCATATAGTGTCTTGTATCCTTCTTTTTGAGTGCCCATTTCTCAAAATTATTTTTATTCAATTCCTCAAGGGGCATCTTGGTAACCCAAATAGACTTTAGGACATCAATGTGAACATGTT
>JARHVA010000014.1:7862500-8072500 GCA_037957365.1 Torreya grandis
GATGTTTATACTTCTATCAATAATAGAAATATAGACCTGCAGTCTACTTCAATAGATACAAGGTATAATTTCTAGTTTTTCATTGGATATTTTTTAATTTTTGATACAATTGATAGTTTTATTTCACCTTCAATTGATTTTAAGTGCAAAACTAAACCATTTATTTTAAGAGAAGGATAAGAATTTGAGTTTTGCACAAGGAAATGAGTGGTTATTTTAGAATCCATGAAACGAACTAAACTAGATCTAATAGTCTTTAAGACTCAATTAAACATGTTTTTGGAACCATTAGGTTCTTGTGCCCTAATATTCACATCAAGAAAAGCATGACTATTTTCACACAAGGGTGAAATGCCTTGAATATGTTGATAATCATGTGGATATGTGGGTGTCATGAGGCCTATAGCTAAAAAACTTATTTTCGCCTTGTAGCTAAAAAGATAAATAATAAAGGGATGGAAACTATATTCTACACAACTAATTAAACTTTCCAGGGAAAGGGAACCTGCACTATAAGGCTACCTTGTCTTAAGAGAATTCAAGGATGTATTCCATTAAGATATTCCAAGTTTTCCTCCTCAATGGGAATTTTATTTTTCTATTGATATAGTACTGAGATTTACACCTAAATCCAAGGACCCATATAGGATGATTATGGTTGATATGTGGATTTTCAAAGTGTAGCTACAAGAGTTACTATAAAAATGGCTGATTAGGCCAAGTGTATCACCATGGGGATATAAATTTGTCTTCATCAAGAAGAAGTGATGTAGGAGTATCCATGGCAGACAATCTATTATGCATTAACCAAAGTTAGAGTGTTGGTTATTTTTCATTGTTTTATTTTATTGTTTTTCTTATATGTTTGGTTATAGGTTTTTTTCTTGGTTCTCATTTTTGGATGTTTTCTACACTAATGAAATGATCATATTATTTCCATCAAATTTATTTTTTAACACTTACCTCAAAAAAATTCTTGGTTGCCTTAAAATTCATGAAGACTAAACTTCAATTTTGTTTTAATAGGTTATAGTTCTAATCAAGATTCTCAACCTTGATTAGGTCTTGCAGTGAATTTATCATGCTTAAAAATTGTAATCAAGTTCATAATCCCTAATTAGGTCTATGTCAAGTTGGTTTTAAACTCACAGTTGTAATTAGCCTTCTATATACTGATTAGGTCTTAACAAAATTTAATTCTTGTCCTTAATGTTAATTATAACTCTAATCATTGATTAGGTCTTCATGAAAATAGTGAAATTATGGTTATGCTAATTATACTTTGTATTCTTGATTAGATCTAGAATACTTCAAGATATCTTTACAAATGTTAATCAAGATTTTATTTACGAATTTGGTTGGCATTTGTCTTAAGTGTTTTGTGTAGTGGTAATTAGACTTTGATTATTATTTTGGTCCTCAGTATATTTATTTTGGAATATAGTGTTGATCAGGTTGAAAATATTGACCATGTTTTTGTTATGTTCAATGACTTGCCTCTATCTTAACCAAGAATCAAACCTTAATTGGGTCATAAAGCATTTCAGCTAAAAATTGGAGTGTTAGTTAGAGTTGGAAACTTGATTGTGTCATGTTAACATTTCACTATGGTAATCAATATTCCAAGTGTTGATTAGGTCATGAAGGAAGGTGAGTGTTGAGTGAAGAGTACTCAGTGGTGAGTGGGACTCAATGTCTAACCAGGTCAAAAAAATATTAGATAATATATGCTTTGGTAATTAGGAATCAAAATCTTGACTAAAAATTGGCATTTGGATGCAATTCAAACTAGAATTCAATACTTGATTAGGTCAAGTAAGGCTTAAGTGTTTAGACATAATGCCAATATGGAGTGAAGGCCCTATTAGGTTTGTATTGGTTATTTTAAAATGTTTAAAGTGATTAAAAAAACTTGCATAAGTTTTAACATAAAAAGTGTGTTTTAATATGAAATTGAATGTTCCAAAAAAACTTTATTAGGTTTATATGTAGGTGGGCATCACCCTTTTTGTGACCTTTAGAATTATTTTGAAGTTGTTTTCTTTGAGATAGAAGTGAAACAACTAGGGACATTGGGGAGCTCGTGGGTCAGTCCATTCCCTCCATAAATATATATATGGCACTTAGTTGGGAAAACATTTGTTGGATATTTCATTTGAGATTTGGTATTTGTATTTTTATCCCCTCTTGATATCGATGAAGTGTTGTGCTATTGAAATTTGTATTCGAAACCTTCCATTGAAAAATTGCATTCTTTTTCCTAATTTCCTTCAAGATGAATAAATAAAACAAATTTGTATGTTGAATTTTATAATTTTTTTATGATTTGGTTCTCATATGTGGATGTATTTTTCTATACTAAGCATCGTATACTAAATGACTGCCCTTAATTGGATTCTCAATCTACATGTGCACTAATTGGTTTTTTCTAGGAAAGTGTGCATGAAGAAGATTCAAGATGAGTCTATTGGCAAGATGTGAAAGATAATTTTGCATTGATTTAATAATGGCATAGAGAGGAAACACATTATAGATAGGGCAATATTGAGAGGACCTTGATCTATAGAATTGGTTGAGATAAAGAAAGGTGTGTAGGCAAGGTTGGATGTAATGGAATTAACTCAAAGAAGAGTGGATCATGGTGAATACATAAGAAATTTTTAAGAAGAAGGATCTCAATATATTGGGCTAGAAGATATGGAAAATAAAAGTGATATGATATTTATCATATCTGTTGCAAGGCTTGGTAGTAAGCCAAAATTGGATACACCCTGCTATAATGGTGGTTTAAATCCTAAATAACTCATTGATTAGATAGCTGAAATGGAAAAATATTTTAATTATCAGTCCATAGAATAAGACAAGAAGGTGAAATTCAAGTGCACAAAGTTGAAGAGTCACACTTCTTTATTTTGGGATTACGTGCAAGTCGAGAGATAGAGAATGAATAAGGATAAAATAATCTCATAGGACATAATGGTACCTAAATTGAATGCCATATTTTTACACTCAAACTATTAGTTTATCTTCTTATAAAAATTGAAATTTTTGAGACAAATTGAGATGAGTGTCAAAGACTACAATGAGGAATTTTATAGACTCATAATAAGATTTGGATATACCGAGGAAGATCCAAAAAAATTTCAAGTTATGTGAATGGACTGCATTTTTCAATACAATATTAAATCATTTTTTTTAACTTAAGAACTATAGAGGAAGCCTATCAATGTGCATTCAATGTGGATGAGAAGTTTTCAAGGAAGAAGCAAGTGAACTTTAGAGGTAGAGGAAAGTATTTAAGAGGATAAGGATAAAACAGCATTGGATATTTTTGAGCTGGACTAAGTAAGATTTGGTAAGGTGGCCCTATGGGATGAGAAAACTCTTACAAGGAACAAATAACCTTGGGCCAAAAAATAAGTTATCTCAATTAGTCCATAAATCCATAAACTAAATTTGATGAACATCATAACACCAAAATCTAAATAGATAGATATATATATATATATATATATATATATATATATAATAGCTTCAATAAATATGTCTATTAGACCTTTAGACTCAGGCATCAATTTAACTATTGGATTAGCTATGGGGACACTCAATCAATTTAAAATCAGATCAAGACTTCATTTTGAATTAAAAAAACTCAAACTTAATATAAGGACTTCCAACTTATACTTGGACTAATTCATGCCACAAGAAGACCTGAACATGGAATTTTAATCTCAAAGAGGGTCCTTATTTGAAATTATGAAAATGGGTATTGTTGGTCATAACACATTCCTCTACTTATTGAGCTAATATTGACACATCCTTTTTGTCTTGACCCCAAACACTTGCACCCAATAGCTAAGGACCAAATCATTTAAGTGACAGATGCATATACCTGCTATGGCACACATCGACTATTTAGATTGGTGAAAGTGGATAAATATGTTAAACAAGCCAAGTTTTAAAACTTATGACAACTTTATGTGTAGTTTTTATAATTACATTAGGATGTAATAAAGACCATTACACTTCAATAAAGGGTGAATGATTTGTGTGTAGATCCCACAATGTGTACACCTCTCCTCTATGCACTAGTATAGTGTGTAAACCTTGCACCTTAGATTTTAAATCATAGTCCCACATATCACACTATCACTTGATCGTAATATTACACAACACTCTCACCCTTACTCATAGTCTCATGCACCACACTTACACTTGTTTGCAGACTCACATGCCTATAGTTGCCTCAACTCTAGTGCATCCACATATTATCTTAATCTAAGTGTGTGAATTTCTAAGTGACACTTCTTGTCCTAAAAATTTTTAGTTTCCTAGTTTGGTATTTATCCACCACATGCCTCAAAGAGCAACCATCACCCAACAAGGAAGATGAAATGATTCATAATTTTATTCTTTGTAACCGATGGAATTTAAATCTATTTATTTTTAATCCATGTATAAATATGTATCATATAAATATGGCCAAGGTTCATTACCATACACATTCATGGTGATATATAACATGTTTTTTATATATACTATTTCATACATAAATTATACACCACCATTCCTTTCCCCTCTCACTCTCAATGAATAGAAGTTGTATTTCTACAAGTATCAAACTTTTACTCCATTGAATGTGTGTTGATTGTTCTATCTAAATGATTTTGTGTGAATTCGCTCTTAAAACTATGAGTTATCTATAACATGTAGTTCCCCCCTCTATCATGGTCTTGGGCCCCCATAACATGGATCAATAAAACTACACCTCTCATATGATGTTATTACTACTAGTTGGCTATCATTATCCTTTTATAATGTCCACCAGAGTAATCTTAGTTCAGATTTAATGTTTTAAGTGTGTGCTTTATCAAGGATTAGGTGGTTAATGCTTTAGAGATATTTATGTAAGTCATTTGGTTTTTTAAGTTATCCTTGGGAGAAAGTGATCAACCACTTAACCTTTTAACCTCATTTTATGGTTTTGATAAGAATGCAATATCAATTAGTTACATGAGATAATTAAGTGATGGATTTTGATATGTATGTACACATTTGAATGTTGTGATACAAGTATCATAACCCTAAAAATCTATAATTTTGTGGAATGTTTTTTAATGGTTGTGATACTTGCTATTAAAGCCTAATTATATGTTATGAAACTTTGGGAAATAAATGGGATGAGGATGTATTAGTGTTGATTAATATGGTGAGGACATGAGCCAATAGAGGAAACATTGGTGTAGACACCCTAATTTCTCCACCCTGCTTTCATTACTAATTTATCATCATTAATCCATCACTCATTCTAGCTGATTTGTCCTAACATCACAAACCCTTAACTTCACCACATGAAATAATTAAAACATCATTGTGATCTTATGTCAAACCAACTAGCATCATTCCATGACTAAAAAAATCAATCACTATTAGTTAATTAATTAAATTAATAATTAAAATTATTGCACCCATAATTCACAAATAAATAAATAAATGAGTTAACATCTTCATTAATCATTAACAAACTCATTTAATTCATCCAACCCACTCATTAATCCATTTAAAGACATTATTATAATAGTCAACTAATTATCGATGAGATGTTGCTGAGTTGGTAAAGTGATTTGGTTGATAAAAGTCCCACCCAAGTTCAAATCTTAGATGGTATTAAAGGTTGGTTATGGTCGATCATTAGTATTGGGTCGGTTATGGCCATTGATGGTATTCTTAGGTTATTTATGTCCATTCATTGGTATTTTTGGGTTGATTATGGCCATGGTTGTTAATTTTGGTACTTTTATACTTGGGGCTATAGGCCCCTGATTGTGTCTCTGACCAGTTAAAGCTCTGGTCAAAAGCATCTGTATGGCTGGGGACCACACAAAAAACCCCATATCTATCAAAAAAATAGTCAACCAATTCAACTAACTCCCTCAGCTTCTTCAACCAAATCATTTATACTCAACTTCATCATTGAATGAATTTGACCCATAGACCAAATCACATTCATCCAAAATCATATTATCCAAATAAATTTATATTTATCCCAACCATCCATTCTCCATCCCATAAATCTATAAATTGATCCTTTCTCTTCCATTCTCAAAAAAAAACATGAGAACATAAGATAAGATTGAAAAATCCAAAGAAATCATTATTATTAAGCAATCAAACAATTGAAGGTACATGTTGTTGGAATTATTACATATAAGTCTTTGAGCAATCATAAATTTATCAATCATGAACTAGTCCATGTTAACAAATGAGAATTTCACACATTGGTAAGTGAAGGAAATTTTTTTTTTCTCTTTTATTTATCTCAATTGTAGGCTATGTTATGTTTAGGTAGGAGTTTATATTGGTCTAAGTTTATGTTCAAGATTTGAATATTTGCACATTATAGCTGGTAATAGTGCTAGTATTAGTAATGTTGGTAGAATGCAGGCAATATAAATTTTGGAAAAAAAAATATTGAGAAACATGACATTAGTAGTAATGTCTGTTATGATAAAAGTAACCATGTTTAAAATTCATAGTAGCAATCATATTTATGGTAACCACAATTTTTTTGGTAATTCCAACAATGAGCATGTTAGTTATAATGTTATCTTGAATGACATTCTAAGTATGCTTCACAACATATAGGTCTAAATGGAAGCACATGGATAAAGGTTGTCCAATTTATAAAACATGTAAGAAGGTTGTGAGCATGAGGAGATATGAAGGGATGAGCAAGGGGTGAAACCCCAAGGTAACATGATTTGGCATATCCCATCATTAAGAAGCTTAATAAACTCCCATCTCCTACGTATTTTGGTGAATAAACTAGGGATTTTATTTAGTCATAATTGGTGAACATGAAAAAATATTTCACATTGCATAACATGGGCTCCAATATCAAGTCTCATATAGGGGCTCACCATTTGGTAGGTTATTTTTCCTTATGGTGGAACCACTTGTGTGCTCTAAAAGGTTATGACCATCTCCTATAAGATGTTTGAAATTAAATTCAAGAAAATAATCCTAAATCAAAACTTCAATAAATGAAATATGACGTAGTTATAGCTTAAAAATCAAGGAACTATGACTATATTTGAGTATGAGAATATGTTTCTATACCTCCTGAATTATGTAAATTACATGCATGAAAAGAACACCAAAGTCACTAACTTCAAGTTAAGCTTACATGAGTCTTTGATTCATGATGTAAACATGAAAAACACTCATACCTTGACTACTGAAATTGAATTTTCACATCATGCATAGTAAAAACAAAAGTCTCTCCAAAAGGCAAGACAAGAATACTAGAAAAATATGCTATAGTCTAAGCCTAAAGCATTAATCCCTCTTGTGAGTAATATATTTAATAAATATGATAAAAATAAAGGATTTGTGAAAAAATAATGATTTGGGAGGATTCTAGAATGCAAATATAGGTTACAAGCCTTATAATTTTGCAAATCAAAATAATATGAACCAAATTCAACAAGGCAAATTTTGTGGCCCAGCCACTAGATCTAATATAATTCCTTTTCCTCCATGAATAGTTGTGGAATGTTTGGAATTTAGTGATAAGCATTACTAAAAGCATTTTCCCCAAATACAAGGCAATCAACCAACTAAAGCATTATTTTTATGTTGTTATTGATAATAGAAATGTAGACCTATAGTCTACTTCAATAGAGACTAAAGGTATAATTTCTATTTTTCCATTGGATATTTTAAGTGATTGTAATGTAATTGATCATCTTATTTCACCTTCAATTACTTTTAAAGTGAAAAAATAAACTGTCTAGATTAAGAGAAACATGGGAATTTGAGTTTGGCATAAGGAAACAAGTGGCTATTTTAGAATCCATAGAATAAATTAAACTAGATCTAAAGTATTTAAGACTTAATTAAACTTGTTTTTGGCACCATTGTAGTCTTATGACCTATTTTTAGGCATGGACTAGTTACAATAATGTCAATCAAAGCTTGACTATTTATGCACAAGGGTGTAATGCCTTGAAGATGTTGACAATTATGTGGATATCTAGGGTGACATGAGGCCTACAGCTAGAAAACTTATTTTAGCCTTTTAGCTAAAAAGAGTAATACTAAAGGGTTGTAAACTATATTATATAAAAATAAATTAAGTTTCCAAGGAAAGGGAACCTACTCTACATGAATACCTTGTCTTAAGAGAATTCAAGGATGTATTCCCTAAAGAACTTCCAAGTTTGCCTCTTCTATGGGAGTTTTATTTTTTTATGATATAGTATAGGAATTTGTACCTACATCAAAGGCCTCATATAGGATGAATGTGGTATATCTGAAGGAGATCAAAGTGTATCTATAAGAGATACTATTAAAATTGTTGATTAGGTCATGTGTATCACCTTGGGGAGCCTTGGTTGTCTTCGTCAAGAAGAAGTGATGCAGTATCATCCATGGAGAATAATATATTGTGTATCGATGAAAAATAGAGTGCTGGTTATTTTACATTATTTTACCTTGTCATTTGTTTTAGTGTGTTTGGTTGTAAGTTATTTTCTTGGTTTTCATTGTTTGTCATTATCTACACTAATGATATTGCCATCAACATAATTTTTCAACACTTAGCTCAAAAAATTTATTTGTTTCCTTGAAATTCATGAAGACTAAACTTCAATTTAATTTTAGAAGGTTACAATTTTAATCGGGATTCTTCACCTCAATTGGGTCTTGAAGTGAAGTTGTCATGCTCAATAGTTTTAATCAAGTTCCTAGTACCCAATTAGGTCTACATCAAGTTATCTCTAAACTCATAATTATAATCAACCTTATATATACTAATTATATCTTAACAAAATTTAATTGTTATCCTTAATGTTAATCAGAACTCTAATCATTGATTAGGTCTCTGTGAACATAGTGAAATTATGGTCATGTTAAATAGACTTTGTATTATTGATTAGGTATAGAATACATATCTTTGAAAATGTTAATCATGTTATTATTTACCCATTTAGTTGGCATTTATCTTAATTATTTTGTGTAGTGGTAATTATACTTTGATTACCAATTTTATCATTAGCATATTTATTTTGGAATGTAGTGTTTTTTAAGTCATGAATCTCGACCATGTCTATGATATGTTTGTAAACTTGTCTCTATGTTAATTAGATACAAAACCTTGACTAGGTTATAAATCATTTTGGTCAAAGACTGGAGTGTTGTTTGGATTTTTAAACCTGACTAGATCATGGTAACATTTCAATATGGCAATCAACATTCCAAGTGTTGATTAGGTCATGAAGGAAGGTAAGTGTTGAGTGCAGAGTATTTAGTGGTGAGTGGGACCCAATATCTAATTAGGAATATTAGGTAGTATATGTTTTGGTAATTTGGTACCAAAATCTTGACTAAGACTTAGCATTTGGATGTAGTTCAAACAACCCAATTAAGTTGGGTAAGGATTAAGTGTTTAGACATAATGTCAATCTCGGGTGAATGACTAATTAAGTTTTTGTTGGTTATTTTAAAATGTTTAAAGTGCCTAAAAAACTTGAATAGGTCTTAACATAAAAAGTGTCATTTAATATGAAATTTAATGTACCAAAAAAACTTGATTAGGTCTACCTATAAGTGGGCATTACCCTTTTTGTGACCTGTGGAATTATTTAGAATTGTTTTCTTTGAGATGGAAGTAAAACACCTAGGAATGTTAGGGAGATCATAGGTTAGTCCATTCCCTCCATAAATGGATAAATGACACTTATTTTGGAAAACCTTCATTTGAAATTTCATTTGAGATTTGGTATTTATATTTTCCCCCTCTTGATATCGATGAAGTGTTGTGTTGTCAAATTTTGTATTCAAAACTTGCCATTGAAAACTTGCATTATTTTTCCTAATTTCCATCAAGATGAATAAAGGGAACAAATTTTTACGTTAAATTATACATTTATTTATAATTTGGTAATCATATGTGGATGTATTTTCTCATACTAAGCATCATATACTAAATGGTTGTCCTTAATTGGACTCTTGGTCTGCATGTGCATTAATTGGTTCATGATGGGAGAGTGTGTGTGAATAATACTCAAGATTAATCAATTAGAAAGATGTGAAAGATGATTTTACATTGATTTAATAATGGCACACATATGAGACATTTTTTAGATAGGGTCAAGATCGAGAGGACCTCAAGTTGTATATTTGGTTGAGATGATGAGAGGTGTGTAGGCAAGGTAGATGCAATGGAATTAACTCAAAGGATAGTGACTCATAGTAGATACATGATCAAGGATGAAGAATAAGAAACTCAATATTTTGGGATAAAAGATATGAAAATCAAAGTTGAGACAAGATTTATTAGAGGTATGTCAAGGCTTGGTAGTAAGCCAAAATTAGATACACCTTACTATAATGGTAGTTTGAATCCTAAAGAACTCATTAATTAGATATCTGAAATGGAAAAATATTATTATTATGAATCTATAAAAGAACACAAGAAGGTGAAATTCAATTTCAAAAAGTTGAAGAGTCACATCTCTTTATTATGGGATCATATGTAGGTCGAGAGACAAAGAAAGAATAAGGATAAAATAAGATCATAGTACATAATGGTATATAAATTTAAGGCCATATTTTTACCCTTAGATTATCAATTAAGCCTATTTTTAAAATTGAAATTTTTGAGACAAAAGGAGATGAGTGTCAAAGACTACAATGAATAATTTTATAAACTCACAATAAGAGTTGGATATAATAAGGAAGATCTAGAAAAAAATTCTAAGTATGTGAATGGATTGAATTTTTCCATATAAGATTAAATAAAAATTTTAAACTTAAGAAACATAGAGGAAGCTTATCAATGTGCACTAAAGGGATATGAGAAGTTGATAAGGAAGCAACAAGTGAATTTTAGAGGTAGAGAAAGTATTTGAGAGGAAGAGAATAAAACAACATTGGAAAAGCTTGAAAAAATAATGGTGGAGAGGCAAGAAGTTAATAAAATTAGAATTCAAGAACAAGAAGAGGATATTATTTTAGAGGAATAGGCTTCTATGGATGAGGTAGAGATGGATGTTTTTTTTGGTAAGTGTTTTGGGTATAATAAGTATATTATTCATAAGAAGTAAGATTTTCCAAAAAAACCTTAGAATATTGGTAAGAATGTTGAAGGGACAATTCATATATATTTTGGATTTTGGGAGAGAATTGTGTCTCCAAATCATATATAAGTAGAACAAAGACAATATTTATTAATGAAAAGAGTGTTGTTAAAACTAACCAAGGAGGTGAACAAACCAACATAGAGAAAGAGTTTATTTCGAACTATTTTCAAATTTAAAGGTAATTTTTGTAGAGTTTTGATTAATAGTAGTAGCCTAAATAACTTGGTTTCTAAAGAAATGGTAGAAAAAATAGGTTGAAATGATTGGCATATCCTATTCCATACAAGGTTTCTTGGTTTCTCAAAGGGTATCAGGTGCTAGTGAATGAGTAGTGTGTGGTGACTTTTCATATGGATTCATACAAGGATGATTTTTTTGTGATATCATGCCCATGGACATGTGGCATATGTTGTTAGGAAGATCATTTAAGTTTAATAGGAGAGTTGTACATGACAAAAGAGAAAAAAACTACACCATTATGAAGGATGGTAAGAGATTCACATTGAGTCCATTGAAGGATAAAGGAGATAAGCTTGGACAATCATTCCAAAGCAATATTAGTATCCAGTAAAGAGTTATTAAAGGTGGATAAATAAGGATAAATATGTTTTACACCAGTTTCAAAGATAGTGAAAGTTGTGACAACCACTACAATGAGTGATTTTCCTATAGAAAATCATAACATGCTGAAATATTATGTTGATATTGTGACAAGCGAGTTTCTAGATGGACTACCACCTATAAGTAAAATTATTCATCATATGGATTTAGTTTTATGAGTGAGTTTTCCTAATAAATTATCCTATAGGTTGAATCTGATGGATAATGAAGAGATCAATAAGCAAGTACAAGAGGTGTTGAAGAATCATTTAATCTGAGAGAGTTTGATTCCATGTGTAACTCTAGTTGTGTTGGCACCAAATAAAGGTGGAGAGTGGAGAATGTGTATGAATTCATGTTCAAAAAATAAGATCATCATTAAGTATAGGTTTCCATTTCCAATAATGGATGATTTGATGGACTGTCTGGTTAAATCATGTTACTTCACTAAGATAGATTTGAGGAGTGGTTATCATCAGATCTACATAATAGAAGGTGATGAATGGAATACCACATTCAAGATGAATGATGGGTTATATGAGTGGTTGATCATGTATTTCAATTTGTCAAATTATCCAAGTACATTCATTAGGCTCATGAACAAATTTTTGAATCCTTTCATAAGTAAATTTGTAATAATTTATTTGGATGACATTCTGATTTTGATTCATTTGAAGGAGGAGCATTTGAAGCATTTGTAGTTGGTCTTGGATAAGCTGAAGGAAGATAAATTGTTAGTGAACTTTAAGAAGTGAAACTTCATGCAAGAGGATTTGATATATTTAGTATTTTTAATTTCAAATGATGGGTTAGAGATGGACCTTGAGAAGGTGAGGGAAATTTTGGATTGGCCTTCACCAAAGAGTATGTATGAAGCAAGAAGTTTCCATAGATTGGTGAGTCTCTAAAGAAATTTTATTAGACACTTCAATGGTATATGTGAACCTATTATAGATAATATAAAGGGGGATAAGAACAAATTTCAATGGACTATTACACCAGAGAGTACATTTTAATTTGTAATATAAATGTGATGGAATAGCTAGTGTTAGCCTTACCTAACCTTAGAAAAGCATTTATGGTTGATTGTAATGAAAATATAACAACTATAAGAACAATGTTGAGTCAGGAGGGTAAGCCCATTGCCAATTTTATCAATAATCTAAGTGATGCTAAGAATAATTATTTAGTATATGACCAAGAGTTCTATGTAATGGTGCAATCTCTCAATAAATGGTGGTATTACTTGTTTCCAAAAGAGTTCATTTTGTAAATGAACATTTATGCTTTATAGTTCATAAACAACCAAGTTAAGCTAAATCAATGACATATGAAATGGGTATAATTTATTCAAATCTATTATTTTGATTTGAAACATCAAAGTGGAAATTCCAATAAAGTTGTGGATGCTTTGATTAGGTGAGCTCTTGTTGTGAATGAGTTGAAGGTATAAATCATTATATTTGAATCCTCGAAGTATTTGTATGAAGAATAATTGGATTTATAAAATGAATGGACATCATGTAGGAATCCAATGGATTAAATATAACTCTATGGTTAGATTACATGATACAGGATGCATTATTTTTCAAAGGATTGAAGTTGTGTATACCTCAAGGTTCCATGAGAGATAATCTATTAAAGGAGAAGCATAGTAGAGGACTTACTGGTAATTTTGGATATGACAAGACTTTGGTGTAGCTAAGTGAAAGATACTATTGGCCATGGATGGGTCTGGATGTGAATAATTTTGTGTAGTAATGGATATTTTACCAACATGAAAAATGTAAGAGTCAAAACATTGGTTTATATTAACCACTGCCCATTCTAAATAGACCATGGGATGCATTGAACATGGAATTTGTTCTTGGTTTTTCAAGAACACAACAAGGTAATGATTCCATATTTTTTTTTGTGGATATATTTTATAATATCACTTAATTTCTAGAATGCAATAATAATCGTGATGCCATACACATTGAGAATTTATTCTTTCAAAAAATTGTCAAATTGCATGGGTTTTTTAGGAGTATTATATCATATATAGATAAAAAATTTGTTGGATGATATGGAAGAATTTGGGCATAAAATTAAACTTTAATTTATCCTATCACCCTTATATGGATGGTCAGATGAATGTGTTAAATTGGAGTCTTGATAATCTATTGATCTGTTTGATTGGTGGCAAGCCCAAACAATGGAATTTGATGTTGGCAAAAGTAGAGTTTACTTACAATGATTCAATCAACTAAAGTATAGGAATGAGTCCTTTTAGATAGTGTATGGGCATAACCTTAGAGGTGTATGTGAATTGAGAAGTATAGTTGAGATGGAAAAATAAGTGCAGAAGGTGAAGACTACACTCAAGTTATGCACGATGTGCATTAAGAAGTCAATAAAAAACTTAAAGGAAGTGTTGAAAAATATAAGAAACATGTTGATATGCAAATGAGAGAAGTGAATTTTGAAATTGGGGACTTGGTGTTGGCACATTTTTGTAATAAATTTTTTTGAAAAGGTGATTAAAAAAAACTCAAGTCAAAGAAGATTGGGCCTTACGATATTTTGAGTAAGTTATCAATTAATGCATATCAAATTAAGTTGTCAAACCAAGTAGATATTTAACATATCTTCAATGTGGTAAATTTATACCAATATGTTGAAGGATAAATAAGTGACAACATGGATTTTTTATTTGAATATTAGAAATAGTAATTTCCATGAGCAACTAAAGAGGAGTTGGAATCAAACTTCAATATTTGAGTTGACAAGAAGACAAGAGGCCACGAGTACTTGGTCAAAGGGAAAGACATGACTTGGATGAATACATTTAAAGTTTCCAAACATGGAAAAACTATAGATTAACTCATAATAGTTTCATGAGAAGGAGTTCATAGTCCTTTTAATTACCATGGGTATCTAATGCAGGAGCATTGATGGCAAACATGCTATCATGCATTAACCAAAAATAATGTGTTGGTTATTTTATGTTGTTTTACTTTATCAATTATTCTAGTTTGTTTGGTTGTAATATTTTCTTAATTTCTATTTTCATCCATTCCCTAGATTGGTGGAATGATAATCAACTTTATTTTTAAAAACTTAGCTCAAAAAGTTGATATGTTTGTTAGGAACCCCTCCAAGGAAACACAATTGATTACTTTTCTTATAAGCAATTAAACACGGAATTATACCAGAATGATTAAGTAACTAGAAACTTGAAACAGCAAAGAATTTGAGAGACAATACACAATCTTGTATTAAATGCTCTTAGAAGAAAATACAATAAAGAAGATGCCACTTCTTCTTCCACCTCAAAGGCTTGCCACACCTCAAGACCTTCTTCCCTCTCTCTCTTGCTCAACCACAACCAACTCAACAAAAAGAGTTGTTAACCCCTCCTTGAATGCTATAGTTGATCTCCTTGACCTTACACCTTGTAGATCTCCTTGACCTTGCTCCTTACTTCAATGCTTTTAATTGCCTTCTTGATTTATAATACATGCCTCATGGGTCTTTAAATAGGATCCCATACATACAAAAATAGACCTCTAATTACAATAATTAGACATGCAGCCCGAGACTATAATTAGCCCTTAATCATGCAAACACTCACTTCACTTAACTGACTGTTCATCAACAACAGTTCTAGAACTGCCACAGGGGACCGACGTCAGTCCATGTCTGCCTGGTGCTGACCAACGTCGGCCGAATCCCTGTCGATGCTAGTTGTCTTCAGTCCAAACCTGCCGATGTTGGTTGCCTTCTGCACTACACTCTACCGACGCCGATCTCCCTGGAACTCAGCAACCTCCTCCATGTTTGCAACAGTTGAAGCTTTTAGCTCCACACCCTAACAATCTCCAACTTGGAGATAAATAGCTGCAACTATACCTATACCTATACACCATCTACTTTGTTCCCTTGGCTCTGTATCCCTCTTCAAAGTCACTCTCAAAGACCAACCACCACAAAACCTGTGATGCTATACCTGTCACTTATGCCAAAAGAATTTTGTTGCTCCCAAATTCTTCATGACATACTTTTGAACTAACTTTACCCTTAGCTCAGAAAACTCCCTGTATATGTAACCCTGCAACAAGCAACACAATACAATAACAGGATAATGTAGCTAATATTATCCAACTTGGTAAAGAAAAATACAATGGTCAAACCTCCATTGTCCTGCAGCCTACTCAAGACCATATACCCTAGCCTTCTATCTCACGTGTCCATCCACTCTCTTCTCTAACTTGGGAATCCATCCCTCATCCAGTGCTTTCTTCTAGCTGCCAACTCCACCAACAAATACCTGTTTGGTTCTTCTCCAAGGACTCACACTCCTCATCCATGCCAAGCTCCCACTATTTCTAGATTTTACCTGCATTGCCTCTTCACATCTTCTTGGTTCTTGACCATCAGTAAGCAATATAAAGAAGGTGAACAATGAATATGAGGTTCACTTACCCTTTTTGACCTCCATATGGGTGTTTGAGACTCCTTGATAGCTTGTTGTCCGCCCATCATCCATTCCAGTGACCGATCTCGGCCATCTCCCAATCTGCTCTCGACTGATGTCGATTCCCTGCACTGACCCTGACTGCCGACATCATTTCCCTGGTCGACGCCAGTGTCCCCTCTGTCGACATCGATTCTTATCTGACCAATGTTGGACTTCTCTGCCTAACTCTATCGACCCTACTGGTCTACACATGATCGATGTCGGTATCTGCCTGACCGACGTCAGTTTTAAGTGACTGAAGTCAGTGTCTATGTGTTCCTGTAAGTGATGAATTCTTCATCCATGAGCTCATCTTGGATCAAACCCATGCCCATGTTACCTTGCTTAGAATTATTTAGCCCCTGTGACTGATCTCTATTCCTCATCTCCTCCATAAACACCAAGGCTTCCCTGTTCTTGTCAAAAGCATCAAATTTCCTTTTCCTGCAATCAACTCTATTTTTGCCTTCCGAATCTAAACTCATACCTTTTGAATCAAGAACATCCATTCCCTTCTTATTCATGTGACCAAGCCTATTAAGCCACATCTTTGAATCTACAGTTGAAGTAGATAGACCAGAAGTAGAATCAGTAATACAAGTAGATAGATAAAGAATACCTACTTTCTTACCTCTTGCTAAAACAAGTGCACCCTTGGTCACCTTCCAAGAATCTACTGTGAGGGTTATTGTGCATCCCTCATCACCCAACATTCCTACAGAAACCAAACTCTGCTTCAGAACTGGGACATGCATAACCTCCTTCAACACCCATGTGTTGTCCATCTACAATTTTAGCTGCACTTTCCCTTTGCCAACTATTTGACAAGGTGTACCATCCCCTAAATAAAGCACTCCAAAGTCTTCCTGGACATACTCATGGAACAAATCTCTGTTTGGGGATGCATGAAAAGAACCAGAATTTAAAACCCATGATCCTACCTGACTATCCAAAGAAAGTATGAGAGCATCTTGTACCACAATATTTGCATCCTTTGCTTCTTCATTACCTTCATGTTGATTTTCTTTATCCCTCAACCAACACTCTTTCTTTGTGTGTCCTCTCTTTCCACAAAACTAGCAGGTGACACCTCTAGATTCAGATCTCCTTCCCACCTTCGACCTTGATTTCCCTTGCTCGACCTTCTCTCTTTGCCTTCCCCTGCTTTCTGCACTTAGAGCATTCCCTGATGATTCACCTGTGCTTTTCCTACGTATTTCTTCATTCAAGATTACACTCACAACATCATCAACTTTTAAGATTTTAGAAGCAGACGCAGAATTACTTACTACCATAACCAAACTATCCCAACTTTTAGGTAAAGAGCATAAAATCAAGAGAGCCTTTACTTCATCATCAAAAACAATATTGACTGAAGCTAACTAGTTTACCAAACCATGGAAATCACTAAGATGAGTATGTATCGATCCACCTTCCTGCATTTGCAAAGTAAATAACTGCTTCATAAGAAATACCTTATTTGAAGCTGAGGGCTTTTCATATAAATTTGCCAAAGATTTTATCAACTCTTTCATTATCTTTCACTGTGATAAGTTGGAAATCACAGATGATGCAAGGCTCAACCTTATGGATCCTAGAGCCTTACGATCAAGAACGTTCCATTCTTCATCCTTCATATATGTGGGCTTGCATGCAACCCCACCCAATGGTAAGTACAAATCCTTCTGATATAGATAATCCTCTATCTGCATCCTCCAATCTTGATAATTCTTGTCGTTAAACTTCTCCATTTGTAGCTTACTTTCTTCTGCCATTGCTATACTCCCACTCAAATAGAAATCCCTGTGAATGACCTGTAATCAAACAATAACCTACTCCCTACAAACCGTAGCTCTAATACCAACTGTTAGGAAGCCCTCCAAGGAAGCACAATTGATTACTTTTCTTATAAGCAATTAAACATGAAATTATACCAAAATGATTAAGTAACTAGAAACTTGAAACAACAAAGAATTTGAGAGACAATACACAATCTTGTATTAAATACTCTTAGAAGAAAATACAATAAAGAATATGCCACTTCTTCTTCCACCTCAAAGGCTTGCCACACCTCAAGACCTTCTTCCCTCTCTCTCTTGCTCAACCACAACTAACTCAACAACCTGAGTTTTTAACCCCTCCTTGAATGCTACAGCTGATCTCCTTGACCTGAGTTGGTATTTGTATTTTTCTCCTCTTGATATCAATGAAATGTTATGTTGCCAAAATATGTATTCAAAACCTGCCATTAAAAACTTGAATTATTTCTCTTAATTTATTTTAAGATGAATAAATGGAATGGATTTGTGTGTTGAGTTCTACATTTTATTTCTAATTTGGTTCTCATGTGTGGATGTATTTTCCCAAGCTAAACATCTTAGACTAAATGATTGTCCTTAATTGGATTCCAAATCATCATGTACACCAAGAAGGATATCACTTTGAGACTTTGCATTGACTATAGAATGTTGAATATAGTCACTATAAAAACAAGTATCCCATTCCTATAATTAATGATCTTTAGATGAAATGAAGGGTGCAAATATGTTTTCTAAAATAGGTCTTTGATCAAGGTATCACCAACTCTACATTAAAAATTAATATGTACATAAAACATCTTTTGAAACAAGGTATGACCATTATGAATTTACTATCATGCCTTTTATATTAATAAATGTCCCTATTACTTTTATGAAATTAATGGTTTTCCTTGATCACTTTATGTTAGTCTTTTTGGATGACATCCTGGTTTACTCTAAGAATGAAATAAAGCATGAGCAGCACCTACATTTGGTTTTAAAAATACTAAGACAAAATAGATTGTTTGGTAAATTTTTTAAGTGTTCATTCTACCAAAGTAAGATTCATTACTTATGGCATGTTATCTCTAAGAAAGGTCTTTTAGTATACTTTATTAACATTAAAACTATTAATAAGTAGCCTACTTCTAAGAACATGCACAAAGAGTGTAGCTTCATTAGATTCATTGGTTTCTCCTAGAGGTTTGTTGAAGAGTTCTTAAGGATTGATATCCTCATTACTTATTTATAAAATAAGGAAAAGAAGTTTGAGTGGACTCTTCAATGTAAGTAATCCTTCTAAAAGTTGAAATATTTTTTAACTTCTTCTCTAATCCTTGTTATTTTAGATCTTAATGAGAACTTTGAAATATGGATAGATGCTTGTAGTGTTGGCACTAGGGTTATTTTGACCCAAGATGGAAACATTATTGCTTGCAAATATCAAAAGCTCAAATCCCATGAGTAGAATTAACCAAATCATGATCTTGAATTTGTATCTATGGTTCATGCTCTCAATAAATGGAAACATTTTTTACTTGAGAAACATTTTAAGGTAAATTCTAACCATCGCAACCTTGTGTATTTGTTTCCTCAAGGTGAATTAAATGTGAGATAGCATAGATGGTTAGGATTTATTATCAATTTTGATACTAATATTATTTATGTTAAAAGCAAGGAAAATAAAATAATAAATGCTCTTGGTATAATAACATATCTTTCTACACTTTCTATTTTAAGGTCAAATTTTGAAGACTATGTTTTGAATCAATAGTTAATAGACCCTGAATGCAAAAAAAAATGTATTGAATTAGATAAAGAAATAGTGGTTAAAATTATTGTTGACTACTCCTTGGACTTAGATGGACTTCTAAGGTGTCAAGGTAGAATTTATGTTCTCAACTTTAGAAATTTAAGGGAACAAATTTTGTAAAAAGTGCATACTAATCCTCATTTCACTCATCTAGGTATCACTAAAATGACACATGAACTAAAAAGGTTCTATTTCTATCCTAGGTTAAATAGGGATGTGGCTAGTTTCATAGAAAAATGTTTGCAATGTAAGTGTGTCAAAGTTGAATGCTTCTATCCAAGCAAGTTGGTGTATCCTCATGTCATTCTAAAAAGGAAGTGGGTAGTGATTTCAATTGACTTTATCTTAGGATTGCCTAAGTCTTAAGGTAGGCATGAGGTTTTAATTGATAAATTTAAAAAAACTCGCTTTATTATAGGCAATCTTAATTGATGATTCCCCCACTCTTGCTAAAATGTTTATGAGTGAAATTGTTTGCCTTCATAGTGTTCTAAAATTCATTATCTCAAATAGGGATAAATTATTTACATCAAATTTCTAGTTAACCTTGACTGTTGCATTTGAAACAAAGTGAAACTTTAGTTTAGCTTATCATCCTAAAATAAATGGTTAAATTGAAAGGCTAAATCAAGTGGTAGAATATATTTTGAGGATGTATGGCATGGACCATCAATCTAAATGAGAGGCTTACCTCTATTTGGTTGATTTTTCTTAAAATAACACTTACCATTTTATTATTAAAATTGTCCCTTTTAAATCCTTGGATGGACAAAAGTGTATAACTCTCATTTATTGGGTTGGTTTGTAAATTGAGTGGTTGAAGGTCCTGATACTTTACAAGAGTATGATGAACAAATGGATTTGATATGTCAAAGGTTGAAATTTTCCTCTGATAGATAAAAGAGATATGTTGATCTCTAAGAGAGTTTACAATGATAGATAAAGTATTTTTAAGAGTGAGACCTCTGAAAAATTCCATGGCTAAGCATCCAAACTAGCTCCACTTTTTGTTAGTCTACTCAACATTATGGAAAATATCAACTCTGTTACCTACCACCTAACTCTTCCTCATTCTCTTTTGTGGTTCATGTGGAATTATTAAGCAAATTTGTTTCTGATCCATCTATTTTTTTTTATTGGAATAATTTATAGGTGATAGATGAGAAGATGATTTAGTGAGACCCAAATCAAGATCCTGATGCATCGTAATGATAACTGATAAAATAAATGCATTCAATAGGATTTGGTCCATTGTGATCAGTTAAGTGAGAAAAGTTTCACCTGGGAAGATGAAAATATTTTTAGGTAACACTACCTTTAACTTTCTTTAAGGCCTTAGGATGGTACCTATTTTTAGGAGGAGTGGATGTCATATCTCACCTGGGTAGACCTTGAATAATGTGCCTATTATACTATTTTAGTGATCCATTTTGATCTTATGATACTTGCCATTTTATCTAATCTTTATTTAATTTATGAATTTATATTTCAATATTTGAGTTCATGTTATAGTTGGCTATATTTCATTTAATATTTCATTTTATGATTATTATACAAAGCTGGTATTGTTGGTCATTTATTATTACAAGTAACAACTAGGATGACTTATCTATATTTAGATCCAAAAGACTTCATTAGACTATTGCATTAGAATTATATAATTAATTGAGTGGCAGGTAAGAGAAAGAGATCAATTATTGTCCACCATTACATTTTTGTGTTATCTCATATTGTGTTAACCTAGTGTTGTGTTTGATTGATTATCTTTATTTATTTAGCAATCATTATTGGATTACAGATAATTTGTCTTGCTATATTATATGAATGTGCATTACTGAAGGTAAGTTGGCTAAGTTTCTAGCTTGAAGTAACATGATTTTGCAAGTAATGCCAAGGTTCATGAACTTATTAATATTTTGACATGTATCAATGATATTGGAAGATAATTATGCCTTGGACCTTATTCATGTTCTGAGCATATTGTGTTTTATTAAGGATGGTCTGTTATGATCTTGATGGGTAGATTTCACTAACACCTCAATATTTTGGTGTAACGGTTTGTTACATGTGGTATCAGAGCCTCCACCTAGGTTCAAGTCACAAAAAAAGTGGCTACACTGGCATGGCAATGTTCATCTAGGGCTCATACATGTATGGGATCCTGGTGGTATAGGCACAAATCGATCCCAAATTCTAGACTTCAGAAGCATGGTGGGATGTTATGATCTTGATGGGAAAATTTCACTAACACCTTGAGGTTTTAGTGTAGTAGTTCGTTACATGGTCTAATGATTAATTACCATCGTATAATATTGTATGGTTTCATTTTTTATAAAAAAATGTCTTTTGACCCATAATGAGGTCATAAAATTATCAAGGTAATTGAATTTGGTCTTGAGACAAAATCATTGATTTTAGGTTTTATTGTTTGGTCATAATTTTGGACTATCACTCTATTCATTGATTTTAAAGGGAAAATAAGATTTATGAGAGCATGAATAAAATGTAAGGTTTTATTATGTGTTTGTAATACAACCATGATGGTAGTTGAAAACTATTTTTAGAATCCATACTTTGGAAGCATTAAGTCTTTGGAGGTGGCAATGGAATTCAGTGTAAGAATATATGGTTGATGGGGATTGTACCAAAGGAGGTGTGGAAAAGAACACAATCATTGTGGAAGAAAAAAAGAAAAATAACACAAAAGAAGGGATTTTTGCAAGTTCTTTTATTTTTCATTTCTAAGTATGCTTAGTTACTACTATTTTATTATTGATAGAGACCTTAGGTAGTGTGTGGGTTACATGCAGGGTTGTCACCCTCATTGAAATTGATACACTCTCTTTATTAGTGTTTCTAGGATGTTGTAGTTACTATTGCATTTGGAATATGCATGGTTGTTGAAAGAACAATGTGATTTTTCTTGTTAAACTATGAAAGGTAGGATTTGGTTTGGTCCATCTTGCCCTTATATGAAATATAGATGAAATGAATGTTCTTATTATAACCCTGAATGCTTTCTAAGTTGTTTTGGCATGATGTCTTATGTATCTTTGTTTGTTGGTATGTGTGATACCTAGTTTTTATCATAATTTTGTTGTCTCTATGGGGGAACCATAACTCTAGTGGACAATGATCTTTTTTGAACCCTAGGTCTCATTTACTTTTATAACCTTAGGCTTCATTCGGTGGCCTCTTCCAACCCTAAACTAATGGATGGGGTGGGTAGTGCTTACCACCATATATATGTGCTCATCTTTCACATTATTTTTTTTGTTCATGTTTAAGGAATGCTTATAATAATATATATGTGGTTGATGATCTCTCTCTTACCTATTGGATGGATCTTCTTACTATGTCAATGATCTTTGAGGCACTTGACAACTTTTAGTTTTTCTTATTAGTATAATTTTGTTATTTGAGACACTTATTTTTATTTATTAAGGATTTTGTAATTTAGTTGATATTTATGGGAACATGCTTTAGCATTGGAAGTATTGTTAATATTTGTTGTATAAATCTACCCTATTCTTACTGCATGGTTTTCTTGTTACTTTTGCTTTAAAATTTTGTTATTAATTAGACATTCAAGTTTTAAATAAAGTATTCTTGGTTTAACCAGGTTGTGTCGATCTTGACCATTCTTATTTTATATTGTACCTATGAAGTGATGAACATGGTTCATTTATTGTTGATTATGTTTGAGAAGATACTAGTGATTGTGTGAAAGTGGAAAATAATAATCTAAGTTATGTAAGGAATGCCCTTGTAATTTCATGTTGATACGCATTACCATGTTCTAATGTTTAATTCTAAGTTGTGTAAACTTTAACTTGGTTGGAAGCATTCTTGTCTGATTGAATTAACTTGGTATGATTCTAACTCTTTTAGCATTCAATTATGCTTTACGTATTTTTGGATTATTATATGAATGTGCAGTGATGTTAGTGATTGGTAGACTTATGCCTACCTAGGTTAGTTGGTATTGATTTCCTTAACCTATTATAGCTATGTCATTATAAGTACTGAAGATTTATTTGTTTAATCTTAAATAATGAAAAAAGTTATGAAGACATGTAATCATTACAAATGGTGTTAATTTTGACTCCAGTTTTATACATACTATTGTTTTATTTATTTTTTATTTGGCATAATGAATGATAGGAAGCTTGAAACATACCATGTGAATAAAATTTAGTCTTTTGTATGTTCTAATTGTAATCTCCTTACATAGAAAGATATGATAGTTTGTTCATATCATTTTCATTTTCATTGGTTATCATTTAATTAGTAATGAATGGATGAGACTATCTTAGCATGCTTGTACTTTATTTTACTATAATTACTTCTTATATTGGTGTTAAAACTAGTAAAGTAGAAATGGTAAACTTCTTAAGTTATATTGACCATAAAAACCTTGGGTAGTTTGTGAATTGTGATGTAATATTATCGTAGCATACTTTATCCCATGCATTTTTAATTAGTATTAAAGCAACAAGTAATTAAACATATTTGTTACTTTAACTCTGAAGAGAACTATTAAATAAGTTGGGACATTGAAATGACCACTCTTTGATGAGGTTACTCTTATTACTTGCTTATTTTTCCTATTCAGTGGCAATTGAATTAGGAACATATGAGTAAGTTGAATGATAATAATAAAATATATGAATTATATGGTTTGTATGTGTTGATGTGTGTTTTGGAATGTGCCAACATTCAGGCAGGTATTTTGACTTGCCTCTCTTGAAAGGAAATTTGTGAGATCTCCCCAAGGTTTCTTTCTACCTAGTCTAGATGTACTGGTCTTCACTCGTTGGCTCATTTTGACAATTCCATTTCAAGGGGCCTACTAGTGTGAATACCTCAAACTTAGTTCTAACTATTTTAGTTGCTTGAATAAATTACTAGATAATATGGGTTTATTACTTTGTTTGCATATGTTTCATGTAGGTGATGAAAATAAATAAATGTGAATTCAATGTGCCCAAAAAATCAACATTTTTAGGGTTTTAATTGATGTATTTATGGCTAATTTTAATGTTTATTCCATTTTTTTAGCATTCAATAGTGTAAAAATAACAATGGAAATAAAATCTTGTAATTGAGATAAACATGTAAACAGATTGCATTCATATAAACACTAATCTAATAGATTGATTAAAAATAGAAAAATAAGGAAAAGGGTAAAGAAAATCCTACAATGATGAAAAAACTTTCAAGTCTTTTATTAATCAATATTCATCATTTTCATAAACACAATCAGAGTTTAATTAAAATCATTCCCTCAAAAAATTTCCAGCATAATGGTAGGGGAGGAATTGAAGGATAGAAAATAAATGCAGAATGCAGAAAATATAGAGTGATTGGCCTAATCTCTTGTGTGAGGAGAAAAATCCAACCCTTTTTCCATAAAATTGAGCCAATATATATGGATGTATCCTTCCAAGGGAGTATTTTCCCTCTAAAATAATCACCAACTACCATTAATGTACCCAACTATCTCCCTTTCTTTTATTCTCCATCTAAACTTGCCACTTTCACTATTCATTTCATGAAAAAAGACCCAAAAACAAGTTAAAAGTTTAAATTAGAAAAGTGAATAGTAAAATGGCACATAAATTTTTGAAAAGGTTTTTAACTAGGCACAACTGAGCAAAATTAAAGGTACCATTATGTCTAGGATAGAGTCAGCTTTCTATCAAATCAAATGGTTCAAAAATTTGACAAGAAAGGTGAAATTTATTGCAAAAAACCACTAACAAGTCAAAAATAGGCCCAATAGACCTATTCGGGCTTCTGGGGCATGACAAGCAAGTTTTAAAAGTTGATTTTATAAAATTATAACTTTTAGTACTAATCTAGCTTCAAAAACTTGAATAGAACTATGACACACTTGGTAAGTCATCAAGACCTAATCAGGGTTTAATTCCCTATATATAACTAAAAGGATATTGAGGGGGGGCAAGACATAATCAGGATTTGGACCCTTGGATAGCTCTTATTTTCCATAGCATGCAAGCATACCATTTTAATCAAAACTTTATTCTTACATATAAATGTGTTTTGAATTCCCAATGAGCCCTGACCTAATTGGGATTTTAAATCCTAATTAGCACTATGTTGACCAGTAACATCCCCCTAGAGACCTATTTAGAGATATAACTATGATTAACACTAGGACCTAATGCCTAGCCCTTCCCTCAACCTAACCATGGAAAAATACCTACCTAAAAATATGCTTCCCCCAAGAATGCCCATGACCTACATAGAAAAAAACTTATTAATAAAGGAAAGGGGTCCCCAAGACCCCTGACGACCTAATTGAGGTTCAAGGCCCAATTAACACTGAAAGGTACAAGAAGGACAGGACTCAACCTAGTAAAGGAAATTTCCCTAATTAGGTCTATGGCCTACCAACTAAGACATTTCCAACCTAATCGCATAAAAATATTGGATAACAAAGGAAAATGCTAAGCCTAAGAACCTTAGACCTACTTAGAAGAAATGTTTTGATTACAACTAGATTTTAGCCAATGAATACCTCGAAGACCTAATCAAGGATTAAAATCTTGATTAGGTCTTGGGACTTAGAAATTTTTAATCATGCCCAATTAGACCTAACTAGGGATCAAGATAAGGATTCCACAAGATCTAGCAAGTGTAATAAATACTTTAAAAATGAGTCAAAATACCAAGTGCAAAAATATGAAAATTACTTGCACAAGCTTAGTCTTCAAGTTGGGGTAGGTTTCAGAGAGTGAAAGGGCATGAAAAATGAAGTGACCCTTATAAGTTGTTTCAAGGAGCGTAGAGAGCTAGAGAGCAATCCTTAACTAGCATGGAGAAGTAGAACAAAACTCTACTTTGGGGCCAAGTATTATTTATAAAAATTTATCATTCAGACTTGGTTGTCATAATGGGATAGGTTTTGGGAGCCTGTAGGGTATGGAAACTGATATGACCCCTATATCAAGCTAAGAAGCAAACATCAATTACAAATAATGAGGTTAAGGCTCCACTTTCATGCTAAGTGCCTTATACATTTTTTTATCACATAGATGTGGTCTTTCTAATTACGATGGTTGGAGGTCCTAGTTCAGCATACAAACTAAGACATACCACCAAGGTAACTTGAGAGTATTGAGACCAAAAATCTATGAATTCAAGTGGGAGTGGATATAAAATCAAAAATAGGTTCCGTTATTCTTGAAAGAATTAGGGTGTGTTGTGCAAGCAATAATAAATTGTGACTCTGCTAGAAAATACTCCTGAGTATTTTGGAATGATATAAACATGTATACAAGCCTAGAATATATGGCCAAGACTACACATGTAATTTTAATAGATTCAAGAGAGGATAATATAGGAGTGGATAAAATACCAAATTAGACATTCTCATTGACCCAGTGTATGCAAATGATTCAATTACTACTTCCTAGAACCTGCAAGGACTAACTACTAAGGATCCAATCATCGAGATAGTGAATCCTACCTTAAGAATGATTGCTAGACATTACTCCATTGTAATTTGGGAATTCATATCCCTGATGGAGTTGTCTCTAATCCCACTCAAATCCTTATTTTACTACCAATCGGGCATCCATAGCCTTGATAAACGTTGTCAAAATCACCCAAGATTGAGTTTTTTTTAAATTGATTTTTCTTTTATTTTTTTGCTTTCTCTTTTCTATTTATTTTCTTAGCATCTCAATTTTGGGTTGGGGACCACTATGGCAATCAAAAGGTATAACTATAGATTTTTCACCTTAGATCTTCATCATAGCAGGTTTATCCAAGTAAATCTAGAAACCATTAAGATGTGATTTTTGTGCTTAGTTTCAAGGTAATGTCTTCATTGACCAAACAATTTACCCAAACCTAACCCAACATAAATAAATTTAGAATCATATGATATTTATACCTTCTAAATTAATTTATAAATAATATCTAACACTACAAACTACTCAAAGCACTTATGTACTAGAACATCACTCAATTACCTATGCACATGCCTTTCATTCATCATTCTTCGACTAAAAGGGGAACCTACAAGGTAAAACAAATAGTCCAAACCAAAAAAGAGGCAATTAATAAAGTTGAACTGATAACAAAAACCAAGAAAATCCATAAAAACAAATAAAACTAACAACAAAATAGGAAAGAAATCAAGAAACAAAATAGGAAATGGAAAGATAAAGTCTTTACATGGACCTACCAAGATAATTCAAACCTACAAGTAGTGTTTGAGGAACTACCCATTGAAAATTTACAAGATGTCCTTACTAGTTAGACACCTTCGTCAAAATGCATTCTTGCCCATGATTTTGAAGATTTGGTAGGGACCTAACCAAAGGGTATCAAAATTATTATTTTTTTCATTTTTCTCATGAGCCTTGTCTTAGAGAAGGAATAGATCAGAGACCTAAAAGGTTTTTAGTTTAGCTCATTTGTCAAACAAACATTTGATGACTTTGGTGTTTGTTAAAATTTAGTATGGTCACATCACATTTTTCCTCTAGTTGAATTAGGTTAAAAAGGCGATATTATATCTTATCATGGGTTTTTAGGTAGCCTCTCATGAACTATACTTTGGGTATTCTCAAGCTAACTAGAAATATTGGGTCTTGGTTGTAAACAATATGGTATCGTGACATTCCTAAGACTAACTTAATTCTAGCCATATCAGACCATAATGTGAATTTCAAAACATTATGGCAGTCCTTAGGGTTATTTTCCAAGGCTTTCTTAATTACATCAAGTAAGTTTTTATTTGTTGATTTAGCTACCCTATTACCTCACAAGTAATAATTAGAAGAGAACTTGAGGATTACCTAATTTTCACAAGCCTATTTAATTAATTGAAGAGAAGAGAAAGCAAGACCATTACCACATACCAGAGTAGTGGATATCCTAAACCTAGTGATATATGTTCTTCTAAGAAGTTGATTACCATGTTGATTATGTAATTATTGGATGCTTAACTTTAGTCCAAAAATTATAATAATTAGCTACTGTAATAATGAACTCATGTCCTTTGGAGGAATTAACATTGAACACTCCAATGAATTCCAATCTCCATTTTACAAATGACTAGACCTCAATAACTAACTGTAATGGCATGGCATGGGTGCATTTTCTGTGTGTGATAACTTGATAGGTATGATAGCTCTAAATGTGAGCATGAGCATATTTAAAACCATGCAACCAATAATAACCTTCCCTAAGTATGTAGTGGGTTATAGCACTCCCTGAACTGTGACTAGTTCCATATTTCTCATGGAAATCATTGAGTACTTTAGCTCTTTCTTATTTGTTTAGGCATCTCAGATATATGAATTCATGATTATTTTTATATAATACACCTAGTTTGATCATGAAGTTACTTATTTTTAGGTGTAAGTCTCTTCTGTAAGTAGAATTTAGATGACTTACATATGTATTATTCAATAAATAGGAGACCACATCTTAGTACCAATCATTTTTTGTTATATCTTACACTGTGTATTGTTGGCAAATGATTTATGGGTCTACTTTAGCCATATATTTACTGAGTCCTTAACCTCTTACAATTTTCATTAGTTGGAGTCCAAGTTCAAAATATTGGAGAATAGTCATCCACTTACCTCTTCATTCACCTTACTCATTTTGCATTATTATAGCTTTCACTACTAGGTTAGGCACCATTGTGAATACCTTGTTATATAACATGTAATGTCTAAACTTTTTAACTACTTTGATAAAGGAAAAAGATCATTTTTCTATAGTTGAATAACATAATTAAGCATTGTAGAGTAGATAACTCATGAATGAGACATGTCTCTCATCTACACCTTCTTTATTCTATGTTAGGACAACAAAACTTGAGTGTTTTGAAGTAAACAAATAGATGTAGAAAGGTTATGTATAATCAAGACTGATAAGCAACAAAGTGTTTACAATTATTCTCTTGAGGTGAGCAAAAGTTTGTTTTGTTTTAGTCATCCATTTAAAGTTCACATTCTTCTTTAGCATGTTGTTTAGTGATCAGACTATCTTTGTAAAGCTCAAGATGAACTTACTTATAAAGTTGATTTTATGAATAATGACTTTATCTCTTTTATACTACCAAAAAACATAATTTTTAGAATTAAATCCACTCTCTTTGGGTCTATATATGTGCCTCATTCTAAGATGATATGACCCATTAACTTACCTTTTAATACCCCAGTTATACACTTATTTGAGTTCAAAGAGATTCCATGATCTATGCATGTCTGCAATACTACTCTCAATTCCTTCATGTGATCTTCACTATTCTAAAAAACTACATTTAATTCATCCATGTATATGACAATGCATTTTCCAATGAGATGTTTGAACGTAATATCCATGGCACATTAGAAGGTGTCACCCACATTGATCAGGCCAAATAACATCCTTTTATATGTGAATGTACCCCCACTTTGTTGTGAATGTTTTATTTATCCAATCTTCAAATTTTACCATTATTTGATTATAACCTAAATACCTATCAATAAATGACATTACTTGAGTCATTCACTATCTGTAAGACTTCATCTAGTGAAGGCAGTGAGTAGTTATCTTTATCTAAAGCTTTGTTTAGGTTTCATAATTCTACACAAAGATCTCCATTTTTGTTTTGAATTAGTACTAAATTATCCACCCACATAGAGTGTGTGATGGGAAATATTATCATTTTTGAAATCAATTTATGTACTTTTTAAAATATCAATGGTTCTAACAATGGATTTACTGATCTTTGCCTCTATTGGAATGGTTTGCCTCCTAGCTTGAGAGGGATGGTATGCATGAGAATAGAAGTTTTAAACACTTTAAACTCATCATAACTCATGTTCTGACATCTTTTAAATCCTTTAAGGCTTGAACAAACTCTTGTTTTTCTTTTTCATTACATGTTATGCCTAGAATCACATGTTTTGATTTGTTGACATTGCCTAGGTTGTAATGTCAGTGAAAATACCTTTGGAGGGACTATTATAACCTTTTCACTTTTGTAGTCCATGTAAAATAACCATTATAGTGATATCATGCCCTTGGGTATATTTTTATTTTCCAAATTGATCACCCCTTATTCATCCAGTTCCAACTCTTTTATGTCATCATCATCTATAATCTAAGTTTTGAACACATTCATGTTGGTGTGAAGTCAATGATATGTTTATCATAATTGAATACCTATAATTTCATGATATTTTCAATAATTAAAGTATTAGAGATTAACCCTACTGATAATCTCCTCAACTTGGAGTAATCTATCAGTTTTAGAGTTCTTGTAGTTATTGCTAATACATCTACTATATAGTTTTTTATATGAGGTAATGTTTAAATGTTGAATGTATTGAAATCTTCTATTAAGTCAATACTTAGCTATGAAATATAGATAAACACTTGTCATTACAAGTTCATTGGATTCTTATCTATTTGACCACTAATTGTGAGTCACTTAGTACTTTAAGATTCTTGACTTTCTTCCTTAGTGAAAAATTGGAGACCATAAAATAGTGTCTCATATTCAACTACATTGTTTGTGCAAGTAAATTATAGGCAAAAGGCAATTAAGTATGAATTTCCATGTGGGTTGATGAGGTCCATGCCAATACCACACCCACTCTTGGACTTAGATCCATCAAACTTTAGAATCCACAAGTGATTTTTGGCTGTGTACATCAGATTATGATGAGTAGGTGTTGTGAAACATTGACCTCTTCATTGATTTTATCAAACTCAAATGATAACACTCTTTGTTTCTCAGTTGATATGGAATTTATGGTTAGGTCTTCAATTGTAGAAGTAGGGATAGGGTTACTCAAAATAGTGATATTCTCATTATAGGGTTTACAAACTCCTTGTTTTCACTTATATGAATCTCTTTTAGATTTCTAATTTTTGATTTAGTGATACCCAAAGCTGATAATAACTATTAAAAACCTTGTTGTGCACTTAGATTAGATGTTTCACATCCTCATATGCTATGGTAGCACTAGGAAATGTTATTATCTTGGGTGCACGGAGGAAATTATCCTCATCTAGCTAATCTAAATCCTCAATTATTGAACTTTCTTTCATGGATAACATGTCAATGGAGAGGTTTCCATGAGTTTCTACCTCTTTCTCAAGTGAGTAGACCTCAAGCTCTAATTATTCATATAGTATCTGGTTTATTTTTTTGTATTTCATGATCATATGAATCATTTTAGACTCATGCTCAGTTATGATCTAATTGGGTATGCCTCACCATGGGAGCCATATGTGAGAGAAGTCAGTTTCCATGTAACCATTCAATGTTCTCAACAAATCTCTACTTAGAAGCATACCTTAAGTATCAAGTATATCCACTACTTGAATGCCAATAAATTATTTCACCCTAAGATTGAAGGCAAACTACATGTAGATATGATTCAATTCATAAACTACCTTAACCTTTAAATTGTCCAACTAAACAAATTTTATATTTGACTTTGCAGGATTCAAACCCAACTGTTGGCAAACTTCATAAGGCATCATGTTGCTAGAAGAACCTGCATCCACCAAATAATTATGTAAGTTCTTACTAAAAATTTGGATTGTTATAAGGGAGGAGTTTCAGTCTTTTATTTGTAAATTAAAACATGAACATCAATTATCCTATTGGCTTCTTTCCCTTTGGGGGCATATAACTCTCTTAGTAACATGTCTTTCTAGTTGCAATTTTGGAGAAAATCAAACATTATGATGTTAGCCTTGGATTTATTTAGGTCATCTGCAATGTTATATACATGTTTGATTAGATCCACTAGTTTGTCAATTTATTGGGTGTAGTGTTTTTCTTGGGTTGATAAGACATGTTAGGTCCCTTAGGAAAAAATGGGTTGTTTCCTAAGTTTTCATCATGTGGAACTTGAGTGTTGTTTGAAGGAGTAGTTAATGAAGTTTGGAACTTACTCCTCAACTAGTAGTTATTTCCCCTTTGGAATTGTTTGAATGTATGGACCTCATCTAAGTTATCCTCAAGTTCATTTTCATTCTCAAATAAAAACTCATAATTTTGTAAGACTAGAGTTATACCAAGGTTTCCTCTACCTTGATTGGAGTTGTTATTAGGCATATGCACTATCTCTAGGCTATCTATATATTTTTAAAAGATGTTTGAGGCTAGGGTGAACTCAACACAATTAATATCAACATGATCAAGCATGTTGTGCAACCTACACTAGGTGGGTAATGCTAATCAGCCAAGTTCACTGCATTTGAGGCACTATTATTATTATTATTTGTATTAACAAGTGGACTAGGCACGCCTATGTTGTTCAACCTCATGTTCCAGTGCCCATTATTTATTTAGAAGTTTAAGTTTCTATTTTTTGGGGTGATTCATGTTTTATAAATCATTTTTTGTTACTTATCTATGTAAATTGACATTATCATTCATCAACCTTTAAACCATTTATTACAGGTTTACTACTTCTAGGTTCACGTTAACATTCTATTGATTTCTTGTTTGTGGTTGTGGGTTAACCATGGGTTCACTAGTGTTTAGAAAGATAGGGTAAATAGGGTGTCTTTAGTTATGGGTATTTTTGATAGGCATTTGAATATTTATAAATGATGGGACAACCTATTGATTACTAGTAAAGGTGGTACAACAATTCATGTTAGGCATGGAAATAGTGTTGTTGTAGGCCATAGGAATAAGTTGTTGATTTTTTTACTATATCAAAATGTGATTGGGAGGCATATATGGCTAATTTTTAGGAATGTATTTCAAGGGCATTAGATTATAAATTAGATTCAGACTTGATTACATGGCTCATGGGATCAGATTCATCAGCAAAGTGTTATGTTGAAGATCCTAGTTAATCATTATAATTTTATTATATGCACCAATTTGGATTAATAAAGGTAAATGACCAATTCCATATCCTTATGGTATCATCTATTTCTCAATGTTGATAGCTTTGTTGTAGACCAAAGATAAGGATAAAAGTGTTGTTTAGGTTCTTTTGAGAAACATGAAAGTCATTGAGTCTAAATCCCTCCAGTAGGTTTGTATGGTAGCCACTTTAATTTGTATGTAGGGTTCTCTCAATATCTAGTATAACTTGTGGAAACATGAATTAAAGCCTCTCATTGGTTCATTTGGTTCCCTATGAGTAGTTACAAAGTTGTGGTACAAGATAGTCAGATCAATTGGTAACCTAAAGTGATTGATAAACACCATTTCTAAATCAGTCCAAGAGGTAATAGATCTATATGGACATACAAGATACTAAGTGTACGTAACTTATCCCAAGGAGTAAGTGAATAGGTGGTAACCAACATCCTTATGTTGAACCTGCATTCGGATAAGGGCATCTTTAAATGTCTAAATACGCTCTTCAGTGGTTTGAATCCCATTAGGTATGTATTTTGGGGAAAAATTATTAGGATTATTTGGTAAATCATGGCCAAGACCTAGAACATTCACAAGGCATACACCTCCACCAAGCTAAATAGGATTATTTTCCATTAGTGGGATCTAAGGGGTAACAAATAGGTTGATGAAGGAAACTACAACCATATGTGAACTACTAGATGAGTGGATTTATCTATTTTTAGGTTTCCTTTATTTACTCTTGACTTTTGATGATTAGTGAGCTCTAAAAATTCAAAGTCAACCTCTATACATATTGATTTTGTGGGTATCCACCTTCTTTCTAATTTATCTTTTATATTTCCTAAGCATGGGTAATGCTCTTAGATGTTCACATTTAAATTTTTTTATTAATTTTTTTATCTTTTCATGTATTGGCTACCCTCCTAGTGCTAATTATGTTGACATGTGTTTTGGAATGCACTAACATTTAGGTAGGTATTTCGACTTGCCTCTCTTGAAAGGAGATTAATGAGATCTCCCTAAGGTTTCTTTCTACCTTGTCTAGGTATATTGATCTTCACTTAGTAGTTCATTGTGACCATGTCATTTTAAAGGGCCTATTAGTGTAAATACCTCAAACCAAGTTTTAACAAGTTTAGGTGCTTGAATAGTTTAATAGATAATGCAGGTTTATTTTCTTTTTTGCATGAGTTTTGTGTAGGTGCTAAAAATAGATAAACATGCCTTCAACATGCCCACAAAATCAACATTTTCAAGGTTTTTTCAATGTATTTGTAGCTAATTTTAATTTTCATTCCATTGTATTTAACATTTAATAGTGTGACAATAACAATGGAAATAAAATATTTCAATCTAGATAAGCATGTAAACAAATTACACTCATATAAACCCTAATCTAACAGATTGATTGAAAATAAAAAAAGAAAGAAAAGGGGAAATAAAATCCTATAATGATGATGTCATATTAGATTTCATGATTGTATGAGCTCCACAAATCAGCCTCTGATTCAACCAATGTGTGCATAATCAAATGCGCTACTAATGCAAGTTTCCAGGGAGAGCAAACAAAGAGAGGGAGTAACCATAACCACTATATACATGTGAAAATTGAGAGAAAACACTTCCAAGTCTTCTATTAATCAATATTCATCATTTTAATAAACACAATTAGAGCCTATTACAATCATTTCCTTAGAATTTTTCCAACATAATGGTAGGGGAGGAGTTGAGGTAAAAAAAGAAAATCAAAATGCATAAAATATAAAGAGTGATTAGCCCAATCTCTTGTGTGAGGAGAAAAAACCTACCCTTTTGCCATCAAAATGAGCCAATATGTAGGGATGAAACCTTCCAAGGGATTATTTTACCTCTAATATGATCACCAACCACCATTAATATGCATAGATACCTCCCTTTCTTTCATTCTCCCTCCTAACTTGCCACTTTCATTGTTTGTTTCCTGAAAAAGACCAAAAACAAGTTAAAAGTTATAATTAAAAAAGTGAATAGCAAAATGGAAAATAAAAACATGAATATTTTTTTAACTAGGCATAATCAATAATAATTAAGGTACCATTACATCCAAGATGGAGTCATATTTCTGAAAAATCAAACGGTTTAAAAAACTGACAAGCAAGGTAAACTTTATCATGAAAAACCCATTAGGGAGTGAAACACAGGCCCATTAAACCTAATCAGGATTCTAGGGCATGAAAAGCAAGTTTTAAAAGTTGTTTTATGAAAATTATAACTTCTAGTTCTAAGCTGGATTTAGAAGCCCAAATATAATTGTGGCACCCTTGATAGGTCATCAATACATAATTAGGGTTCAAGTCCATAAATAAAACTAGAAGGATGTTGAGAGGGGGCCATGACCTAATCCAGCTTGTGACCTCTAGATAGGTCTTATTTTCCACATCCTGAAGCTTATTGTTATGATCAGGACTTTCTTCCCACAAATAACTATGCTTTGAACACTTGGTGAGCCCTGACCTAATTAGGGTTCAAAACCCTGATTAGTACTACACTAACCAACACCATCCCCCTAGAGACCCATTCAGAGATATAACTCTAATTAACACTAATACATAACACCTAGCCCTTCCCCTAACCTAATCAAGGAAAAATCACCACTTACAACTATGTTCCCCCTATACTACCAATGACCTACATGGGAAAAATATCTTAATTAACAAAGGAAAGGGGTCCCAAAACCCTCAATAACTTGATTAGGGTTTGGGGTCAAATTAACGTTATGAAGCATGAAAAGGGTAGGCCTTGACCTAGTCAAGTAAATTTCCCCAATTAGATATACGGCTACCAACTGAGACATTTCTAGCCTAATCACACCAAAATTCCTAGATAACAAAAAAAAATGCTAATCTTGAGACCCTTAGACCTACTCAGAAGAAATGTTCTAATTACAACTAGATTTTACCTCAAAGACCTATTTGAGGGTTGAAAGCTTGATTAGGTCTTCAGACTTAGAAATTTTTTAATCATGCCCAATTACACCTAATCAAGGATCAAGACAAGTTTTCAACAAAATTTGGCAAGTGCAATAAGCACTTCAAAAACACATCAAAATACCAAGTGCAAAATATGAAAATGACTCGCATGAGCTTCATCTTCAACTAGGATAGGTGTTGGAGGTTAAAAGAGTATGAAAATCAAAGTGACCCCTTGAAGTGATTGCAAGGTGCTAAGAGAGCCAAAGAGCAAGCCTCAGCTAGCACAAAGAAGTAGAACAAAACCATGCTTCAAGGCCAAGTGTTATATATGAAATATTATCGTTCTGACTTGTTTGTCATAATGGGATAAGTTTTGGGAGCCTGAAGGCATAATAGCTTATATGACCCCCTGAGCAAGCTAAGAGGCCTATGTAAGTTAGGCTTCAAACACAAATTGGTAGGTCAAGGCTCTACTTTCATGCTAAGTGCCTTATACAAAGTTTTATCAAATAAAATGTGGCATTTCCAATTATAATGGTTGCAGGTCCTAGTTTGACATGTAAATCGATATAGACCACCAAGACAACTTGAGAGTGTTGAGACTAATGAGTTGTGATTAAAATCAAGAGTGATTATAAAATTAAAAAGAGGTTACTTGATCTTGGAAGAATTAGGGCATGTTGTGCAAGTAACAACAATATGGACAATGGATTATGCACAATGATATGTACCATATTTCAATCAAAGTAGCTAAATGAAAAGTGATTGTTTTAGATAAAAGATGAGCTTATAGTACCATTGAAGTTAATGAACTAAGTGTTTTCTTTTAGTATTTGATATTGAGGTTAAGATCATTTTTCATGTTGGTTTCTATATGGTTTGGTATGGTTGTAACCTATAGAATTTAAACTCAGTGAATTAGTTTTTAAGTATATATTATTTGGGGCCACTTTTATGTGTAGTACTATATGTTGTGTACCTTGTAAAATTGTAAAAAATGAATAAGGTGGAAAACTAATTAGTTTATCCTATATTATGGTTTGTAACTAATTAAACATGTTAAGTTATGATGAAAGGGTATGCATTTTTCTCATTATTTCATTATTGAAATAGAATTGACTTGGTTTTATTTTGTAATAAAATGGTTAAATATAGCTAGCCTCAAAACCAGATAATCTTGAACCTAGGGTCTGATTACAAGAAGGTTTAAATGAAAGATTAGTGGTTTAAGAACCTAATTGGAATTATTATCTATAAAATGATTTATAGGTTGCCATGAAGATTGATTTGTATAATCCTTAGTAATACCTTCCAATATGATCATTATTATGGATATAAGACTCCATTTTCCTCCTTGTAGATCATGTGTTGAGTGTGTGATCTTTGAATAGCTTGAAATTCAATAAATATGAATCGATGATATTTAGTATTGAGTATACATTAGTGTTTTAAATAATTTTGAGGTTGAATTTACAATCACATGGTTTCTAAATGGGCATTTTCTCACTCTCATATATGAAAGGTTTATTATACATTGTAAAATAAAAGAGTCTAGGAATGATATAAAACAACTCTTTATTTTTTAGATTGTTAAATTTTATGGCTAAAAATTATTATGCCTTATAAATCATGATATGTTATGTTTATTTTAGTGGATTCCAAAAACTAAATATTATATTTTAAATTCCTTTTTACGATTAGAAAAGTAGCTAGCTAATCTTAATTATGGGAACCATTGAGGAATTTGTGAGATTACTTATAATATTTTGAGACTATTTTCTTTTGTAATAACATAAGGGTCACTCTATCAAGCCATAAATATTGAATGTGCCTCTTAGATGATGTTATTACTTTTGGTGGTCTACCAGACTCCTTTTAGATGCTTCACCAAACTAATCCCAGTTGAGATTTAATGTTGGAAGTGTGTGCCTTATCAAGGATAAAGTGGTTAATGCTTTAAAGATCTTTATGTAAAACATTTAAATATTTAATTCATATTTGGGAGAAAGATCTCAACCACTAAACATTTTGACCCTAATTTATGGTTGTGATAAGAATATGATATCAATCAAGTACATGATATAGTTAAGTGTTAGGATTCGATATGCATGTACATGGTTGAATTTTGGGATATAGGTATCATAACCTTAAAAATACATAACTATATGGGTTTGTTTTTGGTGGTTGTGAGACTTGTTTTATTTTTGTGCAGCTATTTGTGCACTTATTATCCCTATTTTCACAACCTCATCATGTCTAACATCTTTCAACGTATATTCATCCCATCTTGGTATATCTTTTTATGTGGCTTATGAAATCACTAGTGCCTCATTTTTTTGGATTGAAGTTCTTTCATTTTTTGACATCAGACTATATTATGATGAAGTTTCACTTTATTTTATAGGGGGAGTGTTATTTTCAGTTATAGGAATCAATAGAGATTCAATTGTGTCCTAATTACATGTTCCCCCTTCATTATTTGGAACCTCTATATCAACCTCCTTAAAAACATAAAATTAGGCATATTTCTCAAGTCAACTCAATTGTAAATTGATGTTTGTTGTGTCCTTTGTAGTTTCAAAAAATATGACATCTCTTGTGATGATAAATTTCTTATTTTTCTTCTCAATTAGTCTGTATGCTTTTTAATACTATGAGTATGCCAAAAGCGTGCATTTACAACTCATGTGTTTTAGTTTGTTTATTTTCTCCTTGTGAATCAATGTGTATCATGTGGATATTAAAAAATGAATATGTCACAATGAATGGAGATGACCAAACCAAACTTCATATGGATTCTTCATTTATAGGGCTATTGATGATGACCTATTACAAAGGTATATTGTAGTTTGAGATTTGAGTTGTTTCTATCTAAAAATGTAGATTTACCCCTTTGAAGTACATTTTTTGAACCCTATTCATCATAATGATGTTCATGCATTCAACTAATCCATTCAATTTAAGAGTGTAATGGACTATGAGATGATACTTGATTCCATTTGCTTGAGATAGGTTTCAAATACCTTTGACATGAATTTGACATCATTGTTAGTCTTAAATATCCTAATGCATAATTAGGATTCATTTTTAACCATAGTTTAAAACTTTTGAAATATTTTGAAGACATTTTTTAATTCAAATTATATATCCAAGTCATTAAGTTATAGTGATCAATAAATAACATGAAGTACTTGTGACCACCAACAAAAAAAATGGGAGATCACAAAACTATGAGTGAACCAAATACAACTTCTTATTAGATTTCCATTCTAAATTTTGAAATGGTTCCCTATCATTTTTGGTCAATATGAAGGATTCAAACTTTTAAATGGTTTTGAGCAATGTCAACAAGCCTACAAAACCATTTTTTTTCACATTACAAATGTTATCATAGTATGTGTGCCCAAATCTAGCATGCTATAGAAGACTTTCAAACATTTAGCAAGATGAGCAAAATGTCTTAACATTGAGTGCTCACCCTTGATTTTTATAAATTGGCCTTCCTCATATCCAATTAGAACAACTATTTTATCATATTTCATTGTGACCTTCACCTCTCCATCATCTGGCATGATGGAGTGGCCTTATTGTCGAATTAGTAAAAGAAAAACAAGTGTATTTTCAACTATGGTATAATACATTTCAGAGAATGAAGTCTAAAAGTCATCATGACTTAATTCAAATTGAAGCATTACCTTTAGGTCACAAAATTATTTTATCTACCAAACACACTAGACCATAAATTTCTTCATGAAACTCCTCAAATAAGTCCATTTGGAAATTCATACGTTATGTGGCACCAATGTCTAGAACCTACACATTATCCTAGGTTAAACTCCCTAAAGCATTATTTGCTTTGTTAGAGATGAAAAACACACATTCACAAGAAAATTGAGTTGAATATGGTTTAGAGTTTTTATTCTTCACATTTTTTACTTTTTTTTAGGATTCAATTTTGTCCCATGATGTTTTGGATTCATAGGTCTCATGCCTCCCTTTCCTTTCACAACATTTGAAAAATAAATGTTGTTTATCATTTTGTTTTTCTTGATGTTGACTATCATTTTTATCAGACTTGTTGCCTCACCTTTTATTTTTCCCTTTGCCTCCATTTCTTACATTCTTGGAAGAATTTACCTTTTGATTATAATAGCAAAAGCTTTTTCCTATGGACTTTGTTTTTATTTTGAAGGTTTTTTTCTCTATCAGCTATCTTTGCAATCACTTGATCAAATGTGAGAGTCTTCAACATATTGCTTTCTTGTAAAGAATTCAATTAGGTTGAGTTTGTATTAATAAGATGTTTTATTAAAGCCATCATATACACATCAATTTTAATACCAGATACATCAACATCATGTTTGATTACATGGGTTTCAGAAGCCAAACTGCTGACATCTCCATTTTTCAACTCAAGATTGAATAGTTTCAATTGCAATTGTATGCGATCCAATTTTAATTGAGAATCATATAGGCCCTTAAATTTTTTAAACACTTCCCAAGAATTTTTTCACCTCTATATGTGAACATCTACATCAATTGAGGCCCCCATCAAGGCCAATGTTTTTGAATTTTTTTACTTTCATGATGGTATCTTATTTTCTTCTTTAGGTTCAATGGGTTATTCATCCTGTCATTGATGTTTAACCATAATTCATTGAATAAAAGTGTGTTCTCCACCTATATTTACCATTCTAACCAGTTATCTTTTTTGGTTATGGTTTTGCCAACAATAGTTTTGATTGAATGCATAGTTTTTGTATAAGGAAATGGAATGGATCCTTATCACTCCAAAAAAGTTTCATTTTTTATATAATACCTGATCAATATACCAAACCTCTCTATATTCTCACCCTTCTTATATAATTATCAGTACATGGAATAAGTTCATTTTTTCTATATACCTAATGATACATGAAAGAGACGTTAAAGTATGTGAGAGAAGAATAGTATGTGGTACCTAGGAAATACATGAAAAATGTTTACTCTATCTATGGCACCTGCTTAGTGATAAGTACTTGTATGTGGGCATGATAACCCTATATACTCAGAGTATTCTTGATTGCTTTCAGTATTTACATCTAGCGATAGTCATAAATGGGTAACAAAGGGAACAAGAAGATGAAAATTTCCTTATTTCTACCCAGTAGTTTATAGGGATGATACCATAAACACTTTTGTTATAACTATATTAGGCCATAATTGCATTAGTTTAATTGCGATAACATGACTTATAAGCATAGTCAAGATGCACTATTGATACTAAATGTTATGAATTGGTTTTTGTTTGCAAAAATTTATTTATTTATTTTATTTTAATTTAATTTGAAAACATAAAATGATTTTTGGTTTAGAAATGACTTACTAATTATTTTTTAATAATTCAAAAGTTAAAAAATAATCTTATTATTCCCTTGTGGGAATATTATCCATTCAAAGATTATGCTTTTATTTATTTTTTTAAATAAATTTCCTTATCTTAGCATATAACTATTTATTCTATTTTGTCCACGTGGATATGGAATTTTAGATTAGAAAACCTTTATTAAAAAACTACACAATTTATTTGAACAATAAATAAATAAGTTTACATCCATATTTTAGCTCTAAATCTCTTAGAACACAATCCAATAAACCTTTATTCTGATCTAAGTAGCCACCAATTAGTATGAAGGAGTAGGGTACAATCCAAATGCAACATATGTTATCAAAATTCCACATCAAATAACTAATACACCTTCTTATTCATCATATACGTAATTTTACAGTGAATAAGCACCTTCCATAGCACCACACAAATCTTAGAATAGTCTGAATAGTTATACATAGTCCATAAAGAAGTCAATATTCCTTGTTATTAGCTAAACTAGTTGACACCTTACTACAAATAAAAAAACCTTGAAGCAAGATGATGAATAATGAGTGCATAGTTATACAATATAAAAAACATAATAAATTATTAATAAACAACATAAAAAATTGAGAATGAAGCTAAAATTCCTTTCTAAAATAATTAATGCACAATACAAAGTTTGATCAACAAATACATAGCTAAAACACTTCCATAAATAGCCAATGCATAGTCATTATCAATAGAAAAACATTGATTTATATGATTTTGATTGGCTTAAAGATGAAATGTATAGCAAGGAGAAAGAATAGAGAAATAAAATTAATTAAAGAACCCTATGTTTTGATCCCAATGTCAATCCAAGAATGAATGATAAATAAATAACGTGATTTTTGTGCAAACCAAACTTATTACATTATTGAATAAATGAGAGATTATAATATATATAGCCAACCATGTGACTATTCATTTCATATTCTAATAAGACTATTCACGTTCCTATGTAAACTATCTATCTACCACTATGAGACAAAATATCTCCTAAAATTATTCCGATATTAACATTAGTATATCACAGGGACACTACAAATAAATGTCACTATGGGAAAATAAGCTAAAATAATGGCATAAGCAAGACCCACATATATACAATAAACTATAGGCTTAAATATGCCCTAGTGTTGAAATATAGATGACTAATAGTACAATGAAATAATTGGACAAGAAAAAACAATGGAAAGAGAGAGAAATAAGACAAATTTACACACCTTTTTATTATAGCTAAAATATATAACTAGGAATGGAGTCTGGAAATGGCACAAAAGTTAGCTTGAGAATCTTGTTATGATATGGTCTTGGGTAAAAATTGGTAGAGGGTTGATTATGTCTAGGTCAAAATTGACAAGTGGCTAATTTTGTCTATCAATTGTATCTTTTATTACTTTATAGGTTTCATAATTATGTCCTTTATGATTGATTGTATCCTCTATTACTTTCTAGGTTTAACAACTTCCTAGACCTATATGCTGATTGATGTTAATTTGGAATTTGGCCTTCATTTTACTGAAATGTTGAGCATAACTATCAGATTTACTTCTCCTTTGATTTTAACCTAATCCTCAATAATTTATGCATAAAATATTATGAAATTTAGTTGGATTAGTCAATCTCTTGAGGATTTGTAACTACATTTCATGTTTATTTAGAATCAGGTCTCTATGTAGTTCTAATGCTTGCGAGTAAAATCCCAACCTGAATGAAAAAAGGACTTTGACTTCTCTCCCTAGTTAATCAAATGAAATTATATTATTCATAGTGATGTTATCTTGGTATAAGATGTTTTGGCACAATACTTAGATTGATGTTGATGTAATATAGGCTCAATATGCAAATGTCTTGGTTGAATGGAAAATTATTGATAATGCTTAATGATTGTGTGCTAGATAAATGACTTAAAAGATATCTATTCAATAAGAGAAGATGTATAATGGCTTAGGGTATATTTTTATATATTGGGCTCCATAAGACACTTTGAACATAGGTTGACCCTAGAAAGTAGTGATAAGAAAAGGTCAAGGCACATGGAATTAGGCCAAGGTAGAAAGGACCCATAAAAGGAAAAGGGTTAGAATTGGTGAACTACATGTTGACATAGAAGATTGCACCCTTGGTAGGAGGTTGAGCTCTTGCCTTCTTCACGCAACAATGGAAACTCCCCTCTCGCCTATGGGACCGGTGAAGCTAGAGGGGAGAGTCTCTAGATAAAGGCTAACTCCCTCTGATGTATCATTTAGGCCCTGGTTTCTTCTACTACTAACAAAAAATGTAAAAAAGGGGGGGGATGAAAAGGGAGAAGGAGATGCTGAAAACAAAACCTAAGCCTAATAAGAAGAAAAGGTGATACACCAAAAAAATGTGACCCACCTAGCCTGAACATACACTTTTCACCAAAAAGGAGTGCCTATACACTTCATCTAACATGGGAGAACCTTCTGCATAAGTGGGTTAGGGGTCCGTGGAGATACAGGGAGGAAATAACTACTAGAGGCATTCTGAGACACACTGCAACAGCCTATCCACTTCACCTATACTCCTCTAGGGACACTTCTAACAGACCCGTAAAAGGAAAACTCAAAAATTGCATCAGACATGCTAAAATCATTCTGCAAAAGCATTTACAAAATGACTTAACATAGAATCAAAGCATAGACACATACTAAAGATGCAAAACTCAGAATGGAGGTAAAAATGTTGTGTTTCGATTCAAGGTAAATTTTTGGCAGCTCTGCCTTAAAAGCCTGAGATATTTTTGGGTAGAGTTTGCCTTAAGGCTAAGAGCGGATCCCTTCTCAAAAGAGAGGCTTACAATATATAGAAAGAGGAAGAGAACCTGGCGCTTCCTGGGAAAGATTTTGGTGCTCATTTTCTGTCAGTGGCCCATGTGCATTCTGAATCTTAGAAAGAGGAAACCACTGTTACTGATGTCATTCTTCTAGAAGAGGCCTATTAGAACCATGTTGTACAATTGCCAAAATTGACTTTGGCATTCAAACATTAATGAAAGAGCATGGCCGCGCCTCCTTTCTGCAAATAGACTGTCGTTTGTCCCCTCATCAATGCCAATTGCAAAAATCAAGTCGTACCACTCATCTGACAATGACTCACCTTCCCTTCACCACTTGAATGCTTTGTCTTTTCTGTGTTTGTCTTCTCCCTACTCTTTTAGCCCTTGGGGGTGATCTTCTGGTGGGTCGCTGCATTTCTTGAGCTTTTTCCATGCTTGATGCTCAAATAGTTCAAAAACAAATGGATATTTCACTACATTAAATTTGATGTTCACGTGGCCGTCACCCAATAGCTAGTTCATCTGCTTAAATTTGACGACTTTCACCATCCTCGGCAAAAGTCATTGGGTCTTTTGTTTTGGGCTTTTTTCCTGTGGGTTTTCTATTTTGAGTTTTTTCCCACAGACAAAAGGTCCACAGGAATTGGCCTCTCTTTGTCTTCTCTGTCAGGCCTTTGCTTTTAAGTGCTTGCCCTTCGTAAGGGCTCTTAGACTTTGAACTGCCCTCCACAAGGGCACTTAAACCTAGCACTGCCCTTCGGCTATAGGGCACACCCTTGAACCAAGCCGTTGAATCAACCCATTGAACCAAAATTGGTTCAATGGTTCAATCAGTTCAACGGTTCAATCACTGCGCGTCGATACCATTGAACTGAGCCTTTGAACTAATTTGTTGAACCTCCTTGTTGAACCACCTTGTTGAACCATTTATTGAACCAAAGCATTGAACTTAAGTGTTGAACCAAATGATTGAACCAATCCATTGAACCGGTTCAATGAAGCGCACTAATGCAAAGTGAACCAAGTTTCTGAGCTTGCTGATGAACCAAACATTGAACCAAGGCCTTGAACCAATTCAATGGTTCAAAGACACCAATTTTTTTGTGATTTCCTTCAGACCAGAGCCCAAAGAAGTCTTGTAAAACTTGAAACTCTCTAAACTGATCCTTCATGTGCCAAAGGATTAACCTGCTAAGTCTATAGAAATCTAAAACCTATAGAGTCTATAGAAATTCTATAGAGTCTGTAGAAATCACCAGATTCATGAAAAATCAAAAAATGAAAATGGCCTAGCACAACAGGGGCAGAGGGGGACTGATTTTTAGCCTGTTGGGCAAAAAATGGTCAACAAATTGGCGACTCCCAAGGGAAGCATGCCTGATATGCTTAAAGACCAGTTGCCTTGTAGTCCATTGGGCATGAAGTCAGATGTAGCTTGAACAAAGTTAACAACAGCCCCAAAAAAATCCAAGAATCAAACATGGAGCCTGTTACCCCACACGTAAAGGGAAACACACAAGGCTAAAAACACTACCTATGCAACTGCACTTAAGGAAAGTAGGAAAAGAAACTGAAAGCAAACTACTATATACAGCTAACCAGGAATGTTTGCCTCCCTCCTGGATCAAAGGGAAAATTTATTAAGTCCCCTTCCTGGCAAGAAGACTTATGGTGCCAGGAAAGTAGCTGAATGAAAAAGAGAGTTGGTGACCTACTCCTCTTGCATGTCACCTTACTTGGCTGGTATCCGAGTGAATCAGATTCGAACATGCCTCCAACATACATGTATTCTTCTTGTCCTTGGAGGCTTGTTGAATGTTGGTCCTTCATATTAGTGCTCTTCACCAAGAAATCAGTGGTTGTTGGCTCATCACCATAAGCCCTTTGACATGTATTGCTCCCTTGCAGTGCGTCATGGTCTGACCCGTTTCCTTCTGCTTCATTACAGACTCTGTCAGACTCATCTTCTACTTCCTTTTGGCCTTCTTGAAGAAGGGTGAATGTGGTGATGTCTAAAATGGACTCACAAAATGATTGCTCATCCCACAGAACATCACCTCTTTGTTTGAAGCTCTCTTCTTCAAGGCATTCCTCCAGGAAGACAGACCTCTCCTTTTCCTCAAATATTAGGACCTCTAGATGTTCAAAGGTATCCTCATGATCCACCTCCAACTCAGGCTCCTCAGTGTAGTCATCCTCCTCATCAAAGCAGCAAAGAAGTTCATCAAATAGAGGGGAAGAGAGCTCACCATGCATTTGTTCCTCCTCGTATTGCTGAAACATTTGCATATATGCAAGACCTGCATCTTCTCCATTGCCGATGGTGTCTTCAAAAGAAGCATCAATGATGATTCTACCTTCATTGTCACTCATGATAGCCTCTTGAAGAACTACAAATTAGATCTTCTACTCCTCACTCACCTCCTACAGAACAGGTTCTTCCTTGAGAAGGGGTGAAGTGGGAAAACTATGTGGAGGAGGAGGCAGTCCTTGAGCTAGAATCAAATGATTCTCCTCTTTCCACTTGGCTAGCACTTCATCCATATCAAGTGGGGCCTGATAGCTCTCTTGGAAATGTGTAGATGGGGTGTGTTCAGACATAGAATGTGCCATTAGGTCCGAACCGTCCATCATACACTAGTTGAGGAATCTCTCTCTGGATTCCAACTCTGTAATTCTCCTAGCCAAATCTTCTTGGAAGAGCTTTTCTAGGAGTCATCAGCATTTTCATGAGCAGGAGTAGCTTTGGCTTCTTCAAGGTTTTGAGCAAAACCTTACTTCTCCTCTTTCCTACTCAATGATTCTACTATTTTCCCCCAGTTCAAGAACTCAGAATTGGAATTTTGCTCCTATGAACAGGCAGTAACTTTGTTTTCTCCAAGGTCCTGGGGTTCCTCCGTAAGGTCTGGAAGTTCTATCTCTCTTTCACGAAGCAAACTCATCCTAACCTATAAATCTTCAATTTGCTTAGCTAGATTGTCCTAAAAGAGTCTTTCTTGGAGGTCACTAGCATCATCCTCTTCAAAGCTCTAGGCTAGTTCCTGGCATTCCTTCCTCCAACTCGAAATCTACATATCATGCTAAAAAATTTGGGGAGGTTGAGGAACACTAGGAAGAGACTATTGATGCACTGAAAGAGTCTCTAGAAGGGGAATGTGTTGGGTTGTGGTATTCCCCCCAATGGAAGATTCACAATATAAGGAATTGAGAAGATTGATCTCCATGGGGGGTTGCTATGATGCCCTTTGATGTTGGAAAGCCAAGCGCATAGGATTGAGAGCAGAGGCATTAGATGAGCTAGAGTGAGCAAGTGCTATTTGATAGAAAGTATTTTGTGCAAAAGAGGGGGCTTTCTTTAAGATAGGAGAGGGTGCACAAGGCTGACTGCCTTGGATTAATGGATTTCTCCATTTTTCTACCTCCTCCTCCATGGATTATAGGCATGTGGTTGCCTAAACAAACACTCTTCTTTATACATCAGCTCCTGCTAATATTCGTACTGCTCCTCCAATTTGTCAATCTCCATCATCTGCTTCTCAAATTCTAGGGCCATTTCCCTTATCATTACAGGGCAACTAGGAGAGTTGCTTCAGGTGATTCTCTAAAAATCTTGAGTCTGATCATAGTCATATGAAGGAAAACAAGACCCATGATTTTGTGCAAAGGAATTATACATACAAAAATGTGATTTCTCAATGGCACTAGGATGCTTAACCAGCTGATTCAACTCAGAGTCGCCATTGGTGTTTGATGCAAAGCCTCCAAAGGCTGGTCGATTAAAGAACACACCAAAAAAATTTCAACTCTTTGGACACAACTTGTCCTAGCTTGTCCCATCAGGCATGCCAGAAACTGTTGACACAAAAGATTGCACCCTTGGCAGGAGGCCGAGCTCCTACCTTCTTCACGCAACAATGGAAACTCCCCTCTCACCTGTGGGACTGGAAAAGCTAGAGGGAAGAGTCTCTAGATAAGGGATAGCTCCCTCTGATGTATCATTTAGGCCCTAATTCCTTCTACTGCTAACAAAAAATGTAAAAAAGGGGGGCTGAAAAGGGAGAAGGAGATGCTAAAAATAGAACCTAAGCCTAAAAAGAAGAAAAGGTGATACACCAAAAAAATGTGACCCACCCAGCCCGAACATACACTTTTCACCAAAAAGGAGCACCTATACACTTCATCTGACATGGGAGAACCTTATGCATAAGTGGGTCAGGGGTTCATGGAGATACAGGGAGGAAATAACTACTAGAGGCATTCTGAGACATGCTGTAGCAGCCTATCCACTTCACCTAGAGACACTTCTGATAGACCCGTAAAAGGAAAACTCAAAAATTGCACCAGACATGCTAAAATCATTCTGTAAAAGCATTTAGAAAATGACTTAACATAGAATCAAAGCATAGACACATACTAAAGATGTAAAACTCATAATGGAGGTAAAAATGCTATGTTTTGATTCAAGGTAAATTTTTGGCAGCTCTGCCTTACAAGCTTGAGAGATTTTTGGGTAGAGTTTGCCTTAAGGCTAAGAGCGGATCCCTTCTCAAAAGAGAAGTTTACAATATATATAAAGAGGAAGAGAACCTAGCGCTTCCTGGGAAAGATTTTGGTGCTCATTTTTTGACAATGGCCCATGTGCATTTTGAATCTTGGGAAGAGGAAACCATTGTTACTGATGTCATTCTTCTAGAAGAGGCCTGTTGGAACCATGTTGTATAATCACCAAAATTGACTTTGGTGTTTAAACATTAATGAAAGAGCATGGCCGCACCTCTTTTTTGCAAATAGACTACCGTTTGTCCCCTCATCAATGCCAACTACAAAAAATAGGTCGCGCCACTCATCTAACAATGACTCACCTTCCCTTCACCACTTGAATGCTTTATCTTTTCTGTGTTTGTCTTCTTCTTGCTCTTTTAGCCCTCAGGGGCAATCTTCTAGTGGGTCACTACATTCCTTGGGCTTTTTCCATGCTTGATGCTCAAATAGTTCAAAAACAAATGGATATTTCACTGCGTTAAATTTGACGTTCACACGGTCGTCACCCAACGGCTAGTTCATCTGCTTAAATTTGACAGCTTTTGGGATGTCACCATCCTTGGCAAAAGTCATCGGGTCTTTTGTTTCAATCTTTTTTCCCATGAGTTTTTTGTTTTGAGTTTTTTCTCGTGGACAAAAGGTCCATGGGAATTGGCCGCTCTTTGTCTTCTTTATTAGGCCTTTGCTTTGAAGTGCTTGCCCTCTGCAAGGGCTCTTAGACTTTGAACTACCCTCCGCAAGGGCACTTGAACCCAGTGCTACCCTTTGGCTATAGGGCACACCCTTGAACCAAGCCGTTGAACCAACCCATTGAACCAAAATTGGTTCAACGGTTCAATCAGTTCAATGGTTTAATCACTGTGCGTCAATGCTGTTGAATTGAGCCTTTGAACCGATTCATTGAACCTCCTTATTAAACCACCTTGTTGAACCATCTATTGAACCAAAGCATTAAACTTAAGCATTAAACCAAATGATTGAACCAATCTGTTGAACCGGTTCAACGAAGCGCACTGATGCCAAGTGAACCAAGTGTCTGAGCTTGTCGATGAACCAAACATTGAACCAAGGCCTTGAACCAGTTCAATGGTTCAAAGACGCCAATTTTTTTGTGATTTCCTTCAGACCAAAACCTGAAGAAGCCTTGTAAAACTCAAAACTCTCTAAACTGATCCTTCATGTGCCAAAGGACTAACCTGCTGAGTCCGTAGAAATCCAAAACCTGTAGAGTCCGTAAAAATTTTGTAATCTATAGAAATCACCAGATTCATGCAAAATCAAAAAATGAAAATGGCCTAGCACAACAGGGGCAGAGGGGGACCGGTTTTTGGCCTGTTGGGCAAAAAAGGTCAACACTACCGATTATGACCTAAATGGAAAAAATCTCAAAATAAAGACTGATAAATAAAGGATGTCTAAATTGGATCTTTATGTTGACAACTAAAATATCTATAAGGAATTAAGGTCGAGGGGAGTCTAATGTGAGTTGAAAATAATAGAAAATTAACAAATGTACACAAATGAACCAAGTGTGGTAAATCATGAAAAATATGAAATGTAAAAGGGCCTTGTACCAATAATAGGTGTATATAAATCTTAGTAACAAAGGATCCATAAATCATGATAAGGGTAGAGGTAATGAGCAAAGTATATACCCCAATATTTATAGAATTAGTATTGTCATATAATAAACTTAAAATAATGCAATGCTAAAGCAATATTTTATAATGGCACAAAAAACCTATTTCAAACATATAACAACACTCTACATATGGATTTTAATAATTCCCCATGCCTCCTTTTTCCTATGGGAGATGACAAACTTCTCATGCAAACCTATGAACACCTTGAGTTTGTTTGGAATTGGCCCATAAAAATTATTTGAGTAACTTGGAAATTTTATCATAGGATGCCTTATAAGGCACCCAATAAGAATATTAGTAAACATGAATGGCATCCAACTTCTTAGTGCAAATTTGGAATTTCCCTGCCAACAACAAGGGCTTAGTAATTCAGAAAGCAAATCTCTTTTCAAATTTTTTTAACACAAACTATCACAACTCAGAAGGGGAGTTATGGAAGGCAAAATAGATTGACAATAATTTGAAACTCTCACATTTGTTGATTTATTTCCATACCAATATTTCATTAACATCATACTCTAATGATAAAATTGAGTTTTAGACCATTGCAAACTCAAACCAAAGGCTTTACAAAAATTATCAATTTAAGACAGAGTTTCATATAATAAAAATTCATTTTCAAAGAGAATAAGAAAGGAGTCATCAGCAAATGACCATTAATAATATGACTCTTGCTATATGAAAAAATGATTTCTTTGATACGCACATGCTCAGATTTACAAGATATAAGATATCCTAAGGTTTATAGCCATAACATATATCATAAGAGATAGCCAAAATAAGGGCCATTCAATGCAGTCATGATATTTTTTAAAATCCAATTTAAGAAACAAAGTTAGTTGTGAAGAAACATAGGCCCATTCCATCCCTTCCCATACTGTAATTATATCATCCAGTATATAATAACTTTTAATAAATCCCATTTATTTTGGTCTAAAAAATGCAGCGAGAATATATCATAGATAAAGTACTAAATATTTAGCATAGACTTTATACAAGACATATAACAAGGTAATATGTCTCTAATTGACTATGAACTCAGGTTCTCTTACTTTAGGGATAAATTGAATATTCTCTCGATTGATAAGTTTCCCTAAATAATTGGTCTAGAGATCTTCACACTAGACCTAAATCAGGTTTGGCCCAATAAATTACCATGTGGATTTATATAAATCACAAGGGAACCCATCTAATCCCAATAATTTATCATAATCTATGTTATGAACCACTACATAAAGCTCTTCAATAAAATGCAGAACAATGCAAAGCCATTAATAAGAGGGACTAAACTTGTGATAAACCACATCAATGCATTCCTATGAAGCTTGAACACATTTAGGAGAATCCTCCAAGGATTAAAAAACTTTGATTGATTTGATCTGCTCTCTAACTTGCTTGACCCTTAAATATTTTTTTTTTTTAAAAACTCTCTCACATTGAGCTAGTGTAAATGGTCAAAAATTTGAATGTCTTTGAAAATATGAAATTTTACAAGCTGAAGTTTATGTTTTATCCAAAAGGCCATAATATGAAACCAAATATCAAATGGGTTCTTCTCAAGCTATGCCATGACCATTTTTAATTATTTGGCCCAGGAATTATCAAATCACTTTCAAACCCTCACCATTTGCTTATTGTAACACCTCATAAAGGTGGTAGTAAGAGTGCTTATGTCATTCCACAACTTTATCTAAATAGCAACATGAGGTGGACATGGCACAAGGTTCTATATTTAGGTGATAATTTGGATGTTACCCTCATGAGTAAGGAATGACATGTTAAAAAAGAACTAAGTACAAGTTTTTATTTTCAATCCATCTTCCCACTCTGACTAAAAAGTGATGGGAATGTGGTTAGAAAGCACAATATTTAGGTGGATGATGATAATGTGCTCGTCAATGTTGTATAAAATGAACACATTTTTCTTGATGAGCATAACACAACTAAGCATTTTTAAAACATGCTCAAGGCCTACATGGAAATTATACTTGCACGTAAATTATGAATTTGGGATTAATGATGATAATTAAAAGAGAAAGTTTGATATCCCTCAATTTTTTTTACAATAGAACTAGGCTTCACCTTTATCAACACATAAATGTTTTGGAAAAGTTCCTTGTCCTCAAAGGTCTCAACCATATTAAATTATTTGCATATAATCCAATTGGAAAAAGGCAAGTTATCTACTAACCATTACCATAAAGTCACTCTTTTTAGTCCATCATTAGGCACATAGACATTAATGAACCCCAAGGATCAACCATCAATGTCTAGCATGACCCAAACTAAAATATACATTAGATCTTCCTTTAAGGTAACAATTGATGAAGCAATATTAGAGGAATCATAATGCTAGAACTTTCGTGTTCATCCTCATTAGAGGTGAAGTATTGTGAAAAATCTAACCGTATACACTTTATAGAAGTATGAAAAATAAATATTAAAACTTTAACTTATTATATCCATACAATATTGAAGGCACCAAGCCATGGACCAACAAACCACTCAAAGAATTTTTGAGAGGATTTTGCCACAAACATTCTATAAGATAAAATTCATAAGGAGAATCATCCATGTGTAAATCCCCTATCACCATCTTCAAACCCTTCTTTGGTGTATAAATCTACAAACTTGTTACTCAAAAGAGGATGTTGGTTTCATAAAATATAGTCTTTATTGTAATAGCGTAGTGGTTATCCCTGTGTTTTCCCTTTGGTAAATCACTGCCACCACAAGGTTGGTTGTGTAAGTACCTAAAGGGTGGAGGATTCACTAAGTATGTCCCAACACTTGAAGTAATAACTTACATATAAATATCTAGAGAAGCTTGACTTTATGACACAAAGTTAGGAAGATGGGGTCTATACTTTTAAAAAAATAGCATATTATTATGGTTTATCATTAGAGATGTTGTTAACAATTTTAGGGTTTTTATTGTTCATAGCCATTTTTTTGTTATCAATGGTCATCCAACCCTCATTATTTTTAGTACTTAGGTTCTGTGCAAACCATGGGAGGAAATTCATAGATATTATGGTCAAGGGATTGACAATGAAATAAACTATTAGGAAAATCGATATAAGTCATTTTTTGTGAGAAATAATCAGTTCCAACTTGAATGTCTAGAGACTATTTAAATCATTTGTGAGGTCAAACTCACAACAAATTCACTTGTTAGGTTGTGTTGATTAAAAATATTCCATCTCATGATATATCACATGCCCTATGGGATAAACTATTTGATCTAAAAAGTCCCACAATGAGATCAATAACCTAGACAAATCAAGCCACACATGGACTTTGATTAAGGCTGATTCAGTGTCCTTCAAGTCCCAAGTCCATCATGATAATAATCACCAATGTGTTATGCATGAACCAACAACTAGACTTATAAAGTAGAGCTTGCACATGCAATGGCTCCTTGAAGTAGAACCAAAAAAACCTATGGTAAGGTTATAAATCCCTCTTAGCTTAATGCCACAAGATTTTCAATGATGTTTGACCCATGTTTGGAGAGTCTAATCAAAATGAATATAGTTGACATAGTAGACTATAATATTATAAGTTTCATATTAGTAAAAAATATAATTAACATCATCCACAACAAGAGTGTGTTGATGATGAAAAATGTTTCTTAAACTAGTCAATCCTTTCACCTATCGTGAAGGTTAAGTTAGAATCATATTAGTCTAATGATAAGGTTTTAAAGGTTTTAATATGATCTTAAATATGTGAAAGATTTTTTAAATATTCTAAGAAATAATAAATAAGCTATTAAATATAACATATTCTATTATAATTCATAAATCTACTATCAAATAATAAATCAGTTCAGATATAAATATGTAATCAATCATATCTGACAGAGAAGAACCTATGAACAAGACAATCTCTTGAAAGCTTAATATATTTTTGTTCAAAAAATAGTATCTTGCTTTATTTTTATAACTTCCGAGTAAATACCAAGTCAGTAAACAAAGAAACATAAATATAAAATTAATATAAGAAAATAAATCAATTTATAGTTATATATTCAATAATCAAGTAACATAAACATAACTCAACATTCAAAGGAAAAGATGTGAATAAATATATTAACTAAGCAATTAAACAACAAACTAATTAAGAAAACTAAAAAGAATCTAATCTAAAATAAAATAAAACTAATCTAATACTAACTAAACCTAACACTAAACTAACCTAAGAACTTAATCTAATAAAAGAAATCAAAAAAAATAGTAAAAATTAATACACTAATAATATTAAAACTACACTAAATTAAAAAAAAAAATAGATCAATTAGAAACTAAGCTAAAATCAAATTTAAACTAAATTAGAAGTTAAAGTTAAATAAAAAACAATATAAACAAAAAATATGAGTCTCAACAATATAGAGTTGTCTTCGCAAAACAAATTATTTTATTTGAGAAATAAACATCTTTCTTACAAAATATCTTTAAAATATAACTTTTACAATTAATCAGATCAATAATATATCATAAATAATGAAGTTTTTATCATTATTCGGATTGAATACTTAGATTTTGCATATAAGACTGCAAGAAGCACTCATCAAAAAATGTTAAACTTGATAACTATAGATAATCTATTATAAATAATAATAATAATATAAAATTAGATATACTTATGTTGTTTAAGTAATATACTCAATCATCAGAGAAAGTACCATTGGTCTATCTACAAAAGTCATGTTATCTCAAAGAAATTGCATAGAAAAGAGAGATAAGTGATTGACTTTAAAATGTAATAGCTTTCAATATCTATGTTATTTCTCCTCCTCAAATGAATCATTGATCTTCTTTAATACTTCTAAGTTGGTTGAAAAAAGAAGTTGTAACTAACTTTAGTTAGTTATTTGTTATCTTTAAATAATTAACTTTTAAAAGTCAATTAATATTAATATTTATAGGTTAAGATTTATTTAAGACTTTTAAAATTCTTAAAATATCAATTATTTGAAATTAGATCGAGTATTTCCTAACATGTGGGCACCCTCTAGTCAATTAATAATAAGAAGAATAGCATTATTTCAATAAATAATAAGATAATTCATAGTTAAATAAAATTCTTATCTACATTAATTTTATTTCGCATATAATCTATATTATTTAAGCATATATATATATATATATATATATATATATATATATATATATATATATATATATATCAAAATTAAAGTTTGTTTGTACTTCAAAAATATCATTACTATAGTATCAAAATTCTGAAACGTGCTAAGTTTTATCAAATTAACGTTCAATTCTAAAATTTATCTTTCTAATAATCAAACGTCATCAGAATCAGACAAAAATTTTATCACTGGTTCTCTTATTTCATTCAAGCATTTATTATACTCCATCTGAACTATAAAAAATCAAACTAATTTTAATCTGAATCACTCTCATCATCATCTATCTCTAATTTGATTCATTTTATTATTCTAATTTTTTATTGAAATTTCAAATTTAGCTTGACTATTTGCATGTTTCCTTGAAGTGGATGGCTGCATGAAAGTAAGGGGTTTTTTCAAACTAAGCTTCATGTAGTCTAAAATAGGCATCCTTTGAGGTGGTGTAAGCTCACTAGAATAAGATGGAAATGTAATATTTAGAAAATTCTATGTATGTATTGGTTCGTAGACTTGTTGTGGTGGTTCATTAACAACATTAACTCTTTTTTGATTGGGTGACTGAATAGGTAAAAGTTTAAGATTAGTTTTCAACTGATAGGAAGAGTTACTATGAGAATGGGATCTAGCTTCAAATCTGTGATCATAAAAATTCTTATTGTCTCTATGATTATAGGATTAAATGGCAAACTACTCAACATATTTCAAAATGTTAGATTAGTGGCATCAAAAAGAATAGACATTTGGGTTCCTCTACTTGCATATCTAAGACCAAACCATCTAGCCCTAAAACCTCCCCTATTAATCTATCTATTAAGTGCATTTTAATTCATATTGTTAGAATTATGATTCTTTTTTCAACCGTTATTGTACCTATTCAAATCTGGTTGATCCCAACCTGACATTCTAAATACAAATCAAAATATATTCAAAATCATATCACCATCATTCACTGAAATTCAAAAATGAATATATCAACTATAAAATCAATAATAATGACTGCACTTTATATTTTTAGCTTCTAGTCATTTATGAAATTTCTAATTATATCAATAAAATAAACAAATCAAAGATTCAACTATCTGAAACTAAACTCATTTATATGATTTTTAATTCTGACTGTGTCATGTGTCAATAAAACTAAAATCATAATAATTACATAAAATTATATTCTTCATAATTTTATTTCAAATATTCTATCATACTTTTTTTCATTCTAATCTCACTGCACAAAAGTCATCCCAATATATGCAGTATATATATTATTCACAAAATATAAAATGCATGTATTTTTATCAAATTGATAACAAATGCATAACCACTGAAAGAATAATTTCAATAGAAGGTTTGTAAGATTTTAACATAGTCAAATTTTATTCCAATCATCATTTTGAAAACTCAAAATAATATAACTTATCACAACTTTTTAAAACTGTTAACCATTTCTTTATTGCTCTTAAATTCATGACTTCAAAAATAAAACCTAAAAAATACATTTTGATATCTTTGAAATAATTTTTTGAATTTTAGAAAATCATATATTGTATGCAAATAAATTTTGTATATCAAAAATCTTCAACAAAATAATTTCTTAACACTATACCCAAATTTCATGATAAAATTACTTTCAAATCATCAAGATTTCATGAAAATAATCATTTCAAGCTCATTCTTATACCAAAGTTTGTGTATTTATGAAACCATATTTTCAAAATCTGAATTGATATGATGAAATCAAAACTAGAATAAACTATCAACAAATTAAAAATCTAAAAGCCAAAATATTGCATATTTCGAAGATAATTTTTATAATCATCTCTTAGAATAAAATTTGAATATTCTCAGTGCTTCGTATCTCAAATGATAATCTTTATTAATCTCAAAATTTAACTTCAAAACTAGGGATGAAAATATTTATAAATGATAATGAAAATACTTTCAATCATCAAAATCTCATACTAAAAAATATAATATGATAAAACCCAGAATTATTGATAGCTAATTTTTCAAAAATTGATACTATAAAATATTTTAAACTGACTTTATCACCAGCAATCTCAAAATTCATGCATATAAAATAATTAACACAAACAATTTATCTTGCAAGAATTTATCAAAAATATCATGCAAACTCAAAATCACAATCTTCTTTCTATGCGAACCATTTGCAATGATAAATTATAATTATCTCTTTGATAAGTATTCACTTTTAATAATGGCATACCTATTAATGTCGTATCTACAACTTTCCAAACTTATTTAGCTATAGTATGGCTTACATTGTGTGCTTTGCTCAAAATGACTAACAAAAATGAAAACAAACCTATTTGTATACCATAACCCATGTCTTAACTACTTTTGTTAACGTGCTTTCCTCTGATTTTTTGTATTAATTCAAGGCATGTCATTAGGTGACTACTAACTTGTTTAGCAAGACTTTAAATTTATTAATGACCAAATTTTTTACTAAAATGCCAACTAATTTATGTAGTTCAAGGTATGTACAATTTGCATTTAATTTCTTAAAATTACTTTTTGATTTTATTCAAATCTCAAAACATCCATCACACTTTGCATTAAACCAAGTTACCAATTAAGCTACCAACTTGTCAACTTTCTCATTTGAATAATAATAACATGAACCTTAAGTTTACTGATATCAAACATAGTTTAATTTTCAATAGTTCACGAAATAAAAATCACCCCATGTCCATTTCAAAACCTTCATATTAGGTCCATAACATTGCATTGAACATTTAAGATAAGATAGTATTTAGATTAGAACATAAAATCACTTAGGATTAATTAATAATCCTTCAATATAATAAGTTAGGTTTCAATATTAAGCTAAATTCTATTTATGGCACAACTCATTTTATATCAATATTTATACTCGTAATTGAATTTTTTAAATAAAATTAACAGAAACCCAACATGACAAATTCATATAATGCCTTCAATTCTGATAAATACTAATGAATATTATCATTTTCAAATTAAAAATACTGTAGTAATCACTTCAATTGAATGCAATATGATCAATTCTATCCATAAAAATTTTATGACTGAAAATAAATATTCAATAATGATATGTGTGTGTGTGTGTGTGTGTGTGTGTGTGTGGGTGTGTGTGTGTGTGTGTGTGTTAATTTTAATCATTTAAACATTAATGCTTTTTGAAACCATTGTAATATATATATGAATTCATAAACAAATCATTTAATTGAAAATATGTGCATTCATAATACTTCTAAGTGACTTATGTTTTCAACTGTAGTTTTAGATTTTATGACTAAATCATTATTATGACAGATAGGAGTATAAATTTTAAAAAATTGTAGGGGTATGAAAAATAAGTATAACACTAGTGACCTTGTTAGTCAGTTTTGAATATAAAATTTAGTAGCAATCAAATTGCTTATTGTAAGAAAAATAATCTTGAAAGTACGATTCAAATAAATCATTTCTCAAGCAGCTATGCATAAACCCCTTCTATAATAATTTTTAATAAAGGATAGGATGCTCAACTAATGTGACATGAAGAAATGAAATAATATAACAAAAGATTTTGAGTTGGATACATGAATAAATTCAAAAATCTCTAATACAATTTTTTAAAAATAAAGTATTACTTCAACAACTAGTTATAACTCACTATATATAGTTCATATATAAATACAATTGAGTTTATAAAGAATAATATATTAAAATAACTGAAACTTACAATTGTATTGCAACATCTTTATATTCTTATTCCATAACATGAATATTTCATCCACTTGAGATATTTATTATTTTTTAAATATAAAAGGAAAACAAGAAGCAAACAAACATACAAATCATAAAAAAATAACAGAACAAAAATAGAAAGAAAAGAAGCAATAAAACAAAAAAGAAAGCAATAAATCTTTAAAAAAAAAAAAAAATTAAACAACTTTAAATGATGGTCGTTAATTGAATAACGTAACTAATTCCAATCAAGATCTTTCAAGTAAAAAGCATTATTTTCAAGTACAATTACCATATGATAAGGACCAAGCTATAATGAATCAAATTTATGATTCTTACTAAGATCTTCATGAGCTTTATCCTAGTATAAAACTAAAACGCCAACTTTGAATTTTTTATTAAAAATTTTCTTATCAAATAACTTTTTCAATTTTTGTTTAGCCCTTTATAATTTTTGTAATGTTGTTGTTTTTGATTCATCAAAATCTATTAAATCATGTAATCTTTATTCAATCAAATTAGTATCTTTAGAAACATATTATAAAGTAGTTCTTATTGAAGAAATCTAAAGTTCTATTGGTAAAGTGACTTCAAATCCATATGCCAACATGAAGAGTGAATAACCAGTTACCACTTTGATAATAGTTCTATCCTTCCATAAGGCTTCAAAAATTTTAATATGTTAATCACGTTTATTTTCATAAACCAATTTTTTCATGATTGAAATCAGATTTTTATTTGTTGACTCAATTTTACTATTATTTTGAGGGTAATATTTAGATGAATGACTAGATATAATAGAATATTTTTTCAAAAAAAATTAGAAATTCATTTGAAATAAATTGAGGATCATTATTAGATGTGATTTCATAAGAAACTCTAAATCTGGATAAAATATATTTTTTTAGAAATAAAATTACTTCACTTGTTATAGAACTTTTAAAGGCTTTGGTATCAGGGCATTTAGTGAAAAAATTCATTGTTGTTAAGATATATCTATGACCAATTAATAAAGGAAGGTTTATATCTAAAATAAAATTAATACCCCATTTCATTAATGATTTTTCAATTATGACAAGATTTAAAGGCATTGTAGATAACTTCTACCAACAAATAATTGGCATGGCATACAAGAACAAAATAACTTATAAGCATCTTAAAATAATGTAGGTCAATAATAATCTGCTCATAAAATATTATAAGTAGTAGTTTTTGTAGCATAATGTCCACCATAATTTCTTTTATGAAAACCTCTAAGAACTTTTTGGGTTTGGTCATGTGTAAAGTACCTTAATAAAACACCATCTCTATTTAGATAAAATAAATAAATAAAAATATTCTAATAAATAAAAATTTAAAGCTTTTAAGCATAAAGATCATCTTTATTTCTTATCAAAATTATTAGGGCAAGTTTAATTTTAAAAATAGAAGACTAAGTCATGATACCAATCGTCTTCAAAAAGCATACAATTCCATTCATTCATTTCAAGATCAAATTTAAAATTTAAAAAAAAAATCAAATATTTTTATTGTCTTTAAATGAAGTTTTACATTCAAATTATCATCAACTGATAAGATTAAAATATTAACACTTGAGAAAATATTTTCAACTAAATGTTTTGTCAAGTCACTACCTTTAATTGTCTTTGGACTTTCAAATTCGAGATCAAACTCTTAAATTTGTAATATCCATTTAGCAAGCCTTCCTTAAATGGTTGGTTATTTTAAAAGATAAGATAAAACTAGTATGTTAGATCATACTATAACTTTGTTTTCCATCAATAAATAACAAAATTTGATTAAAAAAGAAAGTAATGAGAAAATAAATTTTTCAATAAGAGGGTACTTAGTTTCAGCATTTTTTAATACTTGACTCATATAATCAATTGGTTTTTCATCATTATTTTTAAATTCTTATGTAATAACAACGTTAATTATTTTTTTGTGACATTAACATAAAGAATAAATGATTTCTTTAAATTTAGTTTAACAATTACTAGATCACTTGCAATGGCATCTTTAATGTTATTAAATACTAAATCAGCAGCTTCATCTTAAGTATAATATTTATTTTTTAAGTAATAATTGTAAAGAATTAGACTTATCAGTAAAATTTGATATAATTTTTTTAACAAAATTAATTTTACCAAAGAAAAATCATAAACTAGATTGATATTTAGGAGGAAGTAACTCCTTAATGGCTTTAATGCATTCAAGATCTATGGAAACGTCATCTTTAGCAATGATATGTCATAATAACTTATCTTTGATAACACCAATAATTGATTTCTTTGGATTTAAAGAAATATTGTACTTTTTACATCTTGTGAAAACTTTACGAAGATGATCTAAATTTTTTTTACATCTTTTTAAATGAACGATGAGATCATAAAGATAGACCTAAATAACAATGTCAATTAAGTCATCAAATGCAACATGCATAGCTCTTTGAAAATTAGCTCTTATATTCATTAATTCAAATGACATTCTAAAATAAGCAAAAGTTCCTCTACAAGTAGTAAAAGTTATTTTATGTTTATCTTCAGGGTTTATAAAAATTTGATTATAACTAAATATCCATCTAATAATGATATTATTTTAGATCCTACAACTTGTAAAATCTGATCTATACTCAATAACAAAAAAATATCTTTAACACTAGTCTTGTTCAAGTCCTTAAAATCAACACAACCTGATATCACCATTTTTCTTTCTAACTAATATTAAAGTAACTACTCATTCATAATATTCTAAAAAAAAATGACGTCAATATCAATCATTTAATTAGCTCTTTATTAATTGTCTTCTAACAAAAGACTAATTTTTTTTATTTTTTGTTTTATAAGTTTAATATCAGGTTTTATAGGTATATAATGTTTGATAATATCATTATTATAACCTTTAAGATATTTATATAATCAATCAAACACATCAATGAACTCTTTGAATAATTTAATAAATATGACATTTTCACTAGTAATACATTAAATTCTTAAATACATATATTTAGGATCTTTTTTTGTACCTAAATTTATAGGAATAATTTCACCTATAATTTTTCTATAAGGTTTTTCTATTCTAAAAATTTTGAATTGATCATTAGGTGTAAACATAGATTTCAAATTTACTAAAATAATAGGCAATTTATCGATACTTAATTACAGATAATCTCCATAATTTAATACATAATCATCATGATTAAAATAGTTTCCTTTAATAAATAAATCTATGTGTTCATCACAGTGAAAAACATACCAACTATAATTCAAATTTAAAATTTTAAGTCAATTTTTCATAAAAAAATGAAATCTGTGATTGGTTCACTCTCACTTAAAGTTGAGTTTGAAGCAAAAATAACAAGATTATCAACGCTATTGTTATATTCTCTAAGTATGTGAATGATATTAAAAGCTTCAAAATGTTCAAGCAAAGACCAAACTTTTTGAGTATAATGATGTAAACAAGTTTGGTTAGTTTTGTAAACTTTTCAAACTTATCTAACAATTAATTTAGAATCTCCAAAGACTTTTAATATTTGATATTAATCTCAATAGTTTTTTCCAAACCTAAACATAATGTTTCAAATTCAATAGTATTTTTAGTTTCTAAGAATGATAATTTTTAATCATAATATAATATCTTACCGATAAGAGAGATTAAACAAATTTCAGCACCATTTCCTAGTTGAAAACAAACTTCATCAAAATATAGTGATCATATAATATTTTTATCAAAGAATTCTTGCTGATTTTTTGGTTCATCCAAATTCATCAACTCATAAGTTTCAATACATGTTTCAATATAAGCAATAGTGAAATGAGTATATGATTCTAAAGTGTATCAAACCAATCCTCTATTTTTATAAAAGCAAGTTCATTACTTACGAGAATCCATGTAGTATATTTTTTGATAAAAAACATGTTATTTTTGACCAATCTCTTCCTAATAACATAGCATAATTACTATGAATTTTAAAGTTTGGATATTAGTCATACATCGAATTATTTCATCTTGAACAATTTTAATGACTATATCTCGAAACTTACCACAACTTCTAGTTTGTCTCCAATTAAATCTAGTAATCTTTCTATTATTAGTTTCATAAGAAATGTCTAATTGATTTGTAATAGATTTGGACATTATATTCTTGGAATCCCTTGTATCTAGGATACAATTATAAATTATCTTATTAGCAATTTTAATTGAAACATTAAAAAAAGGTATATAATCTATAGAAAGATCATAATTTTGAGCAAAAATAGATGTTTATTCATTACTATTTTCTTCTTGTAAGCCTACATCATTTTTAAAATTTGGATTCTTAATAGCTTCACTAATTTTGTCAAGTTGTCCTGAAAGGTCAGTTGCTTGTAATAATGAAAATCCAAATTTAATTATAGAGAAATCATCAATTATATTATAAGCTCTAGCATTATATTGTCGAATTTAAATATAATTCTTAAGCTTATAAAGTTGATATTGAATATTATTATAATCAGTTGATAAAGGAATATTTTGTGAAAATTTATCAGATGAATTATTTGAAGAATTATCCTATATTCCTTTACATTTATCTTTAGAATAAGAACTATTATTTATTGCATTGTTATTTTGAAAAAAATTATAATATTTATTTATAGTATTAATAACATAAGCACCTTCATTTTACGATGGATCATCAAGAACATACATGTTTATATTATCTACTAAATCAACAGATATACTATCTTTCTCTTGAATAAACTTTTTAAATTTTTGAATAATAATACATGAATCTTGATCATGATCCAATTCACACACATTACAGTAATGAGAAACTTCTTTATTTTTACTTTCATTTAAAATAATGCTTTTATTAGATAAAGAATATTTATCATTTAATTATCTTTTAACAATGATTAGTTCATTTTCTAGACTTTGAATGGTTTTTAAAATTTATGTATTGTCTGAATTTAGATCTGTAGAAGACCTATCTTTAAACCCAATATGTTTAAGTTTTTTTAATAATCAATGTAAAATGTTATATTTTATCGTATTATGTAATGTCTTTATCTTCTAAAGCTATTTTATACTTCAAAAGTAAAGCACTACAAAAGTAAAGTCTAGATAATTTTTTAGAATGTCTAAGATCATGAGGAATCTTTTCACACAACTTAGTAAATCTAGTAATAAAATGATATATGATTTCATCTGAGCAAGAGAAAAATTTACAAAATCATTAACCAGTTTTAAATCTTCCTTAAATTTTTTAAAAGATAATTTTAACTAATCTTTAATATTTTTCTAAGTGCTGATAATTTTGGTAGGTAAACTAACAAAAGCTTGATAAACTTTTCTTTCAAGTGTTTGAGAAAAAAAATTTAAGTAAATATTTTCACTTGTTATACCAAAAGTAGCACAAACTAATTTAAATGCATTTAAATGATCTTTTCAAGATTCTACAGAAGCTCCAAAAAAATTTGGTATATTTAATTTTTTAAGGGAAGGTAACTTACATGAACAATTTTTACTGTTAAGTGGATTTTCAAAAATCTATGAATTTAATGTTATTTGTTTTTCTACTTCAGCATCAGAACCAGTTTCATCTTCAGTGAGATCATCTTGATCTTTATTATTTTGTAGACCTCGAATCATATCTTGTAGTCTCATGTTTGCTTGATCTTTCATTGAAATTTTAGCAATCTCTTCTACTTGAATTGGTTGATTTTATTAATCTTGATTAGATTGATTCAATTAAAAATTTGTATCAGTAGGTTCAGAGGGCATAACCAAATCATCAAATGGATAAAAATTAGAAAGAAAATAACTTCTAGACTTAAGATTAGCAGTTAAAACTCCAGCTCTATCTTTTTAAATTCATATATTTTTATCTGAAACATGTTAAGTTTCATGGGTAAGATTGACATACCAATCTACCTCAAATTCTATAAGTTCTTTTTTGTTTATCACTTGTATGATATGCTAAAGATTATGAGACTGATTATATCATGCATAACAAGTTAAATTGAAAGTAACATCAACTTGATCATCAACAATATCAATTATAGGTTAGATAACAGGAGGTTGTCCTCTAATTACCATGGACAAGAAGAAAAATAAAATTTTAAACAAATAAGATTTCTAAAAGCTATCCCAAGTAGAGTTACTAAATTTGTTGATGATGAAAAATATTTTATCAACTAATTAACCCTTTTACTTATTGTCAAGGTTAAGTTAGAATCGTACCAATCTAATGGTAAGGTTCTAAAAGTTCAAATATGATCATAAAAATGTGATAGATTTTTTTAATTTTTTCATAAATAATAAATAAGTTACTGGATATAATATATTCTATTATAATTTGTAAATCTACTATCAAACAATGAATCAGTTAAAATATAAATATGTAATCAATTATATCCAATAAAGAAGAGCCTATGAACAAGACAATCTCTTGAAAGAAAGAAATATGATTCATTAATATAATTTTGTTCAAAGAATAATATCTTGCTTTGCTATTATAATTTTTAAGTAAATACCAAGACAATAAACAAAGAAGCATAAAGATAAAATGAAGATTAAAAAATAAATCAGTTTATAGGCATATCTTCAATAATCAAATAACATAAACATAACTCAACACTCAAAACAAAAGATGTGAATGATAACATCTCTCAACTAAGCAATTAAACAACAAATTAATTAAGAAAAATAAAATGAATCTAAACTAATCTAGAATTAAAATAAAACTAATATAATATTAACTAAACTTAACACTAAACTAACCTAAGAAACTTAATCTAATAAAAGAACTCAAAAATAAATAATAAAAATTAATACATTAATAATATTAGAACTACACTAAATAGAAAGTAAATTAGATCAATTAGAGACTAAGCTAAAATCATATTTAAACGAAATTAGAAGTAAAATTTAAATAACATATAATATAAATAAAAAATATGAGTCTCAATAAAAGAGAGTCATCTTAGCAAAATAAATCATTTTATTTGAGAAACAAACATCCTTCTTACAAAATATCTTTAAAAGAAACTTTTATGATCAATCAGATCAATATGTCACAAATAACAAAATTTTCATTGCTATGTGGGTTGAATACTTAGATTATATTCATAAAACTATAAGAAACAATTGTTGAACAATGTTAAACTTAACAACTTCAGATAATTTGTTATAAATGATAATATAAAATTAGATATACCTACATTATCTAAGCAATATACTCAACCATCAGAGAAAGTACCATTGATCTATTTGAAAAAATCATGATATCTCAAAGAAATTACATAAAAGAGAGAGATAAGCGATTGATTTTAAAATGTAATAGTCTTCAATACATGTGTTGTTTCTTCTCTTCAAATAAATCTTTGATCTCCTTTAATAATTCTAAGTTGATTGAAAAAAAAAGTTGTAACTAACTTTAGTTAGTTACTTGTTGACTTTAAATAATTGATTTTTAAAAGTCAATTAATATTCGCAGTTATAGGTTGAGATTTATTTAAGACTTTTTAAAATTTTAAAAGATCAATTATTTTAAATTAGATCGAATATTTTCTAATGGGTGGGGACCCTCTAGACAATTAATAGTAATAAGAATAATATTATTTCAATAAATAATTAGATAATTCATAGTTAAATGAAATTTTTATCTATATTAATTCTATTTCACATATAATCTTAATTACTTAAGCATATATATATATATCAAAATTAAAATTTATTTGCACTTCAAAAATATCATTACTACAACATCAAAATTTTGAAATGTGTTAAGTCTTATCAAATTAAAGTTCACTTCTAAAATTTATCTTTCTAATAATCAAACATCATCAGAATCAGACAAAACTTCTATCACTTGTTCTCTTATTTCATTCAAGCATTCATTATATTCTATCTGAACTATAAGAAATTAAACTTATTTTGTACCCAAATTACTCTCATCATTATTTATCTTCAATTTGATTTGCTTCACTATTCTTATTTCTGTTAGAGTTTCAGATTTAACTTGATTATTTGCATGTTTCTTTGAAGTGGATGGATGCATGACAACAAGCATTTTTACAAACTAATATTCTTACACTTTGAGATAGGCATCTTTTGAGGTGGTGTAGGCTCATTAGAATAGGATGGCAATGTAATATTTATAAAATTATTTGTATGGATTGGCTCGTAGACTCATTATGATGATTCATTAACAACATTAACTCCTTGTTTGGGTGACTGAATAGGTAAATGATTAGAATTAGTTTACAATTGATGGGAAAAGATACCATGAGAATGGAATCTAACTCTGAATCTATGACCATAAAAACTCTTACTATCCTTATGATTAACAGGATTAAATTAAAAAACTACTCAATACGTTTTAAAATATTGGGTTAATGGTATCGAAATGAATAGACATTCGGGTTCCTCTACTTGCATATCTAGGACCAAACCGTCTAGCCCTAAAATCTCCTCTAGCAATTTTCTTATTAAATGCATTTTGATTCATGTTATCATAATTATGATTCATTTCCTAAATACTATTGTCAATATTCTTATTTGAATATGGTTGATCCCAACTTGACATTCTTAATACAAATCTAAATATATTCAAAATCTTATCACCATCATTTGATTGAACTCAAAAAATGAATATATCAACTATAAAATCAATAATAACAACTGCACTTTTATATTTTTGGGTTTCAATCATTTTATGAATTTTTTTAGTTATATCAATAAAATGAACAAATCAAGGATTCAACTGTCTGAAATTGAACTCATTTATATGATTTTTAATTTTGACTGTGTCATGTATCAATAAAACTAAAATCATAATAATTACATAAAATTATATTCTTCATAATTTTATCTCAAACATTCTGTCATACTTTATTGCATTATAATCGTACTGCACAAATGTCATCTCAATATATACAGTATATATATTATTCACAAATTACAAACTATACATTTTAATCAAACTGATAACAAATTCATAACTATTGAAAGAATAATTTCAATATAAGTTTTATAAGTTTTTGACTTGATCAAATTTTGTTTCAATCATCATTTTGAAAACTCAAAATAACATAACTTATCACAACTTTCTAAAATTGTTAACCATTTCTTTATTGCTCTTAAATTCATGACTTCAAAAATAAATCCCAAAAAATGCATTTTGATATCTTTGAAATAAACCTCTGAATTTTAGAAAATCATATATTGCATGTAAATAAATTCTATATATCAAAAATCTTCAACAAAATAATTTCTTAACACTATACCCAGAATTTAATGACAAAACCATTTTTGAATTATCCAGATTTCACAAAAATAACTATTTTGAACTCACTTTTATACCAAATTTCATGTATTTATGAAACCATATCTTTGAAATCTGAACTAATATGATGAAATCAAAATTGAAATAAACTATCAACAAATTAAAAATCCAAAAGTCAGAATATCACATATTTTGAAAATAATTTCCACAATCATTTCTTAGAATACAGTTTGAATATTCTCAATGCTTCATTTCTCAAATGATAATCCTTATTATTCCCTAAATTTAATTTCAAAATCAAGGATGAAAAGATTTATAAATGATAGCGAAAACACTTTCAGTCATCAAAATCTCATACTAAAAAATATAATAAGATAAAATTCAGAATAATGATAATTGATTTTTTTTTTAAATTATACTATAAAATCTTTCTAACTGACCTTATCACCAACAATCTCAAAATTCATGTATACAAAACAATTAACACAAACAATTTATCTTATAAAAATTTATCAAAAATATCATGCAAACTCAAAATCACAATCTTCTTTCCATGCAAACCATTTGCATGGATAAACTATAATTATCTCTTTGATAATTATTCACTTTTCAATGATGGCATACCTATTAATGCCATGTCTGCAACTTCCCAAACTTATCTAGGCATAGTATGGCTTTCACTATGTGCTTTGATCAAAATGACTATCAAAAATAAAAACAAACATATTTGTATACCATAACCTGTGCCTTAACTATTTATGTTAACGTGCTTTCATCTGATTGTTTGTATTAATTTGAGGCATGTCATTAGCCAACTGTGAACTTGTTTGCAAGACTTTAAATTTAGTAATGATCAAAATTCTTAATAAAATGTCAACTAACCTTTGCAGTTCAAGGCATGTACAATCTGCATTTAATTTTTTAAAACCACATTTTGATTTTGTTCGGATCTCAAAACATCCATCACACTTTGTATTAAACCAAGTTACCAATTGAGCTACCAACTTGTCAACTTTCTCATTCAAACATTAATAACATGAACCTCAGTTTACCGATATCAAACATAGTTTAATTTTCAATAGTCATAAAATAAAAATCACTCTATGTCTATTTCAAAACCTTCATATTAGGTCCATAACATTGCATTAAACATTTAGGATAAGATAGTATTTAGATTAGAACCTAAAACCACTTAGGATTAATTAATAATCCTTCAATATAATAGCTTAGGTTTCAATATTAAGTCAAATTCTATTTATGGCACAACTCATTTTCTATCAATATTTATACTCACAATTGAATTTTTCAAATGAAACTAATGGAAAATCAACATGACAAAGTCATATATGCTTTCAATTCTGATAAATAATAGTGATCATTATCATTTTTAAACTGAAAACACTGTAGTAATCACTTTAATTGAACACAATCTGATCAACTCTATCCATCAAAATCTCATGACTGAAAATGAATATTCGATATATATATATATATATATATATATATATATATATATATATATATATATATATATATATATATATATATATATATATATATATATATATATATATATATATATATATATATATGCTAATTTTAATCATTTAACCATTAATGTTTTTCAAAACCACTGTAACATAAATATGAATTTATAAACAAATCATTATCAAATCATTTAATTGAAAATATGTGTATTCATAATACTACTAATTGACTTAAGTCCCCGACTGCAGTTTTAAATTTTATGACTAAGTCATCACTATGACAAATAGGAGTATAAATTTTAGAAAATTATAGATGTATGAAAAATAGGCATAATAGAGCACATCTATAGGCTAAGGGGGATTAACACAATCATTACCTTGACATAAAATTTTAGGGGAAACCTTCGATCTCGTTTTGGTGTCATGCTCCCTATGAACTACAAAGTGGTTGGGTCTTACTATTTTAGAGCCATATATAAAGCATAAACCTATCTAAAGCATGTAGTTAATACCCAATTTAATGCGAAAAATACCTTAAAAGTTTCACAGACACAATATGATCAAAGACAAGATGACCTATAACACACTAACAAAATGCAAGCTTCCCCAATGTCTTTCATTACTAAAATTTTGAAAAAGTCATCCATTATAATGCAATTTAAATTAAGTAAATTTAATTGTAGAAATTTTCCCATAATCAAAGTCTTCTCGAGTGAACAATAATGCACTTGACATTCAAACTAGATATTTCCTTCATATATATATATATATATATATATATATATATATATATATATATATATATATATATATGCCAAATTTGTCTAATAAAATAATAATAATTAAAGAAAAAAAAAACATCGATTTAAATATAAAGTTTTATGACTAGTTTGTATTTGTATTTAGTAACTTACAAGGGGTCTCGTGTTGGGCTCCTTGCTTCTATAATTTTGTTTAGAGTGGTCCCATCTATTATTGGAAGTTAAAAAACTCCTTCAAAAATATTGACATCTTAAAATAAGAAGCAACTATTGTTTTAGAAAAATTAAGGAGTGGGAAGCATTCAGTAATAGATTTTCTCTCACTTCTATTTTTTTTGGTAACTAATTATAAATTTATATCCAATCAAATTTATTTTATATTTTAAACAAAAAATTATAATAAAATATTTTTAATTTTCCTCACAAACATGTATTGTAAATTTTTTTAAAGAATCATACAACCACTACCACCAACTTTAAAAAAAAAGCCCACCAAAAAAAAGAAGAAAGAGAGAAAAAAGAAAAATACAACTCCTATAATTTGTTAATTTCTCAAGAGTACCCTTAAAAATAATTAAATAACCTCGTATGGAACCCCCTACCTTATTCATTGAAACAACATATACAATCTAAAATCACATTTTAGTTACTCTATGAATTTTTGATTTCACATTTTAATTTTCGATACTATGTTGCTTATTCAAATAGATATATGCACTCGCATAGTCACACCATGTTTTTATAAGTATATATACATTGTACATACTTCATGGTCTACCAGTTAAGGAAGCAGGATGAAGACAGAGGAGGAAAATGTGATGATGATTAATGGAGATCCCAAAGTTTCCATTATTTAGACTCCCTACACATACACACTTGATTGATTTAATCTGCTCTCTAACTTGCTTGGCCCTTTAAGATTTAATAAAACTTTCAAGATGTCTCACATTGAGCTAGTATAAATGGTCACAAATTTTAATGCCTTTAAAAATATGAAATTTTACAAGCTTAAGTTTATGTTTGAGCCGAGAGGCCATCATATGCAACTAAATACCAAACGGGTTCTTCTCAAGCTATGCCACAACCCTTTTAAATTCTTTGGCCCAAGCATTATCAAATCACTTTCAAACCCTCACCATTTGCTTGTTGTAGTGCCTCATAAAGGTGGTAGTAAGAGTGCCTATGTCATTCCACAACTTAATCTAAATAACAACATGAGGTGGGCATGGCACAAGGTTGTACATTCGAGTGATAAGTCAGATGTTACCCTCATGAGTAAGGAGTGACATGTTAAAAAAGAACTAAGTACAAGTTTTTTTTTTGCAATCCATCTTCCCACTCTGACTAAAAAGTGATGAGAATGTGGTCAAAAAGCACAATCTTCAGGTGGATGGTGACAATGTGCTCATCGATGTTATGAAAAATTAACACATGTTGTTTGATGAGCATAACATAGTTAAGCCTTTTGAAAACATGCTTAGGGCCTACATGGAAATTAGACTTACATGTAAACTGTGAATTCGGGATTAATGATGACAATTGAAAGAGAGAGTTTGATATCCCCCAAATGTTTTTACAATAAAACTAGGCTTCACATTCATCAACACACCAATGTTTTGGAAAAGTGCCTTCCTTGTCCTCGAGGGTCTCAACCATATTAAATTATCTGCATACAAGCCAATTGGAAAAAGGCAAGTTATCTACCAACCAATACCATAAAGTCACTCTTTTTAGGCCATCATTAGGCACATAGACATTCATGAACCCCAAAGATCAACCATCAATGTCTAGTGCGACCCATACTAAAATATACATTAGATCTTCCTCTAAGGTAATAATTGATGATGTAATATTGGAGGAATCATAATGCTAGCACCTTTGTGTTCATCCTCATTGGAGGTGAAGTATTGTGCAAAATCTAACCAGATACACTTTATAGAAGTATGCAAAAGAAATCATGAAACTTTAACTTCTTATAAACATACAATAACAAAGGCACCAAGCCATAGACCATCAAACCACACAAAGAATCTTCAAGAGGACTTAATGAGACCAAAAACATTCTATAAGAGAAAAATCATAAGGAGAATCCTCCATGTGTAACTCCCCTTTCACCATCTTCAAACCCTTCCTTGGTGTCTAAACCTACAAACTTATTACTCAAAAGAGGATGTTGGTTTCATAAAATATGGTCTTTTAGTGAAATAGAGCAATGATTATCCTTGTGTTTTCCCTTTGGTGAATCACTGCCACCGTGAGGTGGGTTGTGCAAGCCCCTAGAGGGTGGAGGATTCACTAAGGATGTACCAACACTTGAAGTAACAACTTACATATAAATATCTAGAGAAGCTTGACTCTATGACATAGAGTTAGGAAGAAGGGGACTATACTTAAAAAATTTAGCATATTGTTGTCGTTTATCATTAGAGATGATTTTAACAACTTTAGGGTTTTTATTCTCCATAGCCATTTTCTTATTATCAATGGTCATCCAACCCTCATTCTTTTCAGTCATTGTTGCTTAGGGTTTGGACGAACCATAGGAGGAAAGTCATAGATATTGTGGTTAAGGGCTTGACAATGAAATAAAGTGTTGGGCAAATTGATATAAGTCTTTTTTTGTGTGATTATCTAGAGAAGCTTGACTCTGTGACATATAGTTAGGAAGAAGGGGACTATACTTAAAAAATTTAGCATATTGTTGTGGTTTATCATTAGAGATGATTTTAACAACTTTAGGGTTTTTATTCTCCATAGCCATTTTCTTATTATCAATGGTCAACCAACCCTCATTCTTTTCAGTCATTGTTGCTTAGGGTTTGGACGAACCATGGGAGGAAAGTCATAGATATTGTGGTTAAGGGCTTGACAATGAAATAAAGTGTTGGGCAAATTGATATAAGTCTTTTTTTGTGTGATTATCTAGAGAAGCTTGACTCTGTGACATAGAGTTAGGAAGAAGGGGACTATACTTAAAAAATTTAGCATATTGTTGTGGTTTATCATTAGAGATGATTTTAACAACTTTAGGGTTTTTATTCTCCATAGCCATTTTCTTATTATCAATGGTCATCCAACCCTCATTCTTTTCAGTCATTGTTGCTTAGGGTTTGGACGAACCATGGGAGGAAAGTCATAGATATTGTGGTTAAGGGCTTGACAATGAAATAAAGTGTTGGGCAAATTGATATAAGTCTTTTTTTGTGTGAAATAATCAGGTCCCACTTGAATGTCTAAAGACTATTTCAAGTTTTTTGTGAGGTCAACCTCACAACAAATTCACTTGTTAGGCAGTGTTGAGTAAAAAGATTCCATCTCATGACATATCACATGCCATATGGGATGAACTATTTGATCTAAAAAGGCCCACAATGAGATTGACAACCTAGACAACTCAAGCCACACATGGACTTTGATTAAGGCTTGTTAATGTCCTTTAAGTCCCAAGTCCATCATGATAAAAATCACCAGGGTGTTATGCATGAACCAACAACTAGACTTAGCAAGTAGAGCTTGCACATGCGATGGCTCCTTGAAGGAGAACCAAAAAACCCTCTGGTAAGGTTATAAATCCCTCCTAGCTTAATACCATGAGATTCCCAATGATGTTTAACCCATGTTTGGAGAGTCTAATCAAAAGGAATATAACCGACATAGTAGTCTATAAGACTATGAGTTTCATATTAGTTAAAAACAGATTCAACAACGTCCACAACTAAGAGCACATCTATAAGCTAAGGGGGATTAACATAATCATTACCTTGACATAGAATTTTAGGGGAAACCTTCGATCTCTCTTTGGTGCCATGCTCCCTATAAACTACAAAGTGGTTGGGTCTCACTATTTTAGAGCCATATATAATGCCTAAACCTGTCCAAAGGGTGTAGTTAATACCCAATTTAATGCAAAAGACACCTTAACAATTCTACAGACACAATATGATTACTTCATCGTGAAAAAGAAGATGACCTATAAAACCCTAACAAAATGCAAGCTTCCCTAACTTCTTTCATTACTGAAATTTTGAAAAAGTCATCCATTATAATGCAATTTAATTTAAGTAAATTTAATTGTAGAAATTTTTCCATTATCAAAGTCGTCTCTAATGAACAATAATGCACTTGACATTCAAACTAGATATTTCTTTCATTATATACACACACATATATATAAAATGAATGTCAATTTTTTCTAATAAAATAATAATAATTAAAAAAAATGAAAAAAACAAAAACAAACATCGATTCAAATATAAAGTTTTGTGACTAATTTATATTTGTGTTTAGTAATTTAGGAAGGGTCTCATGCTGGACTCTTCATGCTTCTATAATTTTATTTATATTTAAAGAGTGAGAAGCATTTATTAGTGAACATTTTCATCATTTCTATTTTTTTATTAATTAATTATAAATTTATATTCAATTGAATTTATTTTATTTTTTTAAATAAAATATTGTTTGCAAATATGAATTGTAAACAAATTTAAAGCAACGGCTACCGTCAACTTTAAAAAAAATCCACCAAAAAAAAAAAAAGAGAGAAAAAAAAAAAGACCATCATTTCTTAATTTCTCAGAGTAACCTTAAAAATAATTAAATAACCCCGCATGGAACCCCCTACCTTATTCATTGAAAAAACATATACGATCTAAAATCACATTTCAGTTACTCTGAATTTTTTATTTCACATTTTATTTTTCGATAATATGTTGCATATTCAAACAGATATATGCACTCACAGAGTCGCACCATGTTTTTGTAAGCATATATACACTGTACATACTTCATGGCCTGCCAGTTAAGGAAGCAGGATGAAGACGGAGGAGGAAAATGCGACGATGATTAATGGAGATCCCAGCGGTTCCATTATTCAGACTCCCTACACATACACTCAGGTAAGTTAAAGGATATATACAGTACTCCTGCATATATAATATTGACATATGCACAGTCGCCGGGGTGCATATATACACCGGTAGTATTAGAAGGTCAATGCCGTCCATTATGCCTATGCGGCGTAAGAAATGGACAGAAGAAGAAGAAGAAACCCTAATCAACAAGTATGGTGAAATGCTTGAGAGTGGGGTTTTGGCGAAAATGAAAACAAGGGAGAGAAAATTTCAGCCCATTGCGGCCCATGTTAACATGATGCACCACTCACAGGACCCAATTGCTTTTCCCTGGCAATGGACCTGGAAAGATGCCTCCACAAAGGTGCAGAATATGCGGCACCAGTACCTTGGGGTCAAGCAAAAAATCAGAAAAATTGTTAACAGTGTCGATTCAGGGGAGAGGGAGGAGTATGATTGGGCAGAGGGATTGACACATTGGTCTAATTTTTTGAAGTATAAAGAGGTGTTTGGCGATGTGGAACTTGATTTCGGCGACATTGGCGGGCAGGGGAATGGTGGGAGGAATTTGGGGGTTTTTAATGGGAGGGGCCGGTCGAGGTTAAGGATGGGTAATCAGGTGGGGCTCATGGAGGATGGATCATTTATGAGGAGCATAGGGCTTGATGGGGGCCAGGGGAGTGGGATTTTAGGGTTAGGGTTAGGGTTTGAGTATGAGGGTGAGGAAGGGGATGAACAAGGGATGAAGGAGGGCGGCGGTGGGGAGGAGTACGAGTATGAGGAGGCAGAGCAGAATGCAGAGTGTAGTAGGAAGAAGAAGAGGTTTGTTAGGGATAGCGTGGGTGGAGTGGGGAGGGGCAGTGGGGGTAGTGTGGAGTCGAGGGTTTTGGCTTTCCTGGGTAACCAGTTTGCTCAATTGAGGGAGAGGGAGGTGAGGCGAGAAGAGGCGGAGGTGGACCGGGAACGGGAGAGGCAGAAGAGAGAGATTTTGAGAACAGAGGCGGAGGCAGAGAGAGAGAGGGAGAGGGAGGAGTGGGAGAAGGAGAGGGAAGAGCAGGAGCAGATGAGGGAGAAGGAGAGGGAAGAGAGGTTCCAGATGTGGGAGAGCAGGGTAAAGGAGCACGAAACCAGGAGGCAGCAGAGAAGGGAAGAGGAGTTGAGAAGAGAGAGCGAGTGGGAAGAGAGGATGCAGCAGCGGAGATTGGAATGGAGGAAGGCGATGGAAACAATGACGAGGGAGCATCAGGCTGCGATGGTGCAACTTCAAGCTCAGATAATGCAGAGTCAGCAGAATGTTATCACACAATTGATTGGGACTCTTTTGCAGTTTTCTGGTCAGGCTGGTGACTTGTCTGATCATACTGGGGCAGGGAATTCTTTTGTCTCGCAGATTCTTCAAAGTTTGCAACAGTGTGGCGGGAGTGGGATTGTTCCAAGTGGAAATAGGGGTGCTGGAGGAAGTAATGATAATCAATTTATTGTAGATGGATGAGCAGTCTCTTAGCATATGAAAATCAAGATAAATACTTCATTGTAACTGCTATCAATTATTGGAATCATTAAATGTATCATTGTCACATCTTGCTTGGGCAAGATGAGTGCAATTCATCCTTCTTCATGTATGCCAGTCTGGCTGACATAAGGCACGTACTACTCTGAAGAATGCACAGAACAGTTAGTGATAAAGATGTCTGTAATTCGGTCATTTGGTAATTACCTTTTCGCTGGATTATAATTAGCTATTGTTTGTTGCAAAATTGATATTTGATTTGTTTTTGTTCATATTTAAAATACACGGGTGCTACTTGAAATTTAATAGCAGTCATCTGTGACCTAATCTGTGATCTATTTGGAGACAATCTATATACTTTATTTTCTGTTGTGGAATAAAAATGGTCTTCTTAGATCTGTGACCATTCGTTTTAAGCTTGAACAAAATTTACCCAAAATTCGAAACTATGAAAGGCTTGTACTTTGGAAATGTTTTGGATTAAGAATTGGATTGACATTGCAGGAAGCTTCAATTCTTAAGAGATTGAAGCCTTTCCATGGTGAAAGATGGGAATGTCTTCATAAATAACTTATTTTTTGCAACTTTTAAATTTTTCAATGCAATCCCAAATGGAGCAACACTGTTTGTATTGGGGTAACATCCGCAGGATAGTAAACTCAGACAGAGTATCCTTTCCCAATAGAGCAACACTATTTGTTTTGGGGTAACATGAGCAGGATAGCAAGCTGAGAGATTATCGTTAATTGGTAAATCAGTTTACCCAGTATTAAAGAAAGTGTTTTGTAAATTACTTTTGATGTCATTGGAGGTCAGACATTTATATTAATTTGTACTCTTGGATTTCTTCTTGTTGGGTCTTCAATAAGCTGTGGTAAAAGATCTGGAGTAACCAAGTAGCTACCTCACCTATTGTGAATCCTTAGACTTTTCCAGCTAATGGAATGGAATGATAACTAGTCGTGGTACCATGCCAGTTCCTTTTATGAGGTTGAATAAAGAGATATGCTTTTTAAACCATGCATTTTTGTTTTGTAATTGTTTACAAATTGTGTTGGTGAACCTGTATCTTGGTGTATTACATGCTTGCATAAGATAATATAAATGTACTGTATTGATTAGGCATATGTAACAGCTTTTAATACAAAGGGCAAGGTCATTTGAAGCAGGAAAGATCAAGGTTGTGGTGGAACTTACACATGAAATGATTGAACACCGAAGGACGGGCTCCTGTTCCATCCTATTTATGTTGCTTGGTTTCCTGATCATTATATGCAGTGCATAGAGTTTTCTTCATGAGACTTCTCTAAAGACAAGGTTTATGAATTGAATTCGAGATTTGAACTAGCATGTTATAGAATTGACTTGGATATGATCGTCACTCTCTGTCTTTGCCCCTTGCCAATGAACTTTTCACTGATTACATCTGTGATGCTTTGGTGAGGGACTAATTAGTAGTTAACCTGATTTTGAATTTACGTGGATATGTTATCAGGAATAAATGTTTCAGAGGTCAAACATGATCAAAACATATTTTTCCATTTCATGTTGAAGCTGGTATTGTTGTTAAAGTTGTGCATTGTGCAATTGGGACTGGCTAGAATTCATATAATTCCTTATTCCAGAGTCTCAATGACAGCACGGTGAATATATTGTTATTTGGAGTCTCTTGAAATTTACGAAAAAGGGAAAAACTAGTCTCATGGGAGGGGGCCAAAGCATCGTCCAGAAAAAAAAATGATCCTTGTGTAATTCTACAGCAGAGGATTGTTTAAAATGCGACTTGGTTGATCTCCGATCTGCATCTACTGGTTAAAATAAAGCATGCGAGCAAGAGCATTTTCCCAAGCAATGAAAGATTTTTATCCTGATTTTACAGGCTTGTCTATCTTTCAGTAACATAAGAAATTTTGGCTTTTTAAAATTGTGGTGAGGGACTTGTTAACGGAATTGTAACTTCTTAACTTATGCTACTAAAATTTATCAATACTGAATTCTCGGCTTAAAAAGAGCCTATATAATGGCAAGCTCTGTAACGTAATTTTTGTGTCACAACAAATGGAACCCACAAAGTCACAGTTCCCAAATTCTCATATAAGCAAAATAATTACATGTCATGCTGTGGATATGTTAATTTATCTTCCTGTGATTCAGTGAAATAGTTCCAATCGAATCAACAGTTTGTCGGTTTTTGATGAATGAAAATTTCAAAGGAGATTGAGCACTTAATTTTTTTGAGTGATTGTAGTGAGGCTTTACCCCAGTTTGAACTGCAGTTCTTTAGTGCATAATTAAACTGCATGGCTTAGTGCCCTCTCAAATAAATAATTGAGCCATTAATATCACAAAAACTACACATTAAAAGTGATTAAATAAAATAGCCCGTTATGCCCGAAATGTTTAAGTAGAAGTTCTAGAGGATGAAAGGAGTTATAAGTAAATATTCTGTATTGTTTTTAGTACCTGCCCTTCAACCAATTAATTTGTTTTGAACAATGTGCAGTTAATATAAGGAGAGTATTTTTTCATATTTTAACTTCTACATTACCTTTGCAATATTTATGTTAATTAAAAATAAAAAATAATTTAATTTATCATCTTTTCATTGGATAGATTAAAGGGATTTGACTAATTATATGTGGAAACTCAGTATTTATTGAGCTGAAAAATATACATTTTTGTACAGTAAGAAAAAACGTAAGGACTTACAAAAGTGATCGTTGACAGTACAGACGGCCGCTGTAGAATTAAAATGGGCAGAGGTGAATTAATTCCCTGTTCACAGATTTGTTCATCATCATCATCATCATCATGCCAATAACTCACAGATAGCTAGACGAAGATAAAGCAAACTATACTTTAGGAAGAAATCACAAAAAACACAAATTTTACTGCAGTTCATTTAATAAAAATCCGCGTCTTTCAGCATGGTTAAAGGGGGTTCTTTTTGGCACAGATATGGTGTCGCTGGTGTACAAGGCGAATCTCGCGCTAAAGGTAGCGAGCATTCTAAAAATAACACTAAAATCTTCCCCCCCAGTATAAAGCACTGGAATTGCCGAAGCTACATTTAGAAGATGAACCAGATTTGACATCGGGAGAAATATTGAGAGTGGTGGATGTGACTTTGTATGCCCCATTTATTATTTTTTCAAGGATTTGCTGAGATGCCTCCTGCTCTCCCATGCAAAATGTGTTGGGTCCTTTCAAATTATTAAGTCTTTTGTCAAGCATGCATAAAATCCTTGTGCCGAAAAGATGGATATTTAAGAAGGGAAGAAAAGAATGTTCCACTGTGTATACTTCATACACAATTTGTATAGGTGTGTTTTCCTTTATGAATTTATTTCCCAGATTATTGAAATGGAATCAATTTCACCAGTGTGATTTCCATTGTTTATTTAATTAATGATGTCATTTGTCTAAGAAAATATTTTCTGTAAATTGATTGTGGAGTCAGAAATTCCATCCATCACTAAAGTCAATAATGAGTTGCTTCTATTGCCAATGAATCTTCAAATCATAGAATTTTGTTGTCCTTCAAACCTATAATTAGTAAAAAGGACTTGACATTTCAATTGCACTGTGGTTCATAAGATTCCATCTAAGAGTGCCAATTACATCACGAGGTAAGGATCATATCAAAAATAATTAATTTTTATATATAATTGATTATTAATGTTTGACAGCTTCCAAGTTAAAAACTCTCATTATGAGTCCAACTCTTATAGGCATTAAAAAATAAAATTTAACTATATATATATATTTTCTTTAAATAAATAATAATAATAAGTTTGTAAGAATTAATCTAAGCTTTAATGCTTTTCATGTTCCGTTGTTCCCCTTAGTTTTCTATTTATGATGTTTTTTTTCACCATTTTTTTTGTGGAGACATATTACATTGGGAATTGTCCTTATGGTGCAAAGTAGATCAAGAAATTGTAGAGACCATGTGTGAAGTATTTTGGATAATCCCTTGAGATTCTCTCTTCTCCATCAATAATTTAAGATGGAGGTTTATATCGGTGTAGTCTTTGTCCATTTGAGCCCTACAACAAAGAGCAACAATATTAATCACTACAAAATGTGCAATTTTTTAGCACCCACACTTAAAATTCCCTAATGGAGCCATCATTGCTATCCCTAAGCACATTGTTGTTGTTTTCACTATAAACAACAAGAGCTTGCAAGAATCAAACCTTGAAATTTCTGCAATCAATGTCTCGAACTGCCTCACTTATTTTGCAACTATTATGAAATCGTAACTTTCAAATATTCCATTTCCGAGAGCTACAAAATTCACTCCCTATCTAATCTTGTTTGCAATTTCTTTTGAGTCATGACTTTTCAGCAATTGATTAGATATGGGAGTGGGAAGCCCTATTATTTATGTTGTACACTTGTTAAACATCCGACCCTATATCTATTGTACATTTGTCAAACATCTAATAGTGTATCTGTTGTACACTTGGCAAAGATCCAAGGGGCATGCAAATGAATTTTGCAAGGGCTTCCCCATATAAAATGCCTCATGCATAATGATGTTGTACAAGTGTTTCGCTAAATTTGAGCTTTATCTTTGTAATCTTATTTAATTATTTGTTGGAAATATCTTCATGTTTCACTAATATATGGATGCTCAAAAATGCAATCAATGTAATAAACCTCATGAGTCATCTTTGAATAAATTTCATCCTTTAGTGGATTTGAGCAAGTGTGGCTTATCAAAAATGCATGTATAAGAGTACACAATCATTGGACAGGTTCATTTGGCCTGGGGCCATTTGTCAAGCCACTGGGCGTGGTGGGGCCGTCACTTTTTGGCTCCAGAACTTGCTTAGAACATTATTTCTTGGGGATCAGACCACACCCATCACGTGGTGTGGACCTTTTTTTATTTTAACAACCGCATTATTGGGCTGGTTAATTTATACACGTTCAATGATGTTGTGGAGTGGGCAACCATGTGGAGATGGCTGGTTGACTCTCCCGAATGCCCATTGGATCCTTTGTGGTCACTTTAATATGGTGGACTCTGTTGAGGACAAAGAAGGGTGCATTCCTATGCGATGGTGTGCTGGGGAGCGGGAAGCATGGTTCTACATGCATAAGAAACTTAGGGTTTTTGATCCTAACCACCACTGGAGGAAGGATTTAGACTCTCCGTGGTTCACCTGGTCTAACTTTCACAAAGGGGATGACAGGGTACTTCAACGTCTCGATAAAGCTTTGCTTGTTGAAGATGACCTTTTCTATTTTGCTCCAGTCAAGGACAACCATGTTTCTGCCATTCCTGATACTTTTCTCTCATATCATCACCCCAATTGCTTTAATTTTGAATGGACTACTCCTCAGGTCAATCCCGCTTCCACGTAATTCTATCTCAATATTGCCCACCTCAAACATGAAAGAATGGTGGGGCATATTGTTAGAATTTGGAACTTAGTTCCTCGACTAGAAGGAGATACTGGTTGGATTCAGTGGTGGTATGAGGCTTTGGCTCGCACTTCCACATTTCTTTGGATCTATGGCAAGTAAGCAACTGTCTTCAGAGGACATTTGCACAACGCTACAAATCGTGAGTTTATCCACACATCACAGGAACTAGAGCAAGCACCTTTTAATGTCCACCTTCAAACTCAAGTGGCACAATGGAGGCACAAACTCCAAATTGAAGAAGCACACAAAGCTAGAGGAGCTCAGCCGAGAGCTTGTATGCACTAGCTCAAAATTGGTGATAAAGTATCCAAGGACTTCTTTGCCCTCCTCCGTTCTAGGAGAGCTACTAATAGAATCAAAGCTATCAAGGAAGGAAATGTAAGACTTACCAAACTTCTTGACATTTTACAAGCCTTTGTGCATCACTACCATGGTGTTTTCTCGGTGTAAGCTTCTTCTCTAAAAAGAGAGGCGAATCTCCTTCAATGTCTTCAAGTAGTGTCCTGTAAAGTTTCCAATTCTCAAAGAATTGCTTGTGACAGGGCTTTATCCCTCAATGACCTTCATGAGGCTATTAAACAAATGGCAGTGGACAAAGCTCTAGGAATTGATATCTTCCCATGTGATTTTTATCAAACCATCTTGATCTACACTGGGTTACACTGAAGCAATTCTAACCAATTCCTTGGGAACCCTTATCAATCAGGGTAACATTAAATTCATCTCAAAGGTTGGGGATCCTGAAATTATCACAAATTGGAGACCTATTACTTTGCTCAATGTCTCCTATAAGATCATTGCTAAAGCTCTGGATCTTAGGGTAAAACACATTCTTCCTTTCATTGTTCAGAGTAAACAAATAGGATTCATACAAAATAGGGTCATCCTAGACAATGTCATCGCTATCTGGGAAGATATGGAATGGGCTAGGCTTTCTAATCAAAAGGCCTTGTTTGTTAAGATTGACTTTGAAAAGGCTTATGATTGCATTGAGTGGCCCTTCATTTTGGTAATACTTCATGCATTGGGGTTTGGCCCAAAGTTTGTTCAGACTGTTAATATACTTTTTCAAGATGCAGGAGCTTGTATTACTATTAATGGCACCCAGTCTTCTTAGTTTGAGCTAAATTGATCCATAAAGCAAGATTGTCCTTTAACCCCTTCCCTATATGTTATTGCAGCTAAAGGATTTAGCTAATTATACTACTAGGGGTTTGGTGAAAGGTATTTCTCTCCCTCAGTCTAATAGACAACTTCTAAATGACCATTTCATGGATGACTCCATTCTCACTCTCCAAGAGGAGGAACAATCCGTTAAAAATGCCATGGAATGTCTACACATATTTTGTTTGGCTTTAGGATCTTCCATTCAATAGAGAAAGACCCAATGCTACAAGTAGTCTCTGGGCTCCAAACCTCCTTGGCTTGAAGAATTTCAATGGCAGTGGATTCTACCATGAGTTTAGTTCAAGTTACTAGGCATTCCTTTTGACTTTCGGGCCTCTCCCTTTGACTTATGGTCATATGTGGTGTATAGAGTAGAAAAAAGATTTCCTTTTGGATAACTAAACCTCTATTTTTGGCTAGTAAGTTTCAAATCAAATCTAAAGTCTTGGGAGCCACTCATGTTTACTATTCCTCCTGCTGGGCCCCTTCTAATGCTACCTATAACAAATTAGAAAAAAATTTAAGAGATTTTCTTTGGGCTAATTCCGAAGGACACAAGGGCTTCCATAGAGTTACCTGGAATATTTGTTGCCACCCCAAGGAATTTGGGGGACTGGGTCTTCTCAACATTAAACTCCAAGGGATGGCTCTAGGGGTCAAATGGATAATTAGAGGTCTTTTTGGGGATGAAGCTTGGAAGATTCTTCTTCGCCATTGTATCTCTCAGGGTCTCCCCTGTGGAAGGAAATCATGGCAAGGCCTAGGCCTTCACTCTTTGCTTATCACCCTAGTGCCTGTCAAAATTAAGGGGTCCTTTGTTATTCAAAGTTTATGGAAGTCTTGGGAGAAGCTTAAGCCTCACCTTAGTTGGGCTAGTAATCAGTTCAGAAATAACCTCTCCCTTAACTCTTAGTCTCTTTGGTGGTTGCCTTGTCTTAATTTTCACAATGTTCCTTTTGCCTTGTTCCCCTGGGTTAAAGGGTTACGCCTTTTCAAAAAAGGCATCAAGGTTATCAATGACCTCTTTTGTAAAGAAAGTAGATGTTGGCTCACTTGGCAACAACTTCAACACACATACCAACTTATAAATTCAGATGCAAAGGCTATTGTAAAAATTGAAGGATCCATCCCTGATAAATATTTGCATTAAATTGGAGTTAATTATCTTGTTCCTTGATGGAGGGATTGGCATTGACCTACAACCACCCCTTTCACTCGATACACTCCATGGTTGGGATATCAATTACTGGCCCCTCAACATATTCCAGTTGATATGCTCAATATCAAATGGAATCTTCATTCCTGTGACGAGATCTAGGCCAGGCATTTCAACATAGTGTGGTATGCTTCTATTGAGCCCCAAAAAGCTCACTTTTTATGGTGCCTTCTCTACTAGGGCTTGCCTATGGGTGACTAGCTCAAGCATCTAGGTGTGCCTAACCCCATCTACCCGACCTATCAACAACCATAAATAATTAAACATCTCTTTTGGTTTTGTCCACACGCTTAGTCTACGTGGTGTTAGATCCATTTCCTTTTCCAGCCTTTTCACTCAAAATTCTTCATGTGGAAGATGGCTCTCTTAGGGGACTTAGCTTTTTTGCTTGCTAAATAAAATCTCTTTTGGTATATCTTTCAAGCCAACATTATGTTTTAAATATGGAAAGCTAGGAATTATGCTTGCTTTAATCATGAAGAGCTGGAATGTAATTTTTTAGTTTTTAACACAATTACTATTTTTTCTAATGTCACTCTTCAGATTCAAAGCCAAACAAACAAGGCTCGTCTGGAGCTCAACCAGCTCTAGTGTTTGCTCGATCACTGGGAGAATGCCTTGTGTGTGATCATCTGGGAACCTCCTAATCCCCCATGAAATCCTTCACCCCCTAGGGACAAGGACGTGAGCCAAGGTGACAATGATCTAGACCTAGATGCAGGAGTTATTCCCCATGATGGTTACCACCTTGTTGGCCTTCTCCTCATTGTGGTGGTCAGAGTGGTTCCTCCTGCTTTGGATGTTAGGGGCTGGGGATATCCTTCCCGTCCTGGGATGGTGATAATAGAGGCCGAGGTCTGCCTCTCCAAGGAAAATTACCATGCTTGGCGTTGGCTATTTACCTAGAAAGAAATTAAATTGATACGTTGGAAGAGCAACATAATTCTGGTTGGGAGCCCTTACCTGCTGATGGAGATCCTCCGGCCATAGGAGGATGGGGTGATAAGACTCTGGGTCCGCCGTCTCCTCCACCTCCCCTGACATCCATATTTGCCACTACTACATATATATTCTTGTTAATGATATTTATACTTTGGTTTCTCTCCTTTGCTGGCAAGTAATGTGATGTAGTTTTTTTTAGTGTGGTCACTTTGTGACCACTTTTTATGACTTTTCCTGAGGGGTTTTCATTAACCCTCAGTGTGGATTTGCTCGTGGGGTGTGACTTTTTCCACCCATTTTTTTGTATGATTAGTGTTATACCATATCTTATTTTTTATTAATATATACGCACTTCTCAATCAATAAAAGAAATGCATATAAAAAAACCCATGCAAAACATTTGACCCTTTTGGCAAAACATATCACAAAGGGAAGATCTTTCTAATGGAGAATTAAACAATATTTCAAGGACATTTATCATAGTCGCATTAAGAGCTCATGGAACATCACATGAAATCTATATCCATCATCATCATCATCATCATTATTATTATTATTAAAATTATTAAAAATAAGACCATAAAGAGAAACCTATGGGAGGTGATAGAGATTGATAAGCATCCACAAAACTTGATCAAGAATGATCACTATTGAAATGCTTAGTTCATAAAATAATAATAATTAAAAAGAAATAAGAAATAATTAATGCTCAAATAATTTTTTTTAACTATGCATACAAGTATTAATCATTTTTGTAATGGTTTTTATCACATAATATAATTAGGATCATTTATACAAGGGTCTCCTAAACTCAATATTGCCATTAGTTTGGGACACTACCAAGACTTTAATAAAACTTAAAAAATTATATATTTTATGTGAAAAATCTACTCTTCAATATTATCAATATTTTGAAAAAAAAATTGTGTAGACATGATGATTAGGGTTCACTTTGTTGGATTGTTAAAGTGATGTGTGATAAAAAAAAATGATATGATATAAAATGATGAAAATTGACGTTCTCTTGTTGATTTGTCTATTTAAGATGCGTGAAATTGGTAACATAGTGTTAATGGTATTAATAGAAATGATATTCACAATCACGATTCTTGATCTCAAAGTTCACATGAACTCAAAGATGGTAATGTCAACCTATTCTCCCTAATAAAACTTTTGTTGGGTTTTTATTCTTAATAATGTTTTGGGCACTGAAGTATAGCCTCAATGAGCTAGCATGTTGGTCCCTCATGCAAGACTATGGTCTTGCACGCTCACCTGAAGCGCACAGCTAGAGACCGATTCCCATGGGTTATATTACACAGTAACATATTAATCATATTCTTTGTGTTAAGACTTATATTTGATTAGAAGTTACATATAAAAAGAGATACACTACTTTGATCATAGTATCATTACACTCAACAACCACAATCATGCAAAGAAATGCCATGAAGTTTAGAGATGTTATTTATAAAAAAGTAAAGATTTGCATAGAACTCATATTACGTTTCAACGACAAGTACTTCAACAATGACAACACGAAGTCTTAACGAAGCCACATGCACTCATATGTGTATAACTATCAATTAACTGGAACTTGAACAATATAACTAATTGAAATACCATCAACTCTATATTATGCTTTTGTAAATGATATCCAAAATCCATCATACACAATGCTTTCATATAGGGGTGTATTTATACTTTTTTTTCCCTGACCAAGTAGTTACAACATAAATGACATGAGTAATTGACCAACGAACTCTCCATGAACAAAGAGTCATGGCAGTCTATAAACTAGTTTCTCCCAAGGACGTGGGCCTTTGCGCCCCCTATATACTTGATCTATACTAGGTCCTTACTGCCATATGTCTATCTCCTTGTAAGTCAGTGCAAAACTCCTGATGGATAAGGTCTAGGTCGCCCTTGAGAATTGATCCTTAACCATCTCCCACTTCCCATGCACTCCCCAAGTCTTTCGATGCTATTCCAAGTCCTATGATCTTAGGTTCCTTGTGGTTAATTCTCCTCTTTTACTGGGTCTTTTTACACTGGTGCTTCCACACCCTTCTTCTTTTGCACCTCATTGGTTTTGCACCAAGGTGATTCTGCACCAGTCTAGTTTCGTGCCATAGTCTTTGTACACTATGCTCCTTCCATGATGTGCCAGTTTTGTGCCAAAATGCCAAAATAATTAGCCAAAATTTGGGGTCCAACATCACCCCACACTATGCTCTTAGTCTATCTTGGACTAAGTCTTGATGGTAGACTCTGCTAAAATCTCTAGCCCCGTCCATTCAATCTACTTCTTGACATTATCCCAATGTGACCTTGTGTAGAATAGATTTGTAGTTATTTATTTAATGGGCACTTTAGATTTCTTAATCTCCTCTAGTTGGTTAGATGTCTCATTGGCCTTTTTGACCAATTTATCCAGGGATGCACTAGCATCCTTCTGGACTTCTTCCAATGTCGAGACTTCACTGACAACCTGTCCTTGAAGGGCTACAAAATTGGTATTCAATTGTTGTTGATGGACATTTATTTTCTCTTCCATTATTTACACATATTTGAATGCCTTCGTGCACTTGGTGTGATCCCTTATTAAAAGGGCATCATTAGCCATTTGCTACCTCTGGGATTCCTTTGCATTGAACTGAATCTCTAAGATTTTATTTGGGCATGCTAATCTTTCAAAAATCCCATCCAAGATTGGGATGACTTCCCAAAATCTTTCGAGGGTGCACTTGAACACTTCTACCATCTTGGTAAAATATTATGCTAGTACTAGTGCCTCATTCCTCGATGTGGGATACTATTTTTAGTGCTTCATCAGGAGATTCACCAAGGTCTCTAGTTTATCTATGAGATCCCTATTGATAGGCACTCCATTTGCTAGTGTTGGATCTTGGCCCAAAATTGACTTGCACAAATTCAAGGTTTTAACCTTGGCCTCTATGGCATCCTTTATTTGTTATTTCAAAATAGTCACTTCTTCTACGAGTGCCTTCCAGGTGCCAATTTCCTTATCATACATACCCACCACCTAGGCATATTTCTTATCTACATCATGCGCACATCAAAGTCTGAAAATATATATTGGTGCATGACTTCAAAATCCATCTTCAAGAATGTCGTACTGGCTTGCAGAGGAGTGTTCTTTTGGGGATCAACCCATAATGGTTTTGGCAACACTAAAGCATCGAGACCTAAGAAGAGGCTATCTTGAGGGAACTCAAAATGATGCTCTTCATTGTACATGTCCAATAGGAAGGACATCTCCTGCCTTGTATATAGGGTTACATCTTAGAGAAGGAAGTGTGGCCATAAGTATAACATCCTGTCAGGGACACCCATTTGATATTGAACATATAGATTGGCAGATGCATCAATGGAAGGTTCTTCCTTAGACCTAAAAGGTTCCTTCCCTTTATTTGGGTCACGATCCAATATCTTGACCTCTATATTGGTAGCTAAAGAAGTGATACTGATAGCCATTTTGCTCATCTATTGATCATCACCATCCCCCTCTTCACCATATGGACCCCTAATGTCCAATGGAGAGTCTTTGAAGGTGGCCTCCTCCTCTTGCATAGGGGAGGGTGTCTTCTCAAAATAGGTGTCTAACTCTTTCTTCTAGACTATAGGTTCTTCCTGCTCAAGCTCTTGCTCTGGTGTTCTTTGTGGTATAGCCCTTGATGGTGAAGATACCTATGAATTTTTTAGAGGTGAAGATGGGGGTGGAGGAACGTGCAGGGGAGAAGGTGGAGGTGGAAGGACTTGTAGAGGTGGAACTTTGGGTGGAGAACGTTGAGGAGGAGAAGGTTGGTGAGGAGAATGTCTAGGTGGAGAAAGGCTAGGCTGTAGTGCTTGGGTAGTCCTCTACTATTTTAGATGAACCTGATGTGAGTATGTGCTAGCATTGTGCCCAACCCACTTCTTCTTTGTCAAAGGAGGTACTAGTGGGAGATTTCTCATGTATGTTATGTGCCCTTTGAACTCTTATTTGTAGGTCACAATATATAGAATGGATTATGCACCTATTCTCCCACCAATATTTATTTGACCTTGATTTTTGTTTGGTCAATTTCCCTCTTCTCCCTATAGGCCTTCTTGCTTGGATAAACGTACATATTTTAGAGAGTGTTAATCTCCATGTTGACTCTGTCTACCTCTAAAGCGATAAGTTGTGCATCATAAATGTAGTTCATCGAGTCAATGAAGTACTACACCAAAAAGTCATAAGGTAGCTTCATCCATGTAAAGAGTTCTCTAGAAGGGACCATCTTGATGCATGCCAATGAGAAGTTTTGCTTCATGATGAAACGAGCTTGCTCACTAGCTAGGGTGGACAAGTCTTTTAGAATGTGCCATTCATTCCTGAATGCCTCCTTCATTCCATCAAACCAATATTTCATTTTTGTTTTATAGGTGGGGGTGATGTGCCCTGTGTAAGTGAATGCCTTATAGTTCTCATTAGGGGACTTGTTCTTCGGTGGGTATGCCCACTTCATCACTCCCATGGTGTAATCAAGGACACCAATTTCATTAAACACCATCAATAACAAAAATAGTCTCCATGAAAACCTATGATTGGGTATTCGATGGGTCTTCTCCACATCATCAATGATTTTGTGGCTAAATTACATATCCAAACTATACTTCAAGCCTTTAGTAACTTGGTGGGTGATATAGAGGTGGGCCATATCTACCTCTTTCCAATAATCGATACCACTGATCTTAGTCATTATGATGCACACCGCAACTCAGAGGGTAGGATATTTTAGGTTCTTGATGTTGGGATGAATAACCGAAAGCACACAATTGATTACCAAGCAACTTAATATGCGGAAATTAACTAGAATCAACAAGTAACTAGAATTCAAAAATAACACATGATATGAGAGACAATACACAACTTGTATTAAAACTCTTTCAGAAGGAAATACAACAAAGAAGGCTGCCACAGTTCTTCTTCCTTACACACCTCTAGGGCTCCCACTCCTCTAGGGCATAAACAGTAAATCTTCCCTCAAAGCTCTCTCTCTTAGGTCCTAACACCCAACTCAAACATAGAGTTGGTGTTCACCTCCAACCAGCTAGTATCCACTAATGCCAATCCACCTGTGCTCCATGCACACCACAAGTGCTCCACGCACTCCACAAGTACACAAACGTACTTCAAGTAGATCTCCCCTAAACCTGCAACAACTTGCACCTCAACAGACCTTACTTATGGAAGGATCTTCCTTGCCTTCCTCTTTGCTCTCTTTTTGAGTACACACTGTACTCCAAGTAGATCCCACCTGATTCTGCTCCCTGTTGTGTTGATGTCCTAGCTGATCTTGCACACCTACAAATCTATCTGGTTCTGCACACCTGTGAACCTTGACCTTGCACACACATACACCTAAAAATCAATGATCTTACTTACCCATGTAGATCTCCTATCATATCCATGCTCACCTGATGACCAAGATCATACATACATGAAGAACCCTACTGATTCTCCAATCCAACACCCACACTTGGTACTGTGGCACTAGGAGGAACACACCATTGCTCTCCTCTCTCTGAAGGAGCTTATATTATTGCTCTCTTACTCTCTAGCACAAGTTTACAATACAGCCAATGAGTCTCTTAAATATATCTCATGCAAACAATAATTAGACACCTAATTACAATAATTAGATCCATAGCTTCTAGTCTAAAATTGGCTCTCAACATGCAAACACTTGGTTCGTTAGCTAACTTCCCATAACATTCACCGTCCAAACCACACAGGTGACCGACGTCGGTCCCTGTCTGCCTGGGGGTGCCGATGCCGGCCGACTTCTGACTGATGTCGGTTGCCTTCCTGTTTCCTCCCTGCCGACGTCGGTTGGCCTGACTGACGCTGGCGACAGTAACACTCAGCAACCTTCCTGAAACCTCCTCCTCTATTTGCATTAGTGAAGCTTTTAGCTCTACAACCTAACACTTGATGTGCATGATGTGTCCCTACTTTTGATACATCAATGTCATAGCTATTTTTATAATCTCATCAAAGTCCCCTAAGTCATATACTACATACAATCTTGAACACTGCAGCCTTAACACCTTACTTATCCTCTCGGGTGTGATCTTCATACTATGCCCAACGAAGTAGAGGTAGTCCTCATAGATGCATGAGAGTAGGAAATTGATTACCTCCAAGGGTTTTCCAAAGTAAGGCAAATTGAAAAATTGGAATAAACCCATAGTGTTTAAAACATTGAAGATCTCAAGGTCATACACCAACTAGTTCTTGGTGTTTTGGCACTCAATGTGGTAGTCATTGTACAACTCAACCTCATTCCTTGGTTGACGATGGTTGTCCTACAAAATTATGCAAGTGGGTACATTTGAGACCCATTTCTCCATGTGCATCACCATTTCTAGGTACTACATTTATTCAATCATCAATGGTGGGGGTAGAAATGATTGTTTCTTCTTTTCTAGGTACACCATACTAGCCTTTTCTCCTTCTGCATGTTGTCCATGTTCTTTAGGGGTTTCTTATCTGATGGATATGGATTATTCTCTAAGTGCTTCCTCTTTATCTAGTATAATTGGAAATGGATCATTCATTAAGGCCTTTTTCTTAGGCCTCATCACCCTTTGAGGAGCCCAAAGGTTGAGGCATGACCATCCAACATTCCCAAAGGAATATGTTATTGTTGGTTTTGGTGACTTCAGATTTGCTTACTTCAGATCTCTCTAATGGTGGACATCTACCCTTGCAACCTGTAACTACAATTTCTCCCTCTTTTGGTCATTTTTTGGATTTTGCCCTATATGTAGATTATATAACTTGATGTTCATCTCAATACCTATTTATAAACTCATGACGCTCATTTACTCACTATGGAATCGCTTTGGCTTTTTTCGCTCTTGACTCTGTAATTGCAAATAAAAGCAAAGGTGAAATGTAAAAATGAAATAACTTGTATTTTTATAGGCTTGAGGGGGTTAACCCACATTTACTACCCCCTTTCCATTCCTCCATCATTTTTCATCATTAATGCAATTTTAACAGCCGTCATTCTTTGACCGTCACTTCTTGCCATAAATGCATTTAATGGTTTTATCTTGTCACAATATTGGCACAATTCTTGCAACCACTATTTTTTTTGTAATAATGACACATCCCATATTGTGCCTTCTTTTAAAGTGGAAGATAGTTGTGTTCCATGATTTTCTTGGAGTGAAAGACAACTATTTTTATTTATTTCAAAATATCAAACTATTTGGTGGGAACACCCTATCCTTGGGCTATGTAGTTTGCATGCCTTTAATAATTTATGCACCTTAAGTAACTTGCATACCTTAAGTAACTTGCACACTTATATTTAACCATGAATTTAGATACCTTTTACCCCACACTAAAATTGTGTTGTGGTCCTCCACGAAAATACAAGTATAAAACCTAAGTAATTTTATATTAAAGAAATGTTGCATACAATAAGCTAGTGCTTTTATTGAAAATAAGAAATCCTAGTTTAAAGACATAAGCCTTATTATTACAAAATTTTAACTATTTAGAGGTGAAATATGATAGGAGCCGACTTCCATTGTAATGCCTAGGAAGAAATTGGCTATCCAACCTTTGTAATTGACAAGCGCCAATAGGTCGAATACTATGAATTACAAAGAGGATGTCCTAGTGAGTTCAAAATTTTCTAGAATGGCATGCAAACTTTGAGTCATATAGTTAGACTTTCATCCTAGGGGTAAATGTTTTATGCTTGATGTGCCGATCGGGCCATGCTTTCTATTTGCGCTTCTCCACATCTTGACTCTAATGTGCAAGGAAATGGGCTTCATCTAGTTGCAACAAAGTATCCAAATGCATTTTAAGGATAACTCATCATCCAATTGTCTAATGCACATAATACGAAGAGATGGTACCAAAAACTTGATGGGTAGGACTACCTCTTTGCCATATACTAAATTAAATGGTGTATTCTTGTTCAGGTGCTTATAGGTTGTTCATTAAGCCAAAAAAACCATAGATACTCTATTATCCCAATCAGTTTGGCCAATATTACAAATTTTTATCAGTGTTGTGCCTAAGATTTTATTAAATGCCTTAGTAGTCCCATTGGCTTAAGGGTGATATAGTGTTGTTTTGTGATGAACAATCATAAACTCAATAAGTAAGATGTGAATAGTTTCATTTAGGAAATGGGTACCATGATCACTAGTAAAACTTAGTGGGCATCCAAACTAAGTTATGACATGTTACCAAATGAAGCACACAATAGTAACAATAGTATGATCCCTCATTAGCACAACTTCATCCCATTGTGTAAGATAATCAGTTGTTGTGATGATATACTGGGAACCTATTCATCTTCCAGTTGGACTGATGGGGCCAACAAAATCAATGGCCCAATTTTCAAAGGGTTCTTGAGATAGAATTGGTCATAAAGGCATGGCATCCCAAAGATTGAGTTTTCCTACACGCTGACAAATGTCACACTTCCAAACATATATCTTAGCATCTTGAAAGAGAACAAGCCACCATAATTTGGCCAGCAAAACCTTATGCATAGTAGCCTCTCCAATATAGTGTACACCTATAATGCCTTCATGAACTTCTTGGAGTATGTCAGAATGTTCTTGTTTCATGACACAACACCAAAGAATTTCATCTCAGCCAAGCTTGTAAAGGTCTATTCCTATGAGATGAAAGGGTGCAATATGGACCATGAGTTGTTTCTTGGCCTACAGATTTAGACAATCAGGTACTAATCTAGTAGTTAGAAAGGTTGTGATATCTTCTAACTCTTTAAATATATGATTAACCTAAAAGAGTTGAACATTAGACAAGTCATCTTCAATAGCGTGTGATGGTTCTCCAGAATCAATTCATGAAAGGTGATGAGGGCCACAACCTATTTTTCTAGGTTTGACCATGATAGAAAATTGAAACTCTTAGAAGAACACTATCTAACAGTAAATTCATCCATATAACACAGGTTTGTTTACTAGGTGTTGACCAAATTTGACCCTACAAGTCAAATCGGGGCCCCTATAGGTAAAAAATTAGATATTTATGTGTTTTATGGAATCTAATATATTATAATGGGGTGTATTATATGTTATTTATTGTCATTGAATGTCATCCTAGCCTTGGTCTTAGTCATATTAGTCAATTTGCCACTTTGAGTCATTTAGAAGGCTTTTAGGGGTCATAAATGCAAGTGGAATGGTTCCTAAGGTGTCCAAGGTGTCCTTTTGTCCTTTAAAATGTCAAATAGGTTATATTACATATCAAGGATGTTAGTTACATCAGAATATTGCAGGTTGTCTAACTTTAATTCAAGAAACTAACTGAAAAAGGGAGCATTTGGAACTTGTACGGTCCATGGGGAAGTGTTCCACATGGGAGAAGATCATGGAAGGCCTATTAATATTCCTTAAACTCATATAAATTCTTTACATACTTTGGAAGTTCCATTTTTAAGCCAAAATCATTCTACTCCATCTTTGCCTTCCTAGACATACTAAAGTGACCAACAAGTTTGTGCTTAATACAGATAACTCAAGAGGTTTCAGGGAAAATAATTTTGAGAGGTGATATTAAACTCATAAAAATTAATTTTTATTAAAATATTTCAAATAATGGTGGCCTATGATTTATGAACCATCCTCATGAAGTTGACTAAGTTTTTTTGCTTGCTATTTCAAGTACCCTATAGGTTTTGCTCTATTTTGGTCAAGTTTGTATGAACCAGTTGGTGATGTTGAATCCAAAGGATGTTGTATACCTTATCATATAGTCTCCATAATTATTTTCATATTTCATGGTGTTTTTCTTGGCAAGTTAATCCATGTTGAAAGGAAGGTACCACCATGTGCAGTCTCAATCAAAGTTCTTGTTTACAGAATATTAGTTTCCTATAGAGGTCTCATGTAGTTGAAATATGGTGTAAAAAAGGTCTCAAGGACATATTATAATATATATCCATGTTTAGTCCCATAACACCATCTCTTGATCACACCAAATAGTCATGAGATACCCCTACCTTCTCTATTCCATATGTATGCAAGTGGTTTGCATGTTGAAAGAGAAGTATTGGGACATGTTTCAAGATGTTCTTGGTGAAAATAATGTACTTGAAGCTTGAAAATGGATGATTTATTTTTAGGCCATTAATTAACATGTTTTTGCTTCATTCCATGCCCTACTTGTATAACAACTCAATGCACACCTACAGGAGCTTTACTGACGTCATGTTGAAGGTGAAGAGTTAGGAGATGTATTAATCTCTTAAGACTATTAAAGAGTGAATTTGGAGGTTTGAAATGGATATACAACCCATTGAAGGCAAGTTACAATAGACATTATCCATATTTGCATCTTACTGTCTATATACACAAAAACAACCACCTACAGGTAGTCTTTGACAGTCAATTGAGGTGCCATATGGGGAAATTGGAGCATGATGAATTACCCTTTGGAGTTATATCATTAATTATGATTAGGGAACACTCAGTTGAGATGTTGAATTTAAAATTAATGGTTGTAGACATGCTCTAAAGTCAAGTGACTGTATACAATAATCTTTTCCCTAAAGATGCAAAACAAAGGTCTAAGGGGTTCTTGTAGGTACCCTATAACATGTTTTCAAACATTTATAAAGCATCCAAATAGGTTATTTTTATAGTTTATAGCATAGAAAAGACCTTGTTCCAATAATGGAGGTTAGAAGTTGAATGTAAAGAGGTTGTTTGGGGACTCAAATTTGCCTCTAAAAGCACTAAATTCTTGCATTCATCTCTACAAGATTTGGAGGTTTGAGTGACTGTTGATATCCTAACTTGCAAATAATGCATCCCCTTATGGTTAGAATGGTCCCATAGATTTAATGGAATTTAAAGTGACATTAATACAATTTTTATGATGTTTATGCATAATTTCAAATCCCTATGGCCACCTATAGGTGTCCACACAGAGAAATAGGCACCTACTATAGGGTATGAAATTGTGACCTCAACTTGATGTTTAAATGGTGTATTGGGACATCCAAGGTAAATTCAAGTATAGGAAAATAGTAAGTGGATTCAAAATTCATGTAAGGTATTAAAACATCATGACCAAGATTAATTACATCTATAAGCACCTACAAGAATAGGAACAATAGGGTTTCTCAGTCAAAAGGTAGGGAGGACGTAGTTTATGAGCTTAGGGTGCATGTGAAGGGATAAAGAGAGGTTGGAATGATAAAAAAAAGTAGATGACCACCTCCATTAAGATAAAGATAAACTTCATAAGCCATTAACATGATGAAACAAGCCTATACAAACCTCGTATTACCCTATGAGCACCTACAACCATTGTAGACGACTGTGACAAATAATGAGTTTGGAAGGCAGTGTTATTGGTGTGAAGATGGCATGAACATGATAAAAATTGATCTAGGTCAGTTCAAAATGGTCTTGGGATGTCCTAATTTTTTTTTTGGAGTATCAGGTTAGGATCCAACTATTGCAAAGTACACCTACAAGAGCTCTAAACAAGCAAAACTTAGTCAATAGTTGAAACCCAATTTTGACTAAGCAAGATGTATATAAAGGTATAGTGGGGGTTAAAAGAATAAATGAGATTTGAGTTCCTTGATTATGGTCATAATAATCTATGATACTATCACAGTGGTACATCAATCAAACAAAGGATCTCTAAATAAACATTGCACAACCCATTTTTTGAAACCCTATGCAGTCTAACCTCCATACATTATATATTAAAGCTTGAAGGAGTTGAGGAACATAATGACGTAACCAAGGAGAAAAATTGGGTAAAAAACATGTTTAAAACTTGAGTAATCTGATCCAATCTTTAGTTTTAATGATGAAATAGGGGAAGTACCCTCTTTTTTGTCTTAGACAAAGGGTACTTTCCCTTAGGCTTAAACTAGCAGGTTTGGAAGAATGGGTAAGAGGGGTAAACCAGAAGCTAAGGATCCCATATAAAAATGTATGGAAATATGAGGGAAACATAGTACAATAATGTAAACCAATATTATAGAGATGAAACTAAATAGAGTAGTCCAAACCTACAAGGGTTGCAGATAGGCTTGTTAGGCAGGTTTAAGTCTAAAAGCCAAGAAGAGAGTCATTGTTACTTCATACTTGAGATGATCATTATAAATTGTTGAAGAATTTTATTGGGACCATTATGGATGTGTTTAAGCTTATGTAATGAAAATAATCCAATTGGATGGCCTAGACCACAAGGGTCTCAATCAGGCTCATTAAACAAGGATTAGGCATAATGTCCAAAGAGGAGGTCATTCACACTTTTAGCCTTAGACATGTATTTAAACCTATTGGAACATGTTTATAGGATGGATAAAGATGTGTTAAAAACTTAAAATTTTAGAGAAGGCACAAAGGAAACCATTTTTGTTCAGGCCTATTGGCATGAAGGAAAGAGCTCGATAGGAGAGTTTCAAATGCTCACACCTTTTTTGATGATATGCATGGGAATATAAGAAGTTTATGGATGTTGATTAGGATATTGAAATATGCATTTGTGGAATTTTTTGGCAGTTTCAATGTCCCATATTTATGAATGAACCTTAAGAGGTCAAAGCAGGCCTAAACCCTTGCCAAGAACTAGTTTGAGGAAATGAAGTTGGATATATACTATAATGGACCAGTTTGACTAGGATAATGATTGGAACTTGTATAGGAATCTCTTAGGATACTCTCCATTCTATTGGACCATATGGAATTGTATGAATGGGGTGCAAAACAAGGTTTTTATGACTATTTTGTGCATTGTGTAGATTCCAAGAGATGAAACAAAATTTGATGGAAATTTTGAGACTTGTTATAACTACCCATGTTAATTTTATACCTCAGATTGACTCTTAAGTTCCTCAATAAGGGCTCTCATCTCAGCTAGTCAAAATTGGCATAGTGACCAAGCTAGTAAGAAGTGTGAAAACTCTAAGTGGAAGTGATTTTAAGGTGTCCATAGTGCTTTGAAGGTCATGGAGGGTCTTGAAAATTGTCTTACACTACATACCATGGATTTTCATAGAAAATTGAATCCAAATTTGAGGCCAAGTGTGTAGGGTTCATGAAGGAGGAGTTTTTTGGACTGCAGATGATGATGGCTCATTCCCAAATGATTCCAGATGACTAGGACTAAAACTAGTGCATGAAGAGACATGTATGATATCCTTACCATTCATTCGAATCATCTTACCTATCCATAACTAGTTTTAGGATGTTCAAATAGGTCCAAATCATGAAGGCAATTTTTTGAGCCAGAATGAGGAGTTTCATGCCACTTTTCATGAGTCTTATGACTTAAATGGATACTTGTGCTTCTTGACCTTGCAAGATTCATCCCAAATCTTCTTATCATGAAAATTAAACTAATTCCCTCAGCTTGAAAATTTTCCTTGTGATCCTTGGACTTCTCTCTTCTCCTCTCTCTCTTTAGTTCTATAAGAACTAGCCATTTTGGCAATTGTAACTTATGCTCCACCTAAGTATGGTGAAGCCCTGATCATTTGCATACCTTTTGATCAATAAAAATACTAATTTTTACCTCTTCATGAATATTTATATTGTGTTTTACTTGAATTTTGGATCTTGCTTAGTGAAGACTATGGATTCCTTAGCATGTTGTCTCATTCTTTCATCCTATTTGCAGTTGGAAAGCTTCTTCTTGCAAGGCATGTGAAGTGTTCTAGGAAGTGTCAAGGTTGAGTGAGTTAGTATATTCATTAGTGCCATTAAATTCCTCTTGTATAGTCCTCCTATCCTAAACATTCATCCATAACCTTATAATGTAATATTGATGTGAGAAGATGCAGATTGGAGAAGTGTATGTTTGGTTAGTCTCTTGGCTTCAAGTATAAAATGCAACTGGTTGGAAGTAATCAATATATTTGGTGTATCACCTCCTTTAGGATAGTTTGATTTTAGTTATCTCTCTCCCTATCCCCAACTAAAGTTTAGGTGTAGTTGTGATTCAAAGTGGTACATCAAGGGAGCTAGCCCTATCTAGAGATTCACCTCATCCTTAGGCTACCCAAAAGCCTAGAGGTGTTTCAATTGTGCCACTTGGATGAGGAGAGCTGAGACATCTTCTCAAAGGGTGAAAATCCAAGTGACAACACTAGATACTTTAAATCCTCATGATTTATATAAAATAAAAAATGAGTTACCAATAAGTATTATCAAAATTTCTATAAAGCATAGACCATTGACAGTGCTTTATGCTCCATTGTGGTGTAATTCTACTCAGTCGGAGTAAGTTTTCTACTAGCAAATTAGATTAGGTGATCAAGGTGACCTTCACCTAGTTGTGCAATAATTTTACCAATTGCCATTCTAGAATCATCAACATGGACGTGAAATGGGCTTGTCTAGTTAGGGAAGTGGAGGATCGAGGTGGTAACCAGTTTGTCATTTAAGGCCTCAAAGGATTATTAATAAGATAAATTACATATGAAGTACTCATTATGTTTTAAGAGTTCATCTAGAGACATGGAAATATTTTCATATCCATGGATGAATTTCCTATAATAACATGTATGTTTTGGGAAGGTGTGGACCTCACATTACGACTTGGGTGCTTGAAGGCGAAGAATGATAGATAATTTTTTTGGGTTTACTAAAAGTACATCCTTATAAATAATAAATGACATAAGAACACTAAAAAATATAGCAAATAGACACTTCTTTAGATTTAGTGATATTTTTAGGACCCAATAATGCTCAAGCATGAGTCATAGATTAGAGCAATGGTCCTTAATCAAGCCATAGACTGTCTAGTCATCCAAGTAGACTTGAAGAAACTTATGGATGAAATAATTAAAGGCTTAAACAACTATACATGAAAACATAGATGGTGTGTTCTTCAACCCAAAAGGCATAATAGTATATGCAAAGGATCCTCATTCAATGTCAAACATAGTCTTAGGTTGATCCTCCTTAATGATCTAGACCTGATGGTACCCCAAAAATCCATCTCTGAAAGTATATATTTCACACCTAGTGATGCCTTCAAGTATTTATTCTGTGAATAGTGTTGGAAAGGGATCAATGATGCAAGATGCATTAATTACCTAGTAAATAATGCAAATTCCAATGCATCTATCTTTCTTTATACTTATCACCATGGAACTAACCCACTTAGATTCATCAATTGGGGTGATTACTCTAGTGTGAAGCATTCTATCAATTTATTCCTTTAGGCACATCTGTAGATTAGGATTCATCTTGTATAGCCTTTTTCTAATTAGTCAAGCACCATCAACTAGTTTAATATGCATCTTAACTAGGGATGGATGAACTCCTTTCATCTCACTGTAGATTATTAGAAAGACATCTTGGTATTTTTTTAACAACTCACATATTTTTGAAACTTATGTGTCAGTCCAATAGTTACCTTCAGTAGCTATTTTTGGTTCTTCCTCTGTGTTGATGTTGTCTTGAATAGTTTGAATGGGCCTAGAGTAAGGGTGGTCTATGTCAAGATCAGTGTTGCAAATAGTTTGTGTGCCATAGTCTAGAGGGACATCCAAGTGATTTGATAGAGGGTCAAGTGGTTTGGATCCTTCACCTTCTTCTACCTGAAACACTATCTTCTATTTTCCTAGATGTATCTCTTCACGTTGGTCTTGATCAAGGACTAGTTTTGACACAGGAACAAGTTATGCAAATGGTTAATTGAAGAGAATTAAACATTTTTTTGGGACATTGTGGATATATATTAGATGATATTCAATGGGACTAAGGTCACCAACCACTGATTTGTACATGGCCCAGAGAGTTAGGCACAAATCCATCCTTAAAGAGGAATAAGACAATGCTAAGTTCATATTTTCCTTCAATAGATGCCAAAATCGGGTACCCATATGTATCTCTTCATGAACATACCATGCTTACACCTAAGTTGGTAAAGTTTCATAGAATGAATGCACGCACAATTACTCTAGTAAGACTCTTCATCTCTCCATATTGACTCATAGGCCTCTATATAGGGTTCAAGTGCTTGTACTATGCTATAGCTGATTGTTCCCCTAACTTAGTTGTCATGATGGAACTAGTGATGCAAAGTAGAGTGTACTTAATCCCATTGGAGAAGTCATTCATGATGGGTTCACCACCACCTTATAAGTATACCATAAAATAGGTGAACCAAGGATCGTATACGATCATTGTTAGAGTGATAAAATTCTTCAAGGAACTAGATAAAGTCATAGGCTTTCATTTGTCCTTAAAACCAAGGGGTTGCATCAAGTCTTTCTAATGGTGCATTTATCATTGGTCCCCTCATGACTTTATCAGTAAGAAGGTGAATGAACCTGTGACATTTTTGATACTGGCATAGAATGTTCTCCTGACTAAAAATGGCACTACACACCCTTCTAGTGAGGTCATAGTCATTATGCACCCAAACATTACTTGTAGTATCATAAAGGGACTGAGTGTTCATCCATTGGAGGATGCCATTAGGTGTAGGATAACATTACTCACCATCTCTAGAAGTGACATTATAAATGTGGTTAACATATTATTCCACATTAATAGGCTCTACATATGGGGGCCCATGTGTTTAATCTAGGGGAATAACAATGCATTGATCAACATTCCAAAAACTGATGTAACACTCTTTGAAACTTAAGTCTACATTATTTTGATAACACCAGGGTCACCCCATTAGATCTAGGAAGTTATCAGCCTCTGTTAACTTGAAAACTTCAAAGTCAACTTTGAAAGGTATTCCAAGGATATCCACTGTTGCATTCTTGAGTATGCTAATCGGTAGATCTCAAGTTTTATTAGCCATAGAAAACATGTACAAGAAGTGTTGTAGTGATGGACTAGCTAGTTTGTGCCATGCATCCTTAGTGAGAATGTTAAAATCAGCACCAATGTTAACTAAGATGTCTCAAATTACCCAACTATATATGGCAACATTCACTAGTATTTCTTTGTCCTCTAAAGGGATATGAGGAATAGGGTTATCTTACCATCAATCATGATTTAAATGATGATCCTTAGTTTCCTAAGTCATTTATGGTTGAGCATATTTTGGTGCTTGTGACTAATTTTTAAGCCAAATTCTTAGTTTTGGGACAATGTCTTCATCCAGCATACACTTGTAAAGCTCTTGAAAATCATCTCACACCACATTTTAAGGCTCTAATACCTTCTACATACTAGCACATTACATTGCTTCTTGGTCCTTAAGAAATTGAATTTACCCTTGTATGTCTTGTACTAGAGTCATAGTGTCTTGGAACACATCTTTCTATTGTTGTGCATTAGGATACTTCCTCACCTGAGGCTCTTCATGCTATACATTCTCAATAGGAGTAGATGTAGACTAAGATTATCCTCCACTATGTGTAGTAATATTCACCTGTTAAGATGTTGGGGTTCTTGAATGCGTATGCCAATGTGGTTTCTTAATGTGAATCATACCTACACCTTTTTAATTTCTCTCCTTAGTTATGGCCATGTATAAGTTAGGACATTCTTCCAATCAATGGTCTTTTTTATAAAAGGCACATGTAGGGTAAAATGGACAATCTCTTTGATAGTGGTTTAGGGATCCACACTTATAACATGTTCTTGGTGGGAAATGACCACCTCCTCATCCTCATCCTCTACCTTGACCATGATATCCACCACTATCCTAATTATTAGACATAGTGGTTTGGCATGTACCACACATGCATGTTTCATGGATATCACTAATTAGTCGATAATCATTTGTGTTATGGGTGTAGGCATAACATATTTTAAAATATTTAGGCACCTTAGAATGTGTGGCTCATTAAAAAATAGGAAATGAGCATACACCATGCTCTTCATGGTAGATTTCACATGACTGCTTTAGTATAGCATAGATGATTTTGTACAAGTAATTGCTTCAGTTGTGTCCTTCAGACTCATAATCAATGCACCAAAGACCATCACATGTATCATACACATTATTTTTAACTATTTTTTCAATCTATGATGTCATTTAAGCTATTTGGGTTTCCATAAAGTAATTAATACTAGTGTCAATACTACCAACAACTTCAACATGGAGGGCAACTTCTAAAGCTTTGCACATGTTAGTAAAAGTCTTTTGGGATAGTGTTCATCAAAAAAGAAGTAATAAAACTCCCATGAACCATTGTGCATGCTGAGAAATATTGATTTCAAATGATATATTTGACAAAAGTGTTTTGAACCTTGTATCATATTCCTATACACTTTCAATAAGTTCCTACTTTATGTCTATCAACACAACAATACTTTATTGCTCAAATTTGGGAATACAAAATTACTGAAGGAATGTTGTTTTGAGATGATCATAGGAAACCACTACTTGTTGAGGGTCAAAATTTCTATACCACTTATGCACTCTATCCAAAAGTGTAGTCATGAATTGTGTGGCTTTTCGATCAAAATAAGTGATGCCTCACACCCTCTAAATAAGTTTATACTTATGGACATGTTCTATAGCATTCTCCATGCCTCAATATTTAGGTAAGTGAAGAATCATTTCATAATATACCATTGGTAGCTGAGGTGCTTACACTGGTGGTTGTTGAGAACTGCTAAATCTTGTCCCTTAAGGGGGAAGTCCACTCCTCCTGTGTTACCTCCTAGTTCATGTCCAGTGCCTCCAACAACAATGCCCATGCCATGGGGTGTGGTAGCTAGTTGATAATAAGATTTGGGCCCGTACTCTATCCACTCTGAATGCCAGATTCTCTAGGCATCCCAAATTATACCATGAAATTCCCTTAAAGAGGGGAAAAAAGTGTTAATTCTATATGAGTTATAATTGGCTCATTTATAATATCCCTTATAGGATCAGTTTCTGATTCCAAACTATCTGTATCACAATTATGTATACATAGTTCATCTAATTCAAAATCATGAGCACATACTATGGTTGGGGAACTTGGTTGGTTAAAACTTGGTTCTTCAATTTCTACTATTCATCTAGTTTCTTCTCCATATGATAAAAGTGGCATGGGGCATGGATTGAAAGTGATGGAGTCCTCTTTATGTGTTTTTACTTCCCTGTGGATCCTAACATCACTTCCTGAGTTCTCTCAATCTCTTCGTATGCCACTTACTCCTATGATCCTCTACTGAGCTTCCTCATATTTTTGCTTCCATAATTCCTATTAACTAGATACCATTCCAAACCTAAAATACTTTACCAAATATTTTCTATTCCCTTTCTAAATGTGTGGCTCATGCAAAGAGGGATTTAGCTCTCCATTGGCATAATTTCAAGCCCATAGTCAATGAACAACTTCTTGATTTATAATGAGAAATGTCTAATATATCAGCCACATAGTTCTCTAAGGAACTGGAACTTAGCTTCTTTAGGATAAGATTAGGTAGTTACAACATACTCTAGGATGTAGATATTCAACACTCTTCTCCACTAGATGTTAACATATCAAGTCAATGGTGTTTTGAGTCATGATAAAGATTTTTATTGTTCTAACACCAAGACTATCTTCTTCCAAAGTTTCAAAAATTGACCTTGATCATAATTAGATAGCAAAGTATGCAAATGAATTGGGATTTCAACAAAGAAAGTTTCATATAATGCACTTTAGAGATTCTATTCTACCCACTGACGTGTGAAAACTCCTAGTTCAAGGTAAGGAACCATAAAATTATCCTCAACTCTAGTAATCTATTGCTCAATAATCTCAAGGGTGATATGTTTAAGCATCTTCCATTAATTTACATCAAGCACTATGGGTCCCATAAATGGAACCAAAATGTTGGATTTTAATTCATAAAAATGTTTTAGGTGCTGAAGTGTAGCCCCAATAATCTAGCATGATGACCCTTCATGTAAGACTATGGTTTTGCATGCTCACTCAAAGTGCATAGTTAAAGACTACTTACCATGGGTTATGTTTCAAAATAACTTATTAATAATATTTTTTGGGTTAATACTTATATTTTATTAGCAGTTACATATAAAAAGAGATACACTACTTTGATCCTAGTATCATTATACTCAACAACCATAATTATGCAAAGAAATGCCATGAAGTTTAGAGATGTTATTTATAAAAAGTAAATATTTACATATAAATCATATTATGTTTCAACTACAAGTACTTGAATAATGACAACACTAAGTCTTAACCAAGCCACCTGCACTCATATGTGCATAACTATCAATTAACTAGAATTTGAACAACATGACTAATTGAAATGCCATCAACTCTATATTATGCTTTTGCAAATGATATCCAAAATCCATCACAAATAATGCTTTCATATAGGGGTATTTATACCTTTTTTTTCCTTAACAAAGTAGTTACAACATAAATGACATGAGTAATTGGCCAATGAACCCTCCATGAACTAAGAGTCATGGTGGTCTATTAACTAGTTTCTCCTAAGGACCCAAGCCTTTGTGCCCCATTTATACTCATTATATGCTAGATCATTGATACCATGCATCTATCTCCTTATGATATGGTGCAAAAATCTTGATGGATGAGGTCTAGGTCACACATTAGAATTGCTCTTTAACCATCTCCTGCTTCCCATGCACTCCCCAAGTCTTTTACTACTATTTTGAGTTCTATGTTCTTGGTTTGCTCATGGTTAATTATCCTCTTTGGATAGGTCTTCTCACATTAGTGCTTTTATTCCCTTATTCTTTCATGCTTCACTAATTCCATGACACAGTGCTTTTGCACCAATCTAGTTCCATACCATAGTATTTTTATGCTATGCTCCTTCTACATTGTGCCAGTTCTACACCAAAATACCAAAATAATTAGCCAAAATTTGGGGTCCAGCACCTTTCAAAGGTGTGTTATTTATTCCTAAATAATTTAGAGCCACACTTAAAGCATGTTATGTTGTTTCCCAATATGAAATAATCATGTGTCAAATTAAAAGTGATTCCTTTGAAACCAAATGCCTAGTTTCTTAGGTCTGGGGTGATACAATTATGATAATTACTCCAAGTTTTTATCCAAAACTCAAAACTAGCCCAATAATCCTTCCACAAACAATTATCATACCACACAAAATAACCACCACACCAACATTTATCGCCGATGAAAAATATTATTATAATAGGATCAATCAAAACTAACACAATTAAATCGTTATTATTATATATGAATTGAATCCCAAGATGTTTGGGGGAAAATACCTTAAATGAAAATTTAAATGTGTTATATGTGTAAGTAATATGAAACAATATTTAGAGTAGATAAAGTGATAGAACTAAAACCTAAATTTTTGTTTAAGTATATATTTCATATTTCCTCATTTGAAGTAGAAGAATGAGTGGATAGGGTACTATAAATATGTAATGCCTAATGTGGATAAATAATAAAAATATGTTGTAGAAGTTCAAATGTATATTTTTAGACCAAAAATATTGTAAGAAATAAACCCACTATATTAAATTTCATATTATTTATTAAACATCAAGTACTAAATATGCCCCACTACACTTTTTTTATTAGAATAAATGCTTTGGTGGTAAGCTTATTCCTCATATTTTTCATGTAATTTTTGGGATTCTCATCACCATAAAAATAGACACAATATTCCATCATAACAGATGATTCAATGAAAACACTTAATTGTTCTCTATGTTTGTTAACATAATACACAAATAAGAGGCAATGTATTTCAAACCAGTTATCGCTTGGAAACAAATATTTAAATAAGGAAAACCATTATAATACATTGCAGGTTTACATGGTAACCTTATAGCATACGCATAAGATTGGGACCCTAATGTTAGTCTTGACAACATTAAATGAATCAATATTGTGTAGCCTTACCTACATTGTGAACCAAGATAACATGGATAATTGTGGCATTTCCATAGTAGATATTACCATTGTTTTAACAATACACTATCTCAAAATTTGTAATTCCATTGGCAAATTGATTTCATTTTTGAAGGAAGTCCACTAGAAGTAGTATAAGAATACAAATATCTTAGGCTTGAATTCCACAAGTTTATTTGGGAGACTTACAGGAAAAAAATAATATAAGGAGGTTGGAAGGCTTTATATTCACCACAAAAATAAGTGTAGGAATGTAGAATTATGGGATTGAAAAACTAGGAGAACCTTATTCAACCTAATTTTCACACCAGTGATCTTCTATGGATGTGAAGTTTGGGGAAGCAATATGTTTTATCTAAATTAGAGACAGATAGAGAGAATTAAAAACCATCTAATCACAAGCAACCTAATAAGTCAAAGCTTTAGTTCCATATGAGATTATATTATCTGAAATAGATACATTTCCATTGGAATCATCAACAATGGCTTGGACATTAAGTTACCTAAAAAAATGCAAAATATGGAGAACCATCGATGTCCCAAAATGGTAATCAAAGAAGAGCTAAACAAAAGAAAAAACACATGGATGAAACAAAATAACAAATGGATGAGTAAATGGAACATCAACATGTAAGATGTCCAAACACCAATGACAAAAAAAATATGTGACAAATAAATTTAGGACAACCATGTAGACAAAGCATCCAGGATGGAAGAAAACATACTACATCAAATAGTTTAATCCCACATGGGAGCATGAGGAAAAAACATACATAGGAGAAGAAATAAAATGGAAAGCAAATATGTTGATTGCATAGTTGAGGACTATCTCACATCATCTTAGCTGTGAAACAGGTAGGTGGACAGTGCCCAAGGAATAATGGGAAACAAGAATATATTTATTTTATGATAAGGGGGTAGTGGATACAAAATGGCACTTTATTATGGAATGTGAAACTTATAATGACATTTTCACCAAGTATAAAGAAATCTTAAGTGTTGATAACTTTGTTGACTTGTTTACAGAGGAAAGGATAGATAATACAATAAGTTTTCTAATCAAGATCTATAGTATAAGAATTAACATAAAAAAGAGGTCTAAAATTTTACATGATCAAAAGGATAACCCTCATGTTAGGGAGTTGTGTTAACACATGACAATTTTATTACAACCCTTGATCCCATAGACTACTTAGTCTTGTGGAAATTATTAAAATATTTCATTCATTCATTCTAATATTTCATGTTTTAAACAATTAGAATTAAAATACCAAAATCTATTTCTTTACAGTAGCAAAATTAAATTTAATCTGGATTGATTATTTGCTCTCTTTGATGCAAATTCTCATCATGAATTTCAATGTTAGGCACTACCCTATATTCTCAAGGATTGGCATAATTAAATGATTATGATCATATTTCTCCTTGAATGACATTTTCTCACAACAATATTATTATCATATCATCTCTACCACAATAGGCAGTTAAAATGCATCCACCAAAGACTCTAGTGGGTCAATGATTCAAGAGAAAATATTCAATGTTGTGTCACTAAATCATGGGGATAAATGATTTTATAAATTAGGGAACTTCATGATGATGTTTTAAGGGTTCTATGAGATGGAGAAATAAAATCAAAGATTACAAACATAAGCTAGAGATCCATATCCTCACTAGACACTGAACCATTAGTGTCAGCACTGTCTCACATTCTTCTTCCTCAACCATTAGAGCAACAAAAAAATTTGCTAGATGAGATCCCAAGAATGCAATAATGTCTATTTCCACCTTGAATAAAATGACACCAAACTTTACACTTTTGAAATCTCATCCACAATCATAGCCTTAAGGATAGTCCAAATTTGATTCATCTCTTTCCCAACCCTAAACCCAAGTGGTCCACATCATCATGGATTTACATAGTGTTATTGGTGCCAAAGATGACTCTCTAGACTCCTATCAACTAAGAAAATTTTAACATTTCAAGTCTAGGATTAGACTGACCAAATTCCCTTATTGATTGTAGGATGCAATCCATGGATGCCCCTTCCCCCATTCTCACTACTAGTTGAAATCAAAATAGGTTGGTGGCCATCCAATTGAGGAAATTTATTATTTTATCCCTTCCATCTATGCATTATACCAAAAATTTAGTGATTTCTCCACTGTGATTATCTAGTATCAAGAATAAAGAGTGGACATCATCCAAATAGTATAAATGAATCATTTCCATATTTTTCTCTTACACAATCCTATTGGAATATTCTTTCGATAGACTTTGCAAATTTCTTCTTGAAGGCCTTGATTTACCAAAATCCAAATGATTCATTGAGATAATATATGGAAAAATAGTAAAAAAGGCAACATATTTAGCAATATGTCAACAATACTAATGGTCTCAAATCCAATAAAAAAATGTAGAATAACTGAATCAAGCATTTGAAAATCCAAAAAAAATGATCCATAGGTGAATGTTTCAAGAAAGTAAGCCCAGATTTGAAATGAGGACCATGGGTTTTTTAAGTAGATGAAAATTTTGAAGAATCCAACAATACAAAGTCCACAAGTTCCAAGCACGAACACAAAAACCAAAATATCAAAAAAAAACATTAAAGAATAGTTTCACCCCAAAGTAATAAAGAGGGATAAAAGAAAAGAGTCCAATTTTTAGATGAGAGTCCTAAAGACTAAAATTATGCAACCCTTAGAATTTTTGTAAAGAGGTGACCCACCCTTATAACCAAGAGCTAGTGACCAAAAATATGACTGGAAGCACCATAGTTCCAAGGATGAAAAAAAAATGACAAGAATCGAAAGTAGAAAAGAAACCCAAAAGGAGATATTTTTAGATGAAGCATTGACAAGAAGCATAAAAGAGACAAAATAGCTAGTGACATATATTAAAATTTGATCTACCCATGTTCAAATGAAAACCAAGACATAACTTACATGATGAAATGAGGAGAGGGGTGAATAAAATATTTGATTGAGAATTAAACTATGAAAAACCAAATATTTACATAATGTGTGATGTAAAGGAGAAGATAATATATAATAAAGTCAATACTTGCTTCTCTTGTCCTATTGGACAAAAAAGTAGGCATATATTTGGTCTATAATAGTGGCTAATGTTGTATGGCATTAATTTCACATCTATAACTTATTATAGTCCTAAAATAAATATGTTAAACTAACTATAGGCTTTGTATTAAATCTAGGTTAACTTAATGAAGGAACATATAAAACATTACACCAACACCCCTCTTTAAGTGAAACTTATGGATGTCTAAAAAAATACATAAGACTTAGAAGCCTTTGAAATAGGTCCCAAAAACTAGGCTTGATGAGTTACCTACATTCAAATATCAAGAAAATACAGTGTGATGTTGAGTGTCACTATGAACACCAATCCATCTTACTAGAATACACGGGTATCAATCCACTATAACTATTAAATCAAACTAAGAACTGATGATATATATGAGGCTCACTTAGAAGAGATAATGATTTCACAAAAAGTGGGTAAAAACACTTGAGAAAGCATTACACACCCATATCCAAACAATGCTATATTGGTTGGAAGATGGTGATAGTAATAGATGTTTCTCATGAGGTGATGGTGAATAACTGAAGAAGGTGACAAGTGAAAAAAAATTGAAATCAAGAGGAGAGGACACAAATAGGTCCAAAGTGATGAAAACATCAACCAAATTCTTCTGAAGGGTTCCAAAAATAATGTAGTGAGGATGCCTAGCTAATGTCACTAAATAAATGTCATTAAGTGCTTCAAAAAATGTGGGATAATCCACAATCAAATAATAGTGTACATAACATTAGTGAACCCCTAGTGAAAATCTCATGACATGTACATGAGTGGTACAAATCTACTACTCAAGACAACAAAATTCTGATAGCATTTGGGGATACTAGAAGTCACTCTCGACAAAAATATGGTCATAATGTCAAGAAGATGTCTCAAATACAAATGATTTCAGAAATAAAATCCATTGAAAGATGAGACATACTATAATCCTCATATGGGTTATGTAAAATAATATCCCTAATAAAATAACCATGTATAAAACATTAATCTAAACTCATTATTATTATGCTAAAAGAAAGAAATACTATATGCACATCAAGTGCCTATTTTATAGGAAAAAAGGATTCTCCAAAAAATGTAGTGGAACACCTAGAAAGGAGCCTCAAAAGTTGTCTTGAAAAGAATGGCACTTGTGGAAGTGGCAGGGGAGACTAAGTGATATCTCTCTTATAACTACGTATTTCTAAACATGGCAATTAAATTTAAAACAATCTAAATGTCCTGCATGAGTGGATCAAATCCCACTAGTTAGAACACATAAATTGATAGATGATAGGGATGCCATAAGTCACTCACCACAAGGAATGATCATGATGTTGGAAAATACAAGAAACTAAGGAATTGTCTACACTTCCAAAAATGCAAGAGGAGTTTCACCCAAAATGCCATGTGAAAAGAGAAAAAATTCCTCAATAGGGCCTTAGACATGAGTCCATATTAGGTACCTTGTATAGAGAGAGTAAATGTATGCATTTTCATTACATATGAACTAGATAGTTGCATAGAACATGAAAAAACATGTTGTTTAAAAAAAAAGGATGTCCAAATGGTGCAAACATCCTATTAGGAGTTATAAGATTAAAAAATACACAAAGTGGTCCTCTCAGAATATATTAAACCCTCCTTTAAAATTGGTTGACCTCATTATTAAAAAAATTCTTCCTCCAAGCATTAATAAACCCCCATTAAAAATAAGGGCATATAATGCCAAGTCCATGTAGGATAACATGTTTGTTTTGAGAAATATATACATATGCATTGAAAATGAAGTATGGATTCTATTTAAATTGTAAGTCTTACAACTGCGCATGCATTTATGAAAAATGAATAAATTATGTGTAGTGTCATGCCTAGAATAACCCGTGTTTAGGCCCATGGTTAAGTATAAATCAGGGTTAGACTTGTTGATTTTACTAATTTATCTCATTATTAATATTTTAATTATATCTCTCCATACCATAGAGGTATTAGTGAGTGTGGATCCTAGAAGTGGATTGGTGATGGGAGTGACCTTATATGTAGGTGGTTTATGAGGCATATTGGCCACATGGATAATTGTGACTTTATGCCTTGGTGTCATAAATACAAAGTGGACAATGTAACACCATACCTAGTATGTCCCTTGCTTAGGACCATGGTTAATCACTAATTAGGGTTGGACACATTATTAAGCTATTGTATGTGATTGGGATCATGCTTTGTTTCATGTACTGTTAGAGATTTTTATTGTGGTGGTGATAAATAAGTATATGATTATTATGATTTAGGTTATATCTCTTCATAACATAGAAATATCTTGATGAGTCTCATTTATGTGTAGGAAATAGGTGTTTTAAAATGTGTTTCAATCTTATATTTGTAAGTGAAATCTTAATTCTGTAATGGATCATGATTTAGGACAACCTCTATTATCACCATAAAATTTATACTAACTCATAGTTCATATTTTTTAGACAGGGTGTAAAATAGAATAAATTTAAAGGTTTTGCTCATAGAGATCTAAGGCCTTAGATATGTCTTTTCTGTTGATACACAAATCATATCTTCATAGTTCAATAATAACCTGGGTTTTGGGTTGAAATAGTTAATGACCACACAATAATCTTACTAACCTAAGTCTAGGGTTCACATATAAAAGTCAAGACACATTCTTGATTAAAATTGAAATGAGTTCACACATTATATTTAATTCATTATTGGATGCACATACACATACCTTAAGACTAAAGGCTTGCTTTAGGTTAAAATGTGTTATAATTTTAGTCTCCATTTCTTTCAACATTATGAAAAATAAGCATCCCTTGGAACTTAGGTGATCATTGCATGTCTTTTACAAAAGTGTCATAGTGCATTCAAAAGTATAGGTCATGTGATAACCTACAATTACCATAACTAATTTGTATAACTGAATATTAAGGTTTACATATTTCATCCATCACATTTGTGACCCCCATGGACTCAACTATGAGTTGTAATTCTAGTGCAATTTCACCCATATTTTAGTAATCACTTAGTGGCCACAGAGTCATGGGGGAGGGAAAGTTCATGGAATGGCCACTAAGTGATTACTACATGTGCCAATGTGATCACATTTATTTTTTAATATTATGCATATTATTTTATTTCAAATATGATTACACGACCAATACTTTTTTTATAGGGTAAAGTGAAAATTTGAGAAGGAATAAATTAATGTGAATAAAGCCATGGGTCCACAAACTCTAGCCTTTAAAAATATAAAATCCTATGACCCATGACCTTGTGACATATCAATGGTCACCACGTGTCATTTCTTGAATTATAAATTTTATTAGAACATGTGGTCACAAATAAGTTTTAATATGGCTTAAAATTATTAATTTGGGTCATTTTTTTTTTGTAGGTGTGGACACATAAAGACTAAAAAATGAAGCAGATAGGTCTTTGGATATTTATTTAAGATATACATAAGATTTCATGAGTACGTGACCTTTAGATGGCCACCAATGATCACCAATATTGCAAACACATTATAATTATAAATCATAAATAAAAATATAGTAGGTCCACATTCAAGGTGACCACTTTTAAAGATAACTTTGTGACTCTGTTTCAATGGGTAATTGCCACATCCCATTCGAAAAGAGACTATAAAATTCAATGGCCATGACATCAAAGCATGGGATGGACACACATCACTCCAAGAGATCATCTCATGAATTTGAGACTATATGATCATGCCACATGGGCAGTGGATATTCTATGCTCATTAGAAGATGAAATTGATGTCTATCAAACTTTTGCAAATCCACTTTACTAAACCGTAGGCTATGTGAGGCTTTCATATAGGTGATGGATATTATCTGTTGACCCAAGATTAAATTTGATGTATGACAAACCATCATCCATGATAATTGAAAGGGCACCCCATGATGCTTCCATGTGGATGAAAAGGATATTTTATTCACCTGGGGTTAAAGTTGACACTTGTAACTATTCATGACCTTGTCATTCCATGAGCATGGTACTTTGTATCCTTGATTCTACCACAGAAAAAATATAGAGACTTAGAATCACGTAGAGATTGTTTGGACTTATGCCACTTTGTCATTGGCCCACATGTTGATCATCTAGTGGTCATGTGACACATACTTTCAAGAGGAATTATAGTGGAAATGTTTCACTTATTATGCTATGTCATGGAGATGAGGACACATGAATGGACCAAATGCATTCACATATATGTAATAATATCAGGTGTCAAAAACTTTAATATTTTATTTTGTGGCCACATGGATAGGGTAACTTAACTATCCCTTCTCTCAAATTTAATACCAAATGCCTTAGAAATCAAGGCAAAACATGTTGGATTGGGTTGAGACTAAGACCACAATTGATCATGACATGTGTCATGATCCTGATGGTTTAAATTCACATGGTGGACTTGAGGTAGGATTTATGTGTTTATTATTGCAAACCCATGGATTTATACACTGAAACTTAATCTAATTGAGGTCTGGAATGAACCATTGACCTTGGCCACCTGTATAATGACACATGGGCAATATTGATTGCCTTGTAATGAGATAATCCCTATGGAAACATTGTAAAAGTGGTCACAATAATATGGCTTGACATATACGTATAATGGGTTACATCCATGAAAATTGAATAGGCTTAGATACATTGTAGTATATTGTGATGTGGTAGTCACATTTAAACCTATGACTTATATCCCCTTTGATAAACCATAGATAGTTTGTGATGGGGCCATGTGGTGCCCATTCAGATGTCATGGCCATGGATTACTCACCACATAGTAGTTTGGTCATGTTATTATGGTACCATTTAAAACTTAACTGCAACCTATTAATTTTAAACTCCACCATGTATTGAGGTCATGAGAAATAGTTATAGTAATCAGTGCTTGAAGGGTCTTGCATATATGAAAATAACACATAAACCTATTCTCCTCAACTATGTCAAATAAACTTTGGTGTCCATGGGTATAAATTTGGTGATCTCAAAGACTGTGATGGATAAAAAGCCACATGGATTCATGATAGTGCCAGTGCATGAGGAACCACATATAAATACATGTTAATGCCACAAGACCTTTCCTTGAACATGTAATTTAAAAAAATGAATCCACATGGATCCCATGTACTATTAAGTAGTTCAATATTAGCCACAAAAATGATGAAGGAACATTGTACCACATCTCAAATGTGGCACCACATCAAATATGGTGCCACCATCCTAAGGTGGAATCCATGAATCCAAGGGGTATGCTAACTTATAGGAATTTAGGCTATAGTCTATATAAATTGGAATCTAAGGTGACCGCCATCTTGGGGATCAAGTAAGATAATATGGTTGTATTGAAATTGTGGTATCATTACAATGGTATTAATATTATAATGGTCACTAATATATCATTATAATATATATAATAAAATGATTGTAATTTGATATTAATGAAATGAAGGTGGCCACTTAATATATTAGAGATATGAAGAGGGGTCCCATAGAATAAATTATGAGTAGTGAATGCATTATTAAATTTGACCTCATGATCACATAAAAACTAATATTATTATTTTTAAAAATATTAATCAAGAGTGAAACTTAATTAATTAAAATTATAATATGCGACCTCAATAAACAAGGGATTTATATCTGATGTCTAATATGGGCAAGTTTATAGATGTTTTTACCCCAAATATTTTGAAGGGTGTATAGGTTTAATAATATATAAGTAGTTCAAACACAATGGTGATAAACTAATATATAGTAGGCGAATTAATAAAAAACTTAGATAAACAATATTCTAAATTTTATACAACTAAGATTGGTAAAATAGTAAAGTATAACTATTGAAAGATATTACACTAAATAATAAACAATGGTAATTAGTTGGTTTACTATGTGCAAGTAGATCTAGACTAAAAATAAGTGTAAAATATATAGGATCAATATTCTGGATTAGTCATCAGATTCTATAAATTACACTTTTTTGGCTGTGGACACTACCATCAGATATGGATACTACCATCGATGCTAGGGTTTGACTATGATGCATGTGTCCAATATAGAATAATGACTATATTTAGATGCAACTAATTTCATTATTCTAGGTTTTTTGTCACCTTTTTAATGGTGTATTCAAATCTAGGATACATGTGGTTGATCTTTATTGATTGATTAAACCCTATCTCTTCACTTTTCTTCACCCTTGGAATGAGTTTATTGAAAAATATGTTAGTGGACTCATGGTGTTGAGTTTTCCCAAAGACTCCTCTATCAATGAGCACTACTTGTATATCCAATAATCCAAGGAGGGCCTCATATTTATGTAGTTTTCCCATATGTGTGGAAAAGTGTGTGCACAAGGGTGAAACATACTATATGATGATGCATGCAGTGATATAGCTTGTAATTTGATAAATATAGCTCATGGGATGGTTTTTTAATGCTTTATACGTGTAATATGATTGATCCTATGCTTGATATGAAAATAGGGAAGAATATGTCATAATATTTTAGTTGTGTAATTTATTGATTTAGCTTTTATATGTGTTTTCTTGGTATTTGTTAGATGATGAATGAGTATGATTAGACTTGTATTTATACCACACCTTTTGAAAATATCTCATAGTAGGGTTCAATAAGACAAATAAGCTGACCCATAAGATTTGAATAGTTTGTACTTTGGATGATGTTTGGCTATTAGACACTAGATGAGGATATGGACACTATCGTCGGTGTTAGTGTCCCTTTATGGTTGGTAGTATCCATAAGGATATAAAACATGAATGGATATGAAACTAATAATGAAGAATGTTTATCAATTTTTAATATTTATATGTATTACATGAGACCTGGGTCATTAGAATGACATGGATCAGTCTAAGAGATAAGCATTTAGGCATAGTGAGATGGTAAATGTGAGCCTTTCAGTAAAAGGGAGGTCTAGAACTAAAGGGTAGAGCCTTGGTTAATATTTTTAATATGTAAAAGTTTGAGATGCTATAAATATTTATTTTTAATATCTACATTCTCCCCCATCAAACCTCCCCACAAAAAAAATAGTAATGCATAAGAATGAAATTATCAGGTTAGAGGAAATAAATGCATACCTAGATGTGTACAACACACCTTGCCTTTGCTTGAGCCCACTTTGAGTGATTTTATTATGTATAACCTATAACCAAGAAAACATTATAGTGCAAATTAATGCATATAGTCTAAAATTTGAAATAATTTAAATGTTTGAAAATAAAGAGAGAAAGGAAGGAATAAACATATGTGTCAATGCAACTATGTTGCCTCTTAATACTTTCACTTAGTAAAGATGATTCCATTGAAGCTATGGAGATGGAAGGTTAAAAATTAAACCTTGGAGATCTGAATAGGGATATTTGAAGGTATTATTCTCCCATTTTAGTGCAAGGATGAGTTATGACACGGCCATTGAGATCATTATATCTCAATCACATAACTTAAGTGTGAATATATAATTTGGTGAGGATAAGTGATTTAATCAACTAATCCTATAAATATGGTGTGATTAGATGATTCAATAACTCAAATATATAAATGTGGTGAGGTTAATTATTTAATCACTTCAACCTATAAAATGAACCAACTGCTAGAACAAATAAGGCTCAATAATAGTACATCTTGGTGTAATTGGTGCATCCTAGTGAGTAGTATAATTTTTAAATTTCGTATTTTTTGATGAAATAGAATGGGATATGCACTTCTAATATGTCTGAGCTAGAGTATATGTGTCATAAATATTAAAAACTATGTTTTAAATATATACAAAAAATTGATGCAATATATAGGTTTCTAACCTAAGTGTATATCTGAATCATGAAACTAAACTAGAGATTATGAAAGTGTGGAGTTCATATTTTTTTGACGTGCCCCCATTGAAATATAGAAATACTAAGTGTATAATTGTAGAGGTCATGTTTTATGACATGCCCCCACTGAAATATGGAAATATTGAGAAGGTGTATAAGTGTGGAGATCATGTTTTTATGACATGTCCCCACAAAAATATGAAAATTGTGAAAATGTGGAGGTCATGCTTATATGGTATACCCTCATTGATATTCCCCCAATTTTGAGGTGATGTAAATAGAACCGTACCTTACCTCAAAAATAAACTATATAATTTATGTATGAATCATGCAGCATATAGGGATAACATGTTGAATTAGATATATAAATTAGTCTTGTAGTATGTGATCACATCAAGTCATGAAGATTCATGATATAAATTATAGTAATGTTTAGAGAGTAACAATACAAGATCAGCAAATAATCAAGCACACACACAAGAGTAATCAAAATAATGCAAACTAGTGTTCAAGGAGACTTCATACAAGGGGCATGTCCAAATGCTACACAATTGAGAGGATGACATATTTAAATGTCCAATCAACATGGAATGACATATTCAAATGTCCAACGAACATACAATGGCATAGGGGCCAACATGAAATGAACATATTCAAATGTTACACAAATAAGACAATAACAAGAAATGAAGTATACTTAAGGAAGTGGAAAATAGATGAAGTATAAGCAACCAACATAAGCATATTATACTAGTCCTTGCATATATTTGTAGGCAAAAGACATGATGTAGTATAACATGTCAAGTACACTATGAAAAATATGTTCATGCATATAGACATGTGTAAGTGTTAACATATAATTTCAAACATAATAATGTATAAATGATCATAAAGGATATATAACATGTATCAATCATGATTAAAAAGGGTAGATGCCCATAACGTACTATATGATAGGGGTAGGGGAGAGGTCTAACATCTAGAAATGCATATATCATGTGTATGAGTATGCCTGTATCACACTCAAATATGCATGAAACATATGTGTACATAGAAATTGAAATGATATGATATCTACTAACATAAAAAAAAACATATATGTTAATGAGCTAATAAAATATTAGAATATTGAATATTTTTGTATTTTGGAATTTATTTGAATGTTTTTTTATTTTTAGAATATTTGATTTTTTTGTATTTTTGAAATGTTTGAAAGGAACCTAAAATATTATGATCCCAAACAAAGGATGTTCATAGGTATCTCCAAGCTCAAAATATGGTATATGAAACTGGTGGTACTACCAAGGAGCATGCATATGAATCATATCTAGATCTATAGAATATGTGATATCCTTCATATGTGTAATAAGACTTTATGTTCCTAAAGAAATAATGGAATTAGTATGGGTTCATTAAACTCATATTTTAGTGCTCTATGGTTTATTTAGAGTAGATATAATTAGAGCATGTCTAGTTTCTCTAAGTAACTAAGTATGTTATATAGGAGTAAATGAAGATTCTATGGAATCCACTATGTATCCCTAGATTAAAGGCATCTCAAATATGGGTCACCTAGGAAAGGGGATTTATTATTGCTTACCTTTTTGTAGAGGATCAACTTTAGTAGGTTTGATAATTAGTTTTCTTGGAATGAACTTCTCTTGTTCAAGTGGATGTTCATATGGAATCCAAGAACTATGACTACCCTATTGGTATGAATGTATTTAATACACCCATGCACTATGGAAGGTAATAAACATAGTTTATGTATCCAAGGTCTTCCCAATAACATATCAAAGAATCTTGTATATGGTTTAAATTAAAAGGTGGTAACCACATGTGTTGGACCAACCTATAAAGGTAAATCAATCTCACTAATAACATGTTGTGATGTGCCACTGAATGCTCTAATTATTTTGGTTGAAGGTTATAAATCATCATGTGTATATATAAAATGTGTAAGTAGTATCATGGTACATGCATTATCACTATCACCTTTATTAATCATAATAATATGCATAGGATGATGGTCAAGGTGTGCTCAAATAAATAATGAATGAATATCAAAGTCATCATCCACTATTTCACTGTCATTAAATGTAATAGAAAGTATTTGAACCTTAAGAGGTATTGTGCATGTATAAGTACCAATAATCCCATATAATGGGTTCCCATAATGTGATGGAGGAAGATATGTATTGTACACCATTTTCACTTCTAGATCTTTCTTAGAATGATATTGCAAAGAATTGTTAAATATTTTATGATTCTGGTGATCACTAGGTTGTAAACCTATGTCCTTTAAAGGATCATTGAAGGTAATATTTTGGTCATCAATGAGATATTCTATCTTATGATTCAAGGTATAAATTTTTTTCATAGAATTACCAAGGCCTTAGTGATAGTCAAAATATGCATTAGCATCATAAGCTTTGAGTATAGGTTGACTCATATCAACCTCTATGAGAGGAAGAAGAGATATGAAATGACACTCCATAAGCTTCTGAATTAAAGAAGCTGGAGACTTAGGCAATCACATAAATTTTCTCCTAGGTGAATTGGATAATATAATTTGATTAGGTTATTGTGAAACTATGTTAACCATTATGGTTGTCTCCTTTTTAGGTTTTGTAGGTTTGACCTTGTATCTTGGTTTGATATGAGAATTGATATTAGATGTAGTCAATGCATTTTCCATATACTTAAGATTTTTCAAGGAAATAAGTTTCATTTCACAGTCTCAAATAATATGGCATAAGTCATCAAAAGACTTCAAAATTTTTAAAATAATGGACTCATGCAATGGGGCAAGTAACCTTTGCTTGAAGATGTCCTAGAGTTTTTTATTTGCCATTGGATTTTTCATTTTGGCCAACATTGTTTTATGTATCAAAACATATTCATTGATAATTTCATTGGTTCCTTATTTAATTTGAGAATATAATATCTTTTTAGTGATGTTGATAGAGAAATCTGCTAGGAACTGATCAACTAGAGGATTGAATATTATCACTTATTTGAGTGGTAAATCATATAACCATTTTAAAGCATATTATTTTAGTCTCCTTGGAAATAATTTGGACAAAATTTTATCATTGGATGAATAATGAAGACATGGCACATGAAAATATTAGAGATGTTGTTTAGTATCACCCTCGACATCATTGTGAACTTGGGTGAAACAAAACCATCTGAAAAAGGGTGAAAATATATTTTAGGTACAAGAGGATTATGTAACACACCTTGTGAATTAATAACATAAGGTGATTTCATATAATTTTAATCAATGTTGGTAACCTTAGCTTGCAAATGTTTTATAGTTTGTATAATATTTTATGTAATAATAAATACATGGCACATAAAAATATCAGAGATGTTGTTTAGTATCACCCATAACATCCTTATGAACTTGGGTGAAATATAACCATCTAGAAAATGGTGCAAATATATTTCATGTGCAAGAGGATTATGTAACACATCTTGTGAATTAATAGCATAAGGTGATTTCATATAATTTTACTCAATATTTGTAACCTTATCTTGTAAAATTTTTATAGTTTGTACAATATCTTGCACATTTTAATGGCTAAGGTTGGAATTTTTAGAAGTCACTAAATGGGATGTACCCATGGTTTGAGATGATATAGGCATTAAAACTACTAATTGGGTTGAATTGGTAATGGTTCCCATGATGTAGCAATAATAGGATTTATTTTGGGGAACAATGGTGTAAACACATAACCCATTCCCCCATTAGATGTATGAAGTTTTGATGTGCTTAAGGGGTGAGAGATATAAGTATGGAGATGTCCCATATCTCTTATAACATGATCAATAGATGAACCTAGTTTTTCATCTATATTTTTTGTTGTTTTAGTTTCCAATATGGTTTTGAGGATCTCATCAATATATTTAGGGTTTTGATGCATACACTCTCAAAACATAATAATATCTTGTACTTGATCTTGATATATTTTTTCATGTTCATTATTTGAATTAGATTCATTATTTTCATGATCAAAATTATCTTTTATGACAACCTCTTCATGATTTAGTTCAGTGTCATTATTGGCACTTTCATTAGGTATAGGATTTGATATTTCACTGGTTTGAACCATCTTAGGTGGAAAAAGAGGAAGTTCCAAGTGCAATATAAATGCCACCTAATATTGGGATACACCTATGTTGCATATAGATAATATAATAGATATATAAAAAGAAGGAAAAAAATTAGGGGGCTGAATACCCTAGGGTAGGGTAATGTTTGAATGAAGTCACATAAAATTCAAGTTCACCAAATGTTTAAACATAATTTTTTAGAGGGGGTGTATAAGGTTAAGAATATAGAAGTAATCTAAGCACAAGGGTGATAAACTAATCCATAGTAGGCCAATTATTAGAAAACTTAGATAAATAATATTATGAATTTATATAATTGAGATTGTTAAAAATAATAAATTACAACTATTGAAAGATATTACATAAATAAGAAACAATGATACTTATCTAGTTTATTGTATGTAGGCATATCTAGACTAAAAACAAGTATAAAATATGTAAGATCAATATTATAGATTAGTCATTAGATTCTATAAATTTTACTTTTATGGCTGTGGACACTATCATTATATCTAGACACTATCATCAACACAAGTGTTTGACTATGGTGTAGGTGTCCAATACAAAATAATGACTGGATCTAGATGTGACCAACTTCATTGTTATATGTTTTATGTCACCTTTCTATTAGTGTATTAGATTTTGGGATATAGGCAGTCACTCTTCGTTGTTTGATCAAACCCTAGATCTTCACCCTTAGAATGAGTTTGCTAAAAAATGGGTTGGTGGGCTCATAATGTTGAGCTACCCAAAAGACCCCTTTATCAATGGGCATTACCTAAGTAGTAAATAATCCAAGGATGGCCTCATACTCATGTAGTTATCCCCTATGTGTGGGAAAGTGTATGAACAACGGTGAAATATAGTATATGATGATGCATGAAGTGATTTAGCATGTAATTTGAAAAATATTGCTCATGGGATGCTATTTGAATTCTTCAGATATGTAATATGAATTCTCCTATGCTTGATATGAAAATAGGGATGAATAGGGCATAATATCTTGGTTGTGAACTTGATTGATCTTTATCTTTAGTAGGTGTTTGATTAGTATTTGATAGACGATGAATGACAAGGTTAGACTTGTATTTATACCATACCTTTTGAAAATATATCATGGTAGGGTTAAATAAGACAAACATACTAACCCATAATTTTTGAATCATTTACAGCTTGGATTAATTTTGGCTATTAGACACTATATAAGAATCTAAACACTAACATCGGTGGTAGTGTCTCTCTATAGCTAGTAGTGTCCAAAAGGATAGAAAATGGGCATGGATCTAAAACTAATAATGAAAGATGTTTATCAATTTTTAATATTTTGTATAGTACATGAGTCTTGGGTCATCATAATGATATGGATCAGACTAAGAGATAACTATTTAAGCATAGTGAGATGGTGAATTCCATAATTTTGGTAGCAAGAGGTTTAGAAATGAAGGGTAGAATCTAAATTGATATTTTAAAAATGTTTAAGACTAAGATGCCATAAATATTTAGTTTTAGTATCTATAAAATGTTCCCTAGGTTTTAGATGTTCTAAATCTAATGGTGAGGACTATTTTATCCCTTGAGCAACTTGGGAAAAGTTTTATCACAAGACCTTAACCATAATCCCAAGATTGTAACCTAAAATATACTTGGTGAATAAAACCATTATCAAAATATCCATATTAATATGATAGGATTAATTATGGATGAATTTGTAAGTTCATTTCAAGTAGGTACAAAACATGTGTGTATGTATGTTAGCATAACTCTAACTCTTTATATTATCACATTTAAATTATTTTGAGAATAATTTTTTTGTAGTTGAATTTAGAGTAGACCTTCAAGGTGCTACAATTAGTGATAAAATTTGAGGCCCCCTACTCTTTTTATATGAATATTAAATTTATAATGTTGTTCTAATGTGACTAAAATCATAGATATTTTTATTTTTTATTGGTAACAAAACATAAACCTAACTTCCACATTTTTTTTAGTTTTGGGATTATATATATTATATAGTTAAATTGATGTATAAATATGATTTTTGGAAATTTTCTTTACTATCATTTATATGTTTTCATTATTATTCCTTAGCCATCACTTTGCCTATATACATAGGATATTAGTCATGTCACATTCATTGCATTGAACCAACCATTAATCTATCTATCGGGAAATATGTCATCTATATTTTAATTTTATCTCCATCATATTTTAGTTTGGGTATTATAGTTCATTTAATACATGATGCCAACCATGTATTACTTTGTATATTTTTAACAAAGCACTTATCAATTGTCTCTATAATTAAGGTTGTTTGAGAAAATGTGATTTCACATAATTTTATGCATTTTCTTATTGTAGCCCATAAGTTTGCATTGATCCCTTGAAACTATTCCTTAGAATTGTAAGATAGCCATGTTTCCTTTTTGCCATTTTTGAATTATGTTGTAGGATTGATCTCTGATATAATGTGGTATCATGTTCCCATTATAATTATCCATTTACGCTAGATATACTTATATAAGTTAATTTTGGAACATTATAATCCCAACAAACCACATAGTATAGAATCTAGGTATGGCACTTTAAAAATACAAAATTGGAAATGATTGGGGCCCATACAAGTTAAATCATTGAAGTATTGATCTCACTTAATAATGGTCTAGGTTTTCCAAACGAGTCGTCCAACTCCAAAAAATTGATGAGGATGCCATGTGAATCCCTATCATGGATTCCATTGAAGGAGTAACAAGGGTTGGTGGTTGTACAAATGCAATGAATAGATGCTGTGGGGAGCCTTATCATGGACATTTTTTAAATGAGGTGATGAGGTTTAGAGGTTGTATAAAGGGGTGAATGGACACCTTAAGGATATATAATTTGAATTCATTAAAAGGGGTGATTAGAGATAAAATTGATACCAAGTGGAAAATGGATTCCATGTGGTGCCTCATCATGGATTTTATAGAAATTAATTCATTATAGTTTCCTATTATAAATTCACCAAAAGGGATGGTAGATGATAGAAGAAAAGTGAAATTTATAGGAAATGTGGTGGTTGAGAATCATAATGGTGATCACATTTTACAAAATGGTATATGAAATTAGACTTGTGGAAGTGAAATCCAAAGTTTCAATGGGACCATAAAGCCATAATGAACATAAGGAATTCCATGTCCAATGATTGCAATCCAATCACATCATGTCATATGAATGATGATGGAACCATAGAAACTTGAATTTAAATTTAATGGGTAAATATATCACTTTTTGAAAATAATATTATATTTGATGTCTTTCAAATTATCATCCTATGAACCCAATACCTGATGATGCTATCACCTAGACAATGAGGATATTCTACAAATACTACACTAAATTTGACATTTGTCAAACTGTCAAAAAAAGTAATCCCATGTAACATGTGACCTTGATGATACATGATGTTGACACATATAAATTGGAGATATTCTATTGAATCCAAGCTAAAATTTATAATCATCAACTTATCACAAGCTTGTAAAATTTCATGTTAATTAATGAAATTATCCAACATTGAAGGAATGGATAAATTAATAATACAAATAATTTTTTAGCTCATTTTAGAATTAAATTTGATGAGTGAATATCATTGAATATTAATAAATGTCATGGGTAATGTCTAAGTTGTGTTAATTTCAAAGTGAAGCATGAGTAAACAAACTTCATAGTCAAAATTAATTGACAAAGTTCATAGGCGGTCTCCATTTCAACATATTTCATAGTAAACATTTGAATAAATGTGGAAGATGTTTGCATTTTTATAAAGTAGGGCTGAAATTACATAGGGGGAATAAAAAATTAGTCATGTAAATTTTAATAAAAAATGTAAATATAATCATACAACCTTCAATGACCTAAACAAGAAGGATCCAAGTGATCTATTTGTTAGTGACCGCTATTAATATTAGGATGATTTCACTATGATATTACATTAATGGACACTATAGCTATTCATTGAAAATTTTTAAGGCTAGAATAAGATATCAAACCTTCAGTGAATAAACAATGAACAAATTTGTATTTTTTGGTCAAACATTAAAAAAACAACATATTCATTAAGATATACTTTGGAATATTAAATAAATAACAAACAACTTTTTATTGGATATGAAGGACAAAAATTAATCACCATTTAAATCAAATCAAAATTTATATTATCCCTTTGGGACTATTAATCAACCTCTTAAATAAAATAACATTATCTCCCAAAGAGTTTTTATTAAAAAAAAAATTAAAAAAACATGCCTTTACAAAGAGAAAGAGTGGAGGTTTTAACCCTTGCCCTTTCCCTATAATTTCAAAGTAAATATTTTTTGGTCACCATTACCTTTAAACAATCCAAATTATATGATAAAAAAATGTATTTTATTGTGATATTTTTGAAAGGCTTAAAAATGTATATGTTGGATCATTTGGGCAAGCTAGGACTTTGGTATAAGAAACAAGCTAGAAATGGCCATGAAGGACATTGTTTGGGGTTTTCATGAGGGTTTTGGAGTAATCCATAAGGTACAGGTGATAGGGTAGTTGAATGGGATGGCAAACATTTATATGAATAGTGGGTTTGTAGACACGGTAGTAGAGATCAATCAAGGGATTGATGGTGATGATCAAAGGGAAGGATTGAATGAGGCTCATGTAGAGTAGCCATGAGTGGAGCATGAAAAATATCCATAGGTCCCAACATGGGCAATTAATGGTGGTGGATACAATGGCAATAGATACACTTATAGTGGGAGGATTTAATAAGGTGTTGTAATATAGGTTACTTAGAATGGGAAATGGTGTGGAGGAGGTAGTGGAAAAAGGATACACAATAAGTGGTTGAAATGCAAGGGCCATACTGACTACCTTTTTTTTGTTTTTAATATAAAAAATAAACAATAGTGCTCCCTCAAAACACAAAAAATCAACTATAAATAAAATTGTAAACCCTTGTTAGTTTATAGTTGTCTTATGGGTTTTTAGCCCTTCTAAATGTACTTGCAGAGGATAAATTTCCCTAAAATGTACCTATAAAAATTTATTTTATAAAACTCTTGAAACAATTTTACTTACAGAGCTATCCTGTAATGGCTTTGATACCATATTAGAATTTGATCTACCCATGATCAAATGAAAATTGAGACATAATCTACATAATGAAATAAGGAGAGAGGAAATGAATAAAAAAAAATGAGAAATAAATATATTTGAAAACCATTATTCACATACTGTGTGATATAAAGAAAGATAAGAGTATATATATATAAAAATCAACACTTGCTTTTCTTGTCCTAGTGGCCATAAGAATAGGAATATATTTGGCCTTTAACAGTGGTTAATGATGGATTACATTAGTTGCACATATGTAAACTATTTTATGCCCAGAATAAATATTCTAAATTAAATATAAGATTTATTAATAAACCTAAGTTAACTTAATGAAGGTGCATATGAAATATTGCACTAACAACATCCCTATGAGACATCTAGGGAGCTTGTCAAACCATCCAAAACTTGCCAAAAATGACCAAGGTAGGGATGGGTTGTGAGATTTATAAATTTCACACATGCCATCTACCCCTTATTAATCACATCCATTCCAAATAAAAATTAGGTGAGGTTATTTTCAATAAATGCCTAAAATTAACTTACCTATTGCCTCAAACAAAATAATGATGAGAGAGAGAGAGAGAGTTAAATGTTAAGAGAGGTGGCATTGTAATCTTTATCAATCAACACTTTGAGATTTCCAATAATAGAATGGGGTGGTATCAAATGCAAGGTTTTTATTTTGAAATAAGCCTTACTTTAAGGTTGTAAAAGTGATTAATAACTTTATTTTTTCCTCTACTGATATGAGTGCTTGTGATTGAGAGGTCGAAATTTAAAACAATACAGTATTCAATTACTAAGGATAACTTCCAATGTCTATTTAAATTTTTATTTATGAATTTCAAGATGATATTTGAGTCCCCTTTAATGTCCAAACTATTCCAATTTTTATTGTGAGCTATCTTCAAAACTCTACATAATGTTTTAGCCTTGATTTTTTTGGAGATTTTGCCTAGAGCCTCAAAATATCCTAGTTGAGGGGAACCTTTTTAATTTTGAAAAATTCCCATAGTACTAGCCCAAAAAATATTCCTTTATCCCCTCCATCAAAATTTGGTTTAATATGATAACCCTAAGGTGGAGTCCAACCTGGATTCTTTTAGATCTTAATATTTCTACCAAACCCCTAAATGAACACTCTTATAGTGATTTATAATCCTAACTTATTCAGGCACAATATTCCCATTTTTAGTAGGCCAAGTGTGAATAATTTCTTTGATAGAGGTCATTATACTAGAAAGGACTAAATTTTCATCTTTTTCTTCCTCCTTAAAGATTATTTTATTCCTTTCCAGCTAAATGTTTTAGCATACCAATTTGGGGATGGTATTCCAAGTTTGAGATAGTAGTGGGGATTTGAGAGATAGATACCAAGTGAACATGAATACCTTAAAAGTTTGAGGAAAAATTGAAGAGAAATTGAATTTATAAATCAATGAGATCTAAATATGGAATTATAAGAGGCAATGGAGAATAAGTTGATTTATTTTCTTTCTCTTTACAAAGAATATGCCAAGATAGGCCTTGGAAACCCCTTTTCTCAAATTTGATTGTGTGAGAATCCTGTTCAAAGAAGTGGCCCATAGGAAATAATTTTACTTAGTAAGGACATACCTAAACCAAATTTGTATTGAAGTAAAAGGCTTTGGGATTTGAAGGTCAATAGGGATTTTGTATCCATCCTTTACATTATAGATACTTGTCTTAGATCCCATCAATATTAGTTTGTCCTATTTTTTGGTGAAGTGAAAATACATGAGCAGTGATGAAATAAATATGTCCTTTTATTGGATATGAAAGGAAATTTTTATCTCTTTCCAACCATTTTTTATATTATTAAATTATTTTCTCACTTTATCCCCAAATCTACCTCTGCACCATGCTTGTAAATTATCTAGTTGAGTCATATTGCTCAAGGGAAATAGAAAAATCCAAACTTTTATCTAAAAGTCTACTTTATTTCCTTTCCACACAATTCATTTGATATGAGGATTTATGATGTTGATTTTTATAGTTAGTAAGGTCCAAATGTGGAATCCCCTTAAGTGGTCTTCAACCAAAAAAATCTTTTAGGGACCATTGAGTCTAGGTATTTACTTTTTAGAAGTATGCTCTATAAGGCATGGTGATCGATGCAGAGTCTCTAGGTTATCTTAGACCCAAGGGATAAGTTCATTCTTTTGTTAATATAGATTCTAAATCCTCCCTAATATTGACACATGCTTATTTGATCATGTTTTACAATAGTATTTTTCATAATTTCATGTGTGTTATCCCATAAGAATCTTAATATAATGGATTTGATGCTTTTCTCCACCTTGGTCAGAATTTGTAGCATATAAATCATATATATAGGCATTGTTTGTAGGCATGATTTAAACAACTAAAATTTGGATATAAGTGAGAGCCATTTTCCTTTTCATCCTTCAAAATTCTTGAGGTTTTCATCAGCCAAATATTTTTAGAGCCTTAAGGAGTTCTAACCTTCAAATAGAGGGATGCCTAGATAAGTACATGAAAGTTTTCATAGTTATATATCTAAACTTATGAAAATAGTTGTATGAGCATACTTGTTTGTTTTGAATAAGAATATTTTAGTTTTATCTTTATTTTCTTGCTACCAATATGCCTCTTCATAGAGGTACAAAGCATATTATAGAGTGTGGGTTTCAAGAATTCAACCATCCCCAACCGGACTTGTGTCATTTGCAAATTAAAGGTGGGAGATTTTAGGCACATTGTTTTCTCTTGTGATTCATTTGAGTAGACCTAAGTCTTTTAGGTGGTTGAACCATATTCCAAGATATTATATTAAAATAATGAACAAGGTGACAATATGTCACCTACCTTGAGGCCTCATGAGGCTCCAAAGAAAACTTATTGGTTTGTAGTTGATTAATACTAAGAATTTTGGGGAGTTTACAAATATAGCCACCTAACTCCTCCAATAAATGTTGAAACCCATTATTTCCATTTTACTTAACAAGAAATACCCATTTAATTTATAAAAATACTTATTCATATATAGTTTGATAATAATATTTTAATTATTTTTGGTAGAAATAAAGTTGATGAACTCATATTTACCTATCTGCTACAAACCCTCCTTACTTGAGATATTATCTTTGGGAGTAGTGATTTTAGTTCATTCACCATTAATTTAGAGTTGATCTTGTAGACCACATCACATAAGGAAATGGGTCTAAAGGAATCAAAGTAGTTGGCATCTTATTTTTATTGAATTTTCATTATGAATGTGTAGTTTATTGTTTCAAGGATAATTTTACTTTGACTGGATTCTTAGACTCCATCCATGACATCTCCTCTAACAAAGTCCTAGTAGAATTGATAGAACCAAATGAGGAAACTATCTAGGCCTATAACTTTATCTAGTTTAAAATAAAAAATTCTAACCTAGCATTTTTATTTATAATTGGGGTACTGAGGAATCTGTTATCAATTCTAGTATTTCAATTCTTGTTATAGTTATGTCCTGAGGAGTCTCTGTGAAGAGATTCTTGAATTATCTTGTTGCTTCCACTCTTATGTCTTATTTCTTAGTGATAACATCACTAGTTGTGGTGGTGATTTTGGATATCTTGTTGAAATTACTTCTCATTAAAGTAGTATTTATATCACCTTATTTTAAACATTTTTTGGGTACTAAAGTGTTATTATTATTATTATTATTTTAAATTAGTTATAATTTTTAATATTATTATATTTTTATTTTGTTTTATTAAATGTATAAATAAAATGGATAGTTTATTAATACAATATAAAAATGAAACAATATTAAAAATAATAAATTAAATATTAATAATTATTTAATTATCATTTTTTATTATTGTTTCATTTTTTAATAATCAAATAGAACGGTTTGTTAGACTCTCTATAAAATCTCCATCATTTGATGAAGCTCTAATGTGCACCTAACATAAAATAAAAATGACATGTTTCATCAAGTTCTGTCAGAAAGTAGAATTTATATTTTTAAATCTAAACTAACAGAATAGCCCTAATTTCTAATGGAATGTTAACATAAATTCTTAACAAAATTCAAGATAAATGTAATAGTGAATATTGATATAAACAAACAATTTTATTCCATATTTATTCCAACAAACATATCAGAAAGGTAAAAATGAGTAATCATACAATGGTGTATAACATGCCTTTTAGTTCCATCATTATATGTTTCTAATGAAGTGATATTGATTGTTCTATTAGCATGATTTATATGGATTGCGCTTATTCTTGTGTATGCCATTTAGCCTTCTTATTTTACTATTTATTTTTTAGAAATATATAAAATATAAAACCATCATAAAATTGTAAAAATAATGTGTGTGTGTGTGTGTGTGTGTGTGTGTGTGTGTGTGTGTGTGTGTGTGTGTGTGTGTGTGTGTGTGACTTTTAATTACTTATGGTAGAGATTTTTCATATTCATGTTACACATGTGTTTCTCATGATATTATTTGAGTGGGTGAAATATACATGTTTCATATGATCATGTACTATCATATGTTACACAACTAATTTTAGGCCCACATCTCTGAGGGGAATTATCACATTGGTGGTATGCCTTATGTTGGGGGCATCTCTGTACAAGGGATTTTATAGTGATAATTTTATAGTATTTTATTTATCATACAAATACATTTATATTGATTATATAATATATTTCTAGTACCTATATCTTGTGTGTTAAATGTATATCTACATTGCACGGTTACTTTGTAATTGTTACATTGTATATTGTGTATGTGCCTATGTTTGTCCAATTACCTTCATGTGTATGCTTGTGTCTATTTGAGCATGTTTTTATGTTAATGCATTATTTATTACTTGTCCATTTAGGATCCTCTAGTCATTACGTCATGTCATGTAATTAGGGCTTGTGATTCATATTCCCTTGCATGATGATTTCCTATATGTAGCTACATACTTGTGTACCATTTTTATGATATATTATGTGGTGTTTTATGTTTTTTTCATGATTTATATCATGTATATACTATTTTTGGTGCCATGATTTTTATCATGCATGTTGATCTTTGAGGTATTAATATGTTTAGTGCCTACATTGACATGGTTTTTACCATCCATCTATGGGGGCACAATACTTTGTGTGTGAGTTTATCATTGTTATATCTATCCCTACTAGGGGGACATTTATAACATTGGAAGCATACCATTTGTCCTTATATTGATTTTCCACTTAAATGGCATCATACCCTTTATTTTCCATGGTATTTACCATGCATTTATGGGGGGTAAAACATTTGTGTGTGTGTTTTTCATTGTTATATCTATCATACTAGGGGAACGTTTACAAAATTGGGGGCATATCATTTTCCCTTATATTGATTTGCCACGTTATGGGCATCAAGTTTATTACTATGATGTATATATGGTGCAGACATAGCCAACATCAATTCATATGCATATCACTTGTACTTCACTAATTCAACCTCATATTAGGATGCACTTACCCATTTTTATTTGCATGATGTTATCTATTCTATGTGATTTCACTAGAAATACTCTTTGTCTATATATATATATATATATTACTATTGAGTTTTACATGATGATATTTTATGACGGTTACATACATGTGTTTTATATAATGGTATTTTAAAATGGTTACATACATGTATTTTATACACTTCTTCTAATGATTTTACATGATATTTTATGATGTTTACATATACTTTATATTATTTTTCTAGGGATTTTCAAATATTTGGCTATATAATGTAATGACACATGGTGATTTTAACTCTTTATTTTAAGATGAGTGATCACAAGAACATTTTTTAATATCCCTCACTTTAAAAGGGAAGAATATATCTAGATATTTTACATCTAGAATTTTCAAGATTGATGAAAAAACATTGAATGAATTTGAATGAATTTGTGCAAAATGAGAGCACCATAAATGTTGTACTATCTCTTTGCTTGATCAAGAAGTGAATTGAGTTGTTACAACTCCATGAATTATCTATCTACTTACTTGATAAAGAAGTGCTAGTTATACCTAGGACTTGTCTAAAATTTTCTAATCAGATAATATAGAATATATGAATGAATACAATGAGATTTTGTTAGTACCAATCACAATAGTTTGGTTTATATATAAATTGGGGTATTTTTTCTTATAACCATATTTTCAATTTCTATTTTCCATTTTTATATTCACCAGGATAATGACTAATTGTTATAATTGACAAATTTTTAAGGTAATCTCTAAATTTAAAAATAACAACAAATTTGTGTGTATGGAGCCTATCTCGAGCATCATTTGATTCATTTATCCTTCCTTAGACAAGTCAAGGTCTATACTTCAATTTATTATGTTTATATTTTGATGCTTACATGCATTAATTCATATATGCACATCAAAGTAAATATATTAAACACACACATAATTTTGTTATAAGACCTATTTTCATAGTGTCTTTTACCTATTTTGTTACACTTGATCCACTTGTAAATATTTGGTTATTTTTATGAAAATTTTTACCCCACACTAGCCTCTCTTTGACCTTTAAGGATTGTAAATGTCTTTAGCATTCTTAATATTTATCTATTTTCAAATTTATGCCTATTTCATACATTTTTTGAGCTACTTTACACATTATATGAATCTATTTATCATGGGAATGATTCAATCATCCATGAACCTATCATTTGTGTTGTTGTGGGTCCTTACTTGGACTGATTTCCCACACCTTTGATTTTGCTTCTTAATTTTTTTCATGGTTAGACAAAGAACATGTCATGTCCTAGAAATGCATATATACAAGGTCATATTTGGTACTAAGTTAAGTATAGTTCAAGTATTAGTTGGATAGTGAATTATTTTCCATAATTCAAGTTGGTTTCTTCATTAAACATATATTATTACATTTATGACAAAGTCTTTGAGCTTGATACTTCAACATTCTTAAAGTTTTGTGACATAATCCAATTTCACTAAAAGAGGGTTTTAGGTGAGTTTTTATGTTGTTACATTGAACATATAGGTAAGAGGAGAAAATTCCCTCAATCAAAATTCTATTTACATGGCACACAAAGCTACATTGGGGGTGATTCAAACATGAAAAATATGTAACTACAACTCTGAGGTTGCTTGACCCATAATTTTTATTTTTAATTTGATAATTTGTAGTGAACTAAGACAAAGAAACAAATAATATATAAAATCAAACTTTATACCCACATATTCATAAAAGTGAGGACACAAGACTATATATAATTAATCAATGCATTTACAAACAAAAATATAGGATTAGAAATAAAGCATGGTATAAATTAAACACAATAGAAAACATTTTAAAAATTATAGGAAAAGAATATTTGGAAGCCAAAAATGTACTAGTACATATTTGATAGTAAACTAATAGGCACTGAATACGTTCTTTGACATTCATAATTCCATATTTCACACATGCTTACATCATCATTTCTAGACCACTACAAAATCTCAAGATTATTACAAGGTGTGTTTGTTTCATCACTTTCACTATTTGTTTTAGTTCATTATTTATCAAAGTATTTATTTTATGTTTTTTTACTATTGTAATACATTGGTTAGATATGAATTTAGTATTTTGACTATTTCATGTTAGATCTAGCATATTTTAATTTTTAATTTTTAATTTTTATGTTAGTGTTATATCAGTCTAATGCACTAAAAATATAAAATCATATGATATTTTTGACCAATCCTTTAATTAATCATATTATCCCTTAACTTGATGCCCAAAACTATTATATAAAATTTTCTTATGAGTATTGGGCTCAACATACATAAACTCCTAGACATGTGGAACCTATACCCATTCAATGCCCCAACATAGCTCAATGGCATAATCTTAATCTTAATCTATCCTTTTTTTAAATATACCTTTGGATATCTTGTCCCTTTGAGTCCCAATTTTTTCCCATACATTTTTTTTTTGTCTCATATATCTAATTATATGATGATGTATCTATTTTGATGCACATTGTTCATGGGTTATATTTGGTTAGCAATATTATGCTTGATTATCATGTTGTTTAATGTTGACATAGAGTAAAGATGTATTGAAACTATAAATCATATATTTTATTTCACTATATGTGATCAAACTAATATGATTTATTGGGATTCATGGTTATGTACATTCAATTTTCTATTTGAGATCATAATTTTTTAAATTGATTCTAAGAATTACCAAAATAACAACTTACTAATACACTGAGAAGATAGATTTTATAAAAATCTAAATTTATAATATCACTCCTTAAAAAACTAATATATGCATGCTTTCTAAAAATAACATGCATTCTTTTATCATGTTCATGGAATTTGCATGTGGGTTTACCTATTAAACATGTTTTTTTAAATAAACTTGTAGGCATGATGCATGCACTTTCTTTTTGATGATAGTTGATCAAAATACCAAGTCTTATTTCCAATTAACACACTTACTAAATTGAATATTTATTCTCACACATTTCAAATATAATGTTTTTTAACCTAAAAAAAATTAGGTCTTGCACAATATCTTCCATTTTTCCAGTCATGGCTCTTGCATTTAAGTTCACACATAAAATTTCCACCCAATCTACAACCCTATTACCTTATCTATATACATGATTAATGGTTGTTTCTTTCAATAAATTTATGAGGTTATTACCTTATTTAATGAGACTTTGAAGGTTTCAATTCCATGTTTTTATCTCTTAAATCACTTTAATCAAGATAAGGGATTCTACCTCAATAATTATCTTATTAATATTATTTTTGATAGCCATTTTTAGTTTTATAATTAGCCCTTCCACCTTTGGTATATTATTAGTGTTGATACCCATGTAAGGACCCTTGAAATCCTCTACTTCCACTTTATAATTTATTATGATTTCTCCTACTCCTGATCCTCCTAGGTTTAATTTATAAGCTCCATCAAAATTTATCTTATACCAACCCTTTGGTAGAATATCCCAACCATAATTACTTATTTTTTATTTATTAGTCCTTTTTTTTATGGTTTCATCATATCATGGTGTCTATTTATGGGGGAAAATTATGAATAATATTAAGCCCACTTCGATCAACCTATTTATTCTTCTACCTTTAAAAAATAGAAAGATAATTAACTATAGTCCTTTTGATTTCTCTCCAGAGTCACTCCTAAATTATGTGTACATGGTGTTCATTGGAAATTCTTGTACTTTATTTAGCCACACATTCTATATGATAATACTAGGGGCCATATTCCACCATATTTATGGAGGTTCAATTTAGTAAAACATTCCCATGCTTAATTTTGATTTGAGAGGGACTTAAGTCCCAACTAATGTTGAAATAATTTAGGAATTCATACCATGGCTTAAATAAATAATTATAGTTTAAAAGAAGGTGATTCACCCCTTATGTGATATTAAAACACATAACACATCTTGTGGGACCTAAGTACCATTTATTCTTAAGACACCCCATGTTAAAATCTTCCCATGAATAGACAACTATATAAAAACTTTGGATGTCGATCATGATTTTGATTCCCATATCTTCTTCTAATGAAAATTCTTAGTTTTAGCATGATAATTGGTAATTTGTTGATTATATCCATATTTAACCATGTAAAGACCTAAAAATTTAAATTTATAGATAATAATATAACCATTAATATTCAAATGAATATGGAATACTTGAAGGAGATTATTTAGTTTTTTGTGAGCCTCATTTTGGGAGCCATCTTGATACTAGAACAACTTCTAAATTCTAGTGATATATCCCTATGAGATACTTTCTACCCAGTAGTCCTTGACCTTATGTCCCAAAATATATTTTATTTCCCTACTAATTATTATAAATTTCTCCTTTATTTGAAGTGGGTGTTCACAAATCTAAGAATATTCCTATAATTTTATAGTTTCCCCATTTTGCACTTTTCTAAACATATTTTTAAGTATAAATCCCTTACCTCCCTAATTTTATTCCAAATTTTTTATCCTTAAGGCCATTATTTTTAATTGAATATTATTTACATATTTACACTATCAAGACACTTATCCCTTATATTTGTGATTCAATGTTCATAGGTACTTATGCCAAGTCTCAAAACTAGTTTAGCAATAAGTTCTATATTGAACATTTTGATATTTATTATGCCTGCACCTCTTAGGAAAGTTCACTCACAAATCATTTTCCAAGACACTAAGGGAAATTTTTAATTCTCACCTATTCCTTTTTATAAAAATACTCTAAATTTTTTGTTAATTTATTTGATGATTCCTTTAGGTGCAACCATTAGAAAAAGTCAATTTATAGGCATGGCTTGAAGGATGACTTTGATAAGAGTTACTTTGCCTACTAAATATAATAGCTTACCTTTCCAACTTTTGAGCTTAATTATAATTTTATCATCTAATTTGTTTCACATGTTTTTTCCCTAATCTTTTAAATAGAGAAAATACAAGATAAGTTTTTGGGAGGGTGGATTCCTCCATACCCAAGATTCTGTAGAAAAAAATTTGGTGTCTAGGGATAGTATTAAGGAAGATCACATTTGATTTTATCCCATTGATTATTTGTCCTAAGTATTTATCTTATATTTATATAATATATCTAATCTCTCATATTTATTTAAAAAAATGGGAAAGAAAAGAGCATAGTGTCATGCACAAATTATTAATGGGTGTGGGTCGTTCCAAATAAAGTAGCTTGTATACCTTTAATTTTAGAACAGTCTTTCAAAGCTTTGAATTTTATGCCAAAATCCTTATCCATAAGAATAAAAAAGTATGGTGAAATGGGTTCCCATTATTGTAAATATTTAGAGGAAGAAAATAATCCTTTCAAAGAACCATTGATAAGCATAAATAATGAATGGGTAGCATCATAATTTTTTATTCAAGTTCTCCATTCGTCTCTAAAATTGAACCTCTACAATATACCATCTAAAAATCCCCAGTTGACTATATCATATGCATTAGATATATCCAAATTGATAAACGTTCATTTCATTTTTGATGTAATTAGATAATGTATGATCTTGTGGGCCAAGATGATTCCATTTAAAATGTCTTCTTTTGACAAACCCACCTTGCTCCTCTGAGATCAGTGATGGGAGGATTATATGAAGTATGTTAGAGATAAATTTAGAGATAATTTTGTAGATGGTATTATATATAGATAGGCCTAAAACACTCTGGGGATTAAAAATCAAATTTATTCAGGATAAGGGATAAAAAGGTAGTGTTCAGATATTTTAACACAACCTTGGAAATTTAAGACTCTTGAATGAACTCTCTAAGATATTCACCAAGGATCTCCAATTAATTCTGAAAAATGAGAGTAAAAAATCCATCTATCCCTAAATATCTATCCCTTGTCATGTTAAAATAGATACTTTGACTTATTCTAAGGATATATCATTTACAAATGAATAATTTTCCTAGTTGGTGACCAAATGAGGGATATGATCAAATAATGTTTCATGTTTTTTATTTTCTTGAACTCTGATATTATTTGAGGATGTATTTATAAAAATTTACTAGAACCTCTTTTATTTACTTTGGGTCCTACACTGTCAAACCTTCTCTTGTGTCCAACTTCCTTATGAAGTTGCGTTACCTCCTTATTTTGTAGGACTGATAGAGGAATTTATTATTCCTATCTCCTTATTTGAGCATTTGATCCTTGATTTATGCTTCCAATATATTTCCTCCTTCTTGAACATATTTTATATCTTAGAGGTAACTTCTTATTCCTCAAGGAGGTTTTCATTATTTATTCCTTCCATCTTTAGCTATTGGATACTTTCACTTATAGTTTCCAAATTAATTTTATCCTGAAAGATGTTATAAAAATATTCCTTACTCCAAGCATTTACACTACTTTGAGACTTCTAAAATTTTTAGAGAATTGAAATATTTTTGTACCATACCATTTGTTAGGAGTAGTCCAGTGCTTGGTAACCAAATCCTCAAACTTAGGGTGTTCCATCCACATTTATTCAAATTTAAAGGGGAGTTTCTTCGGTTAAGTATCATTATTTATCCATAAAGCTATAGGCCAGTGATATGATCTAACAAACTTTAGGACTTTTGAGTATATAAAGTAATTATTGGTTAATTAGTTATTTTAAGCAAGTAATCTATCCAACCTTTCTATCATAAGTTCCTTACATTTTCTCCTATTACTCCAAGTAAACCACTCTTTATAAGGTTTGACAACCAAGTGATCTATCTCATATATGAATCTATAGAAATTAAGGCTGCTAAGATTATCTGGTCTTCCTCATTACTTTTTCTAAGCATCTAACCTAGCATTAAAGTCCCCTCCAATATTCTATGTGTATTTTTTAACAATGCCCATTTTCAATGCTATCTACTTCCAATCTTCTTCTTTCTCCCTAGTTTTATGAGCTATAAATATTGACTAGATTAAATTTGGGATTGGAATTGAGGCTAATCAATTTTCATGAGATGTATTAGCTCTCTATTATGAGATTTGACTATTTGACTATGAGTAGATTCCAAAAAATAATTAATCTTCCTATTGATCCTATTGCATTTCTTCTAAACAAACCCTATTTAAACTACTAGAGAGACACTTAATCTGAGCTAAAAGAATATCAATCTTGGTTTATTGAAGCATGAGTATATCTAGGTTGTTATAAGTAATAGGATTCTTCAATACTATTTTTTATCTGGTGCATTAAGGCCCATTATATTCCAGGATATAATCATCATTGAGCAAGTTTTCTTCTTTTGGTACTCACCAAGAAAGTATCTACCTTTTTCTAGCTACTTGTTATTACATCTTCCATAGTTATCTCACATCTTTTATTATTTTTGTTTGGTCTCCCTATTGGTTTGGACTTGAAATATCCTTTCAAATTTTGATTAGATGAGAGATTCTTATCATATTCTCTTCTATGTCAAAATATGATTCTTCTTATTTCTCTTGACTGGTCCACTATTCTTCTTTTTGGTTTTACTCCATGTTGTTATTATTTTTGTTCTCATATTCCTTACCTTCATATCTATCTTGATGTTCTTATATTTTTTTGATAGTTCCCTAACTAATATTTTTCAGGTCTTCCTTGAACCCATAATCTTCCACTACATTTTATTTTTCCATGACATTCTTTTCTATTTGATATTGTGCTTCTAGAATAGTTTCTATTTACATTGAAATAGTTTTGATTGGTTTGGGTCCTTCTTGGATTTTTATAGGGCTTCCTTGGGTTTTATTATTGGTCTTGTTTCTAGCTATATACTTTTTTTTTGGTTTTTTGAATCCATCAACATCTTCTTCATTCATTTCTTATGTGTTCTATTGATCTCCTACTCTTTTTTACCATGAGAAAATCCCTGGTGAGGTACCCATATTATTATCATTGTATGTATATAAAGGGGATGATTTCATAATCTAAATATTTGGTCCATTCCATTTCTCCTATTCTTAAAATTATGATTTTAGGTAGAGATTTAGTTAAATATAATTCAACACAAATTATGGCATAACTAGAAAGGTTTTTTTCATTATATAGCTTTGATGTTTCCATGGATTTACTTAAAATACTAGCTACAAGCTCAAATACATACCTGGACTAGAATTCTTGTGGTAGGGAAGAGATATGAATCTAGACCAATGCTATTATTGGAAGCTCCTTTATTGGATTGAATGTAGTATACCAATGTTTCATGAAAATATCCACATTTATGTAAAAATATAGACCTCCCCTAAAGAATTTATCACAATCTGAATCATTTGAAAATATCCATATGAAATAACCCTTGCACAAGTTATCACTTCTAACTCTCCATTCTTTTCCCAAAATTTTCTTGTTCATGTATACAGTTCTTATAAAGAGAGTTTCACTCGTAAGAATTTGTAGATTAGGATCCTTCCATGCAAACTTGCTCTATTATTTTTTATTTATCCTTGCTCAAACATGGATATTATGTAAGCTTTAGATTTAGAGTGCAAACTATCTAAGAAATCAAATAATGAAATCTAAACTAAACTAAAACCTAAACTTTAAGATAGAGTAGTAGATGAAATAAATCAAAATAAACAAACAATACATAAAACCTTGAAGTTTTCATCACCTTCTCAATTGTGATAAAATATAAATTTAAACTTTAATGCTAAATGTGGGTGATCAAATCCTTTCCAAGGAAAATATAATTGGGAAACATTTTGGGGTGAGAAAGTGATTATGATGGATTTGATTCACTTTGATTTGCATTGGTAAGTTGATAACACTTCATTAGCTTGAAGGTGAATGATTGAAAGTGATGGATTACACATCAATTTATAGGCTTATGACGGATGAGATGAATGGTTGTAGGTTATTTGAATTTGTCAAATTATCTTAATATTCAATAACTAGATTTGAGTCCTCATCTATGAGGATGATGACTAATTCCATGTGATGAGGAAAAAGGGGAGGTGTTGAGTGATTCACCAAGAATGAGTCAAGTTTTTTGGTTGAGTCATCTAGGAGGTTAAAATGTTCTAAGATGACTCATAATGTGGTTTAAGAAGTTGAAAAATTAGTTGGATGAGTCAACACATGGTTAAGAAAAATGTGGAAGATGTTTGGGTGAGGTGTAAAATCTTAATTTTTAATTAGTATTTGAGGAAAATAGGTGTGCATGATTATAAATAGTTATTTAAGAATTAATCAATTATTTGAAATTGGATAAAAACAATGTTAAATTAAATTCAAATTGGGGAAGATGATGGCTTAATGTGTCAAAGTAGATTTTGACATTAAATGGTGAAATTTTAGTGTCTACATTTGCCCTTATTTGAAATGTTGTTGAAACTAGAATAAGTAATACTATTTCAAAGAATAGTAGACAAATTAGAGCATTGGTGACTATGGAGAATAAAGTTTCTATAATTAACTAGAAATGAATGTGATGATGACCCTTGAGTGTTCATGAAAGAAAGTATATGAGCACTTAAAATGATTAAAGGGAAGATGATGAAGTGGTTATAATTAATATCATCAATAAATTGAATTAATAAAATTGATAAAGCACATGCAAAATTTAAGACATGTGAAAAATGATTTCCCCTAGTGGATAATTGCTAAAGAGTGAGTTGGAAAAATAAATTTCCCATTCATTCACTACACACTTAGATGGTGCTACATGAACCAGGGTTCACTATAGTGGATATGGGAATAATATATCACAATGATGGTAAGTTTTGGGTCTTGAAAACAAAAAATATAGATCATTTTATGTTGATAAAAGTTTATAATATTGATATTTTCAAGCATTTATAATGATTTAAAACACTTAATTAATTGTTGGTATAAAATTTGGAGAAATTTGGTTGTGAAAGGTGAAAATAATGATATGGTAGGGAAAAATATTTGAATGATGAGTTTGAATATATAGGGGTAGGGGGGTTGTTTGAAATTTATTTGTGCAAATTCATTTCATTGTGTTTGGTTGTTAGATATGATTTTTGATATTTTTATCTAGGGTTAGAGAGGAAAATAGATTTGATTATATCTAACAGACATCACATCGAGCATGTTTAAGTTCACCAAAGGTTGGAGGGGAATGTTGATTCAGTAAGTAAAAATTTCAAGTTTTCTATTTTTATTTTATTATCATTTAATCACAAGTAAAGTAGGATAAAATGATTTCACTATTTACCAAATGGAAAATTTGAAATCAATGGTGGTGAATTCATTAGGGTAAATAAAAAAATCATTAAAAATTAGGTTAGGGGTTAGGTTCAATGAATTCATCCAATGTCATGGTGAATTCATTAAAAACTTCAATGAAATCATCTAAAAGTGTAGCAAAATCATCTAGAAGTGGAGATAATTCAGAAAACACATTGGTAAAATCATTGAAAAATTCAATGAAATCATCTCAAAGAATAACATATTTGTCTAAAAACTTAGCAAATTTGTAAAATATGTTGGAAAAATCATCAAAGGGAATGGTAAATTCATCATAGAAAATGGTGAAAACATTGAAAGATAAAACTATAAATTGACATGTTGTGAGATGATTAGAAATGTTTAGATGTGGGATTGTAATATGTGTATGTAGATGAATATGACTAATATAGTGCTCATTTGATTATTTGTAGGAGAGATTATTGATTTTATGTACATGAGAGATGTGCTCAAGAGCTCTGGAGCTAATGGAGAGGTTTACTAATTATGAAGCATGGGTATTAGAGGCAATAGACTTGGCCTATATAGCTAAGATGATTGAGATATGGGTGGATAGGGATTATTTAACTGCATTGGTGGAACACTGGCATAATGAGACTATTGGTCTTGATTTATGACCCCAAATAGAAATAATCTTTGGATTAACTATTCTGATGGGACAAAATGAGATAACAAAATATGAGACACAATGTCCCCTCATTTTTAAGATTCAATTGGTTAAATACAAGGTCTGATAAATTTAAAATTACTTAACTAGGTGAGCAATGGTAATTAACCACCAAAAATTCTATCAACTTCGTATTGCCTGAGAATTATTAATGATGTTTGATTCAGTCCTTTCTCCCTCATTCACATTTGCATCACACTATAATACAATTGACAAGATATTCATCACAAAAAAAGATAAAATGGGTGAAATAGTAGGGTAGGAAAGTAAGTGGTTCCTTGATTGAAATAAGATTGATAATTCTATAAATAAAAAGCATGCCTGATCACAATTATACCATTGTGTACTAGGTCTAGCTATAGCACAAACCAAAGTAGCTCAATGGGCATGATTCTAAGGAATTCATTGAAGACATTACCCTAAAATTTGATTAAGTAAAATCATATGAAAGGACTATAGTTATTGCACACAATGGCTTGACACAACTTTAAGTTAAACAAAATGGAAATTTAGAACCAATCAGACTAGTTATTACATAATCTAACTTCATATTCATTAGTAAATAAGCATTGCAATCTCTTCTAATATTAATCAATTCTATTCCATCAAGAAATGAAGGACATTACTAAAGAACAATATGAATTTCAAATCAGACTAGTATCTATTTCATTGTTATTACAAAATCATTTTAGTGTGCCCTCTAGGTAGATTATCACAAGTCAAAACAAGATAAGGAAAAGAGAGGACTGAGCCTATCACAATTTTTGTAGAGTTTTGGTACATAACATCTCCCCCGCTAAAATAAGAATGCAGACTACCTTATATAGAAAAGAGAATGGGACTTGTCTGGACAAGTAACACAAGGCTCCCATCTCTAGCCCTAATTTCCACTCTGGGCTGCTACCACTACATTTGGTTAGAATATTCCTTCCATTCTCAAAGAAAATCCTAATTCCATTTTGTCTCTTCTCCATGGTTTTGACATCTGTCTAACTACAATGATATCCAAAATTCTCCCTTGTAGGCCAAGTATTTTGAATGATTATTTTATTCCTCCTAATTAGGAGAATATTCAAGTTAATAAGCCACTAGTTCACTTAACGTACCTCCCTTGACCAGTCAGATCCCTTAAAAGATAGCTCAATTAATTATTCTACTATTCTCCTCAATTCTAACCATTTTGATGTTTTGACGAGCCATCAAATTTAGGCTCATGTAATTTATGATGACTTGACCAATTGATGTGATCTGGGTTCATCTTATTTTATGTCATCAAGATCTCTTTGCCACTTGGTACTCATTTTCAGTCTCTTAGACATATTCCTTAGCCATGTTAGCTTCCTCTCAGGCCCCTGGATCCACTTGTTTACTTTTTTGGCCTTGGGATCTTCTTTATTGACTATTGGCTTCTCCTCAGCTTCTTAAACTCTTAATGTTTTAGGATAATGCCACTAATGCCTTGATATCTTAGGCTAATGTTATAATAACTCTAAGATCTTAGGCTCTGAGGAGGGTGTCACATGGCATCTTCTTGGGGCCTTAGTGTCATGAGACTTTGATAATGTTATTCAACTCTAGGGATTTTAGGTTAATACTATAATACCCTTAAGGTTCTGTACTTATGAGGTTATGAGCTTTTGGGGTTCTAAGATCTTGTTAATACCTTTAGTTCTCCATCAGGTTGAGCCACAGAGATCATACCACATGGCATGATATCAAGGCCTAGAGTCTTGGGAAATTTCCAACAAAAAAACTAAGTTCTTTGAAGTCCCCTAGGTTCTCAGGTGAATGGGATTGTTCCATGTGGCATGATCTCAGTCATCTAGAGGGATCAAGGAGAAAACCTATATAAAATACAAGGTAACAAAAAAACTAAGGTAAACAAAGTCATTAGTAAGTTAAACAAAAAATGAAAAAAACCACCAATGTGTAAAATAAAGGCTATATTTTGAACTTGAACACATAATAGGATTTGTTAGTCCACGATAATGAATTCACATCATTTTCAAAGTTCAAAAACTTTTTGAATAGCCAAATCTAAAATTAAATATCAACCAAGTATTTATAATGGAAAATTATAAATACTTCATCACTTTCAAATTAAAATAAATAATTTTAGATGTATAATTTAGACTGGGTAGATCAAACATGGAACTTATTATGTTCAAAAAGATTGAATTCAAACTTGGTTAATAGTAATGAAGCATTCAGATGACAGAACTTCACATCCATAAATATACAAATCAAAGACCAAACCAAAACAAGAGGGTCCCCATTTGAAATCTGAGAATGGGGCATGTTGTACCCAATAAATGGTGACGTTTGTGGGTAAAATACTACATCAACATTCAAAACCTAGATTGTAAATCTTCACACCTAGACAACAATCACAAGCTACAAATAATTCATTAGACAAAATCATAAATATGAAGGTAATGAAATTTGCTTCAACATGTGACATAATAATTTTTAATTCATCCTTAGACCACTAATATGTGTAAAAGTGATTGGTTATTTTATAGCTCTTGAATTCACATTAAATAATTCTAACTTGTCTAAGCAACCAAAACTTCCAAGATAGACAATATTGGTTATTCAACTTAGGGGGAATGGTATGGGCATTGATCTAATACCATCCAAGCATCTATATCCATAAAAGAGATACCTCTATCCCCACTCAAGGTCTTGTTCCACTGCCAGCTAGGATGGAAAGCCTATGGTGAAGATTTCCTAAATCACCCTTTCAAGGAAGCCTTAGATTTTGAATTTTCATTCAGTTTCCTCTAATGTTTTCTTATGAAAATATTTCTCAATTATATCCATTGAGGGTTGAGAATTGTTTTAATTAAATAAGTGGCACCTAATACGCCCCTAGAAGAATCAGACCAAGTCTTGGGTATAATGATAAGCTAAAAAAAATTAGATTAATGTGACAAATTCAAACTAAATTAGTTTTTGCATTTTCCTCAGATATTTAATTAAGTGCAATTGATGATTTAGATAGGAAAAGAAACTATTCTAAATCCAGAAGCTTTGTTTTGAATCACTAGTCTTTAAAATTTTGAAAATGTAGAAAAGAATTCCTTCCATTTTATGGATTTATTCAATAATGACTAATTACTATCTAACTTATAAAATATAAATTATCCTCATGCACTTATTCACCATTTTAAGTGACCATCTCAAAATATCCCAAGAACACCTCAATTTCAACATATTGTTGTTTGGTCTTCTACTACTTCTCAGGGTTGGTTTTGATGCAATGCTGAGTATGTATAGGATTTGTTTTATGGATAAAACTTTAGTTAATTGGATGTAAGTGAATATATAAAATAAAAAATCCAATAGACCACATCTAATCGAACTAATTCCCCATGATATGGTGAGTAATCAACCTCAATCTATTTTGTTTTAGAGAACACATTGAAAAGATACCAATGGCTTGAACAAAACATTCTAAATCGAAATAGTTATGGGGATGAAATAAAAAAGCAAAGAAAAATAAGAAAACAAACAACAAAAATCAAACTTAATCTAAGAATACACAAAACACTATAAAGTATATACATACAACAAACCTCCTAACTCATTTTGAAATGGTGTTGGACATAACAAATGAGAAGTAATGCTTCAAAAACTATCCATTGAATGGTAGATATAGGTCACTTCCTTGTAAATATTTTAACCTTAAATCATTATATCCTATAAATTTTTCAATTTGATAAGGACCAATCTATATAGGACTTAGTCTAAAATGTTGAACTTTCTTCTCATGGACTTTGTCCTATAATAAAACCAAGTCTTAAATATGAAAGCATTTTACTTGTGATTTTATATCAAACCATATTTTTATAGTTGCTTGGTGATTTATAAAATTATGCAAGGCTGCATCTCTCATATTATCCATATGAATCAATTCCAATATATTAGACTGACCTATCTCATTTGCTTTCATGTAGTCATTGATGAATCGATATGTGGGTCTTTTGAGTGTCATTGGAAATATTGGTTCCAAGCAATAAACCAACATGAAAGGGGAGCTCTTGAGACTTTTATTGTGCCGTATTTAATATACACATAAAGCATACTTGAGTATAAGATGTAAACTACATGGGCTCTCTTCTACTAATTTATTGATGACACTCAACAAGTTTTTATTTGTGGACTTAGCCAAACCATTTCCCTAAGGGTAATAGTTTAAACAGAACTTTAATGAAAATCTATTTTGTTATGCCCACTTAGTCAAATAATTTGATTAAAAGGCATGACCATTATCACACACAATTTCCATAGGGTGAAAAACTTAGTTGTAATATGATCTTCCAAGAATCTAATCACCCCCTTAATAATGTTGTTCTTGGTTGCTTTTGATTCATCCCACCTTGTGTAATAATCTGTCATTTAAATGAATCTATGGCCAAATAAAGAGTTTGGATTTATGAATCTAATGAAGTATAGGCCCCATTAAACAAAGGGAAACTCCTCAATTATTGGTTGAAGGGGAATAATAGCATGATTTTCCCTTTTTACAAAGGTTTGATAGAGATGACAAGATCTCACATGAGTATGAGCATCCTTGAATAATGTTAGCCAATAATAACCAACCCTTAAGATGTTATGGGTTGTGACACTACCAAAAGGATGGTTGATACCTAATTTATCATGAAAATAAGTCATGACATCTAGTGACTCCTCTTATATTAAGCATCTAATTAAAATCCCTTCATGATTTATACAGTACATGACACCTTTCTTTAGCATGTAACATGTAGAAATCAACCTTAATGCTCTTTTATGTGTCCTACCCAAACCAACTAGTGGAACATCATATAACAAGTAATGAGTAATAGATTCATACCAGGGGATATGCTTCAGTTTATATTGATTCACTTGGACAACAACAATCCCAGGGTCAATTTCAGAGATTAATTGTGATAGGCCTTGATGTTGAACTAGCTTTATGGGCCTAAATTCAATGTCAAACTCTTGAAGTTTTGTGACCTAACATATTCTTCTTTCTCTAAGTTCATTCTTTCCCAACATCATTTTGACAGTAGGATCTAAAACCATAGCATAAAAATTATTCCCTAGGATGTAATGTATAATTATATTTTCTATCTTTACCAGTGTATAATCTTGCTTATCTAAAATAGGGTACTTTAATTCAACTTCCTTCAAATTAGTGCTCATGAAAGCTATAGGATGCTCTCCATCTTCCAGTTGTTGAATAAGGACAACATCAATAGTATGATCGAATTTAAATGAATATAATTAAAAATGTGTCGTGTAATCTAGGTTGACCAAAATAGGGGACTACATTATGGCATCCTTAATTTATTAAAAGCCTTTCTTTGAGGTAGGCATCCACTCAAATTTAAATCCCTATTTTAACATGGGATTCAATGGTTTAGTTATCTTAGCAAAACTTGAAATGATTTTTCATAAGAAATTAATTTTACCAAAAAAAAAAATAGTTCTTTTTTACTATTTGGTAATTGAATTTTAGAAATGGCATTGGCTCTATCAGGGTCAATTGGCATACCTTATTTCATAATTACGTGAACAAGGAGCTTACCTTTAGTTGTATAGAAAATATATTTCTTTAGATTGAGTGAAATACCAAACTTACAAACATATTCCAAGATATTCTACAATTGTCTTAAATGGTTTGATCTATATTTGGAAAAAACTATTAATTCATCCTTATACACAATAATGTACTTACTAATAAACCCTTCAAACACTATGTCCATGTCTCTTTGGAAAGTGTCACCAAAATTGATCAGATCGAAAGGCATTTTCTTGTAAGCAAACATGCCCCATTTTGTGGTGAAGGTTTTCTTAGATCAATCTTTATTGTCAACTAAAACTCAATTGTATCCTGAAAACCCATCTAGAAAAGGCATCATCTCAGATTCAGTGACATTTTGGATGACTTCATCTATGGATGGTAGTTAATAATTATCTTTATTCTAAGTTTGATTTAAATTCCTAAAAACAACATGAAGATGGATCTCTTTGCTCTTTTTTTAATCGGTACTAAATTATTTACCCAATTTGAATGTTACACATGAAATATTATGCCAGTTGACAACAACTTATGAACCTCCTTCAAGATGAGTAGCTCAAGAACATAGTTAAATTGCCTTTGGAACTATTTAAATGGCTTATTATTAGGTTTCAAGGGAATATTATTTATCATGAGGTTGGGATTAAACACCTTTAGGTTTCCATAAATCCAAGCAATGATGTCTTGATAATAAATTAACATCCTTTATAAACTCTACATTTCTTTTTCAATGCATTTTGGCCCTATAGTGATGTTTCAAGGTTGATCAAGCATCCCCATGTTAATAACTCATGACATCTGATTAGGGCAAATAAATATTTCATGTCTAGATGCAAGAATTTATAAGTCGAATAACGTTTCCAATGATATCATTCCATTTAGAATTTGATTATCCTTAAGTTTAATACCTCCATTAACATCACAATGTTATTTACTTAGATCATTCATTTCATCCTCATCAGCCACCTATGCATCAAAAGCATTAGAATTAGAAAGAAAATCTATATGTGTTTGTCATCATCAAACACTTGAAAGTTCTTCACATTATTAGGTATAGATGGACATGAAACTAATTCCAAAAAAAACTTTTGTAGATCCATGTTCTTTAAAGGTGTAAGGTTAGCAATAGAAACAACCAATGAGTCTTCCATGGCATTGCCAATTCTAGGAATGGTAACAATGTAAAATGCATTGAACGATTCCATCAAATCCCAAGAATGATGCCTATATTTATTCAAATGAGAATTCTTACACTAAAATTTATTCCTTACCTAATTAACAACTAATTTAGAGTCATTGTATACCTTTAATTGATGAACATCATATTTAGATGTGAATTACAATCCTAAGATTAGTGCCTCATATTATGTTATGTTATTAGTATAGTGGAATTATAATCTATATACAACTACATGTTTTTTACCACAAATATCAATAATTACAATACCTACTCCAGAACCTTGCTTAGATTGGGCTCCATCAAAATATAAAGACCACGTACCTAAATTTTAGTCTTGGTTGAGTTTTTATTTATTTCTAGTTTGGTGGTCAAAGTATAGATACCTAAATCCATGGAGGTAAAATTTACTTGTTCATTAACTGCATTATATTCTATAATCATTAGCTAATTTACCACATGTATGGTTCTCTATCAATTCTTATCTAATTTACCACTCCTCTACATGGCAACCACATATGGGAGAAGTCTATTGCCATATAACCATTAAGATATTTGGACCAATCTTTACTCAACAACATGCCATATGCCTTTGGGATTTCAACTACTTGTATGTTTATTAACTATGGCATTCTTAGTTTAGCTTAAAATTACATATTAACATTCAAAAATTCTCCTACAACCCCTACTTCAAACTCATCTAAATGGACCTCTACCTTATCTGATTTTATAGGTACCAGTCCTAGTTTATTATAAACCCCTATAGGCATGACATTTGATGAGGTGTCTAAATCAACCAGGCAATCGTGCAAATTCTTTCCAAAGATTTGGACTATGAGTAAAAAGGGTGGAACCTCAATTTTGACCTTATATATCACAATATTGGTATTGGTCATGACTTTATTTTTGGGTTGAGTGATCTTGTATGTAAGAGACTTAAGGAGTAAATCCCTCTATTCAATAATTTATGCAAATTTGTGAAGGGTAATATTGGATTTTATCCTTTTCATAAATTTAACTATGTTGTAGCTAGTCTTACTAGTGGTAGGTTGATTGTCACCTAACTTTGGTGGGGGTATATCATTCCTAGATTTATTAGGATTAGTAATGTTGTTGGGTGGTGTTGAGGTTGTCAAGGGTTGGTGTGTCCTATTTCTAAGGTATAATTTATCCTCTGGAACTATTACACATCCTGAATATCATTGGTATTCTCCTAACGTTCATTGTCTCCTTCACTAGGCAAGTTTAGGGTCTGAAAAATCATGACTTTATTAGGCAATTTGGATGAACTAGGAACATTAAGGTGACCCCCAATATTGTAGTTATTTGGAACAACCATATATTCATCAATATGATTTTACAAGATTTCAAGGGCATTAAAAAACTCAATGCATTCAAGTTATCCATGATAGAATGTGTTATGTACATGACACCAATTGGGTAGGGTGATCTCCATGATGTTGATTTCAAGCATTCTATAATATGGAGACTCGACTTACTTACCTTGATTATTTTTGGGTTTGTAATTATGTTGATAAGTGGAATTTGAGGTAGAATTTCCACTGCTTAAACTACCCACTTGTTTTGACAAACTAAATAAATCATTGCTCAACCTCTAGAACATATTTTGGATTGCATCCAATTTAGGCTTAGATATTTCTTGATTGGAAGTCTGCATGTTATTAGTTACAATGTAACATCCCCACTAGGATCTACCTAGAAATATGTGATTTTTTTATAATTAAACACATATACTATAAATAGATTACACCATGAGAATCAATAAAAGCTCATATAAAATAATCTAAGTGTGATAATAGTAAATGAATCATATTACATCATATATCACTGATCTCTAATATCGTGAGAACACATCATAATACAAATATAGAAAGTAATTACAATAAATCAATCATGGCTAATACATATGTAAAACCACTACTATCAATGCCAATAGATAAGTAATTACATCTCTTCATGATAATGTTTCAATAATAATTACAATACAATATAAAGTACATATATGAGATACATGGCTCCCCAAAGCATAGTTTTTGAACTCTAGTATTTGTGGCAATCTCAAGTATTATTTTAAAATAAGTACTACTATGGGGAGGAAGAGCATCATCAGATAATTTTTATACACCAAACATGGACCAACAATCCCTCACACTAATCCCATTAGGAAATTACCCTCCCTTCACAAATGAGTAGATAGTGATGGTGTGGGAATCCAAAGAGATAAGTTAGTACCCATGTGCTATATGATTCTTAAAAATAAACATGTAGTGTATCATAGAAAACTCATTCTATTATAAGATATCGTACAAACATGTAAATTGTACTCATGAAATAATAATATATCACTAAATATAATTTGGCCAAAATTTTCAAAAATAATAACTAATAGCAATCTATAAATCAATCAAAATTCATACACACCACTTGATCGGATTACCTTTATTTAGCATTGTGATGCTAGTAAGCTAGTGAAGTCTATCTCACTCCTTACTCAGTATCAATAATACAATATTGGTTAACATAATATAAACAAAAGATTCATATAATTTACATCCTACTTGCATTCATATCACATAACATGTTAATCATATGAGTAATCCAAAAAACATATATTTATTCTATCAAACGTATGAATGAATCTCACATTATTATATATCCCATGCTAAAATTAATGAATACAGTTTATACCACCTGAGTAAAATACATAATTAACTATATATTCTAATTACCACAATTTATTTCTAAACATACTACACCCTATGATAACCCATATTACCATAGTCTAGTGTTTTAAACATAACTACTAAGTACCGCAACTAGTCTACTAAAGTAGTCATAAATACATGAAAACATAAACTCTTATACAAATAGCTAGATATAAAAAAATATGTCTTAGTACACAAGAAATATAGAACACTCCAATATAGCATTTGTTATAATCTTAGGGTTTTGTATGAACACATCTGTAAAGCTCTGTTATACATAATTATTTAATATAGTTTATAACCACCAGTGAAGTTATAACCATAAGTGCATACCCCTATGTACATGTATATGATAATAGGCACATTTATACTTATATTTTACATTAAGCATACCATTATTAATTCACAAATACATATCTTATTTTAATATTATATTTACACCACATGTTTTGATTCACAAGCTATATGTCATAAGTATATTCATGCATATCATAATGAAGACTTCATTGAGCTCTTTATCCTTCACATGCCATATTAAATATTTATAGGAAGTTCGATACGCTAACCACATGTATACACCTACAATTATTAATATTCCCAAATAAGGTCTTTGTGAGGTTTTTCAAATAATTATAAAATTTAATATATTGACTATCAAATATAAGTCTAAACAATTATCCTTAGTCAATCTTGAGGTGTGTGTGTGTGTGTGTGTGTGTGTGTGTATGTGTGTTTTCTCTATTAAATCATTTTTTTTATTTATGGCTCCTCAATATCCATAGTTTCTTCTAACTATTTAAAATTATTACCCTACATCTTTATTATGAGATCTATTTTCATTGATCCCTTTTGATTGAACTCTTTTCATATTTAAATATATACCTATATATAAGTTTATTTATATTGATACCCATCCCAAATGTTTTTATATGATTTATATAAAACCCAAAGTTTCTAAATCCTCCTAAGCATACTACCAATCATATATGCTACTCATTATGTTTATAGCTTGTAATAATAGACCATAATGCATTTATGAACCTATTAAAAGTGAGGGAGGATACATAAGTTCTTTTTACTTATTTTACTAAACAAAAATATTTTTTAATTTATAAGAGAACTTAAAGTATAACTTTAAGAATAAGCATAAGCATTTACCTACAGCCACAACTTTAGCTTAAGATAAAGTGCTAAGAATAACCCCAAGAATTTATGGGAAGTTTAAAAGTATAAGCATTTACTATGAGCTATATACCCACAGTCACAACCTCAGCTATGGATCCACTTATCATTATGTACAATGAAACAACCTATTGTAGTGATGCCATGAAACTCAGTTATATTAAAATTAACAATACTTCTACTATTTTTCTAGATTGTGATCTGCCAATGGGATGCCACTCCCAAGTAACTCACTATTTTATCTCTACATTGTAGAATATGGTGATGGGAACACAAATTGATCTGCTGGTAGAATGGTAAGTACACTCAGATTATCAAGTTATCAACATAGTAAAATTGCCCTATTCTATAGTTGCAAATCACCATACTCAGTGTGCAACACCCAGGCATTTAATCAAATTTTTAGTGTGTTGTTTAATGTATAACATTAAATATTGATCCTCTTATATTATCCTCATAACTATATGATATCTATATCAACTTATATTTATATTATTTTAAATCATTATGGTTGCAGAAATATGTTAATAAAATCTCTATTTTTTTCTATAGCACCTAGAAATCAATAAGTGTTTGGAGGCTTTTATATTTTTATATTTTCATGAAATTAAATAGCTGCACTTATAAATATAAATTTTAGAATGTTTAGATCAATGTACCCTCTACAAGTTGAGTATGTTGATATACATATAAATACATGGTATGACATGTTTTATGTACCGAGTAACCTAAGTGGCTTTGAGGTATATACACTATAATTAAAGATATCTATGTTTATAAATCACCATAATCTTATTAATAAAATCACATACAATAAATTGATCACTCTGCTATGTGAAACACCATATTCTCAAGTTTTTGAATGAATTCTGGTTTAATAGGTAGTCTCTATGTTTCATAAGTGACTATAATGGGTTTATAATTCTCAATTTAATATGCATCCCAAACCTTTAAAATCATACAAAAAATATATGGATAGTTTCAATCCAGAATTTTCACATGAACATACACTAAAATTGAATGCATTGTCTACCTGGCAAATTATGTTGATGATCTTTTTCTATGCTTCCTTTTATCCTCTATGTTTTCTCTCCTCCTTATGCTACGCCTTCCTTCTGCTCCTCCCAATTATATTTTGAAAAATACTTATGATCTTCTTTTCAAAATCTTTATTTCTATTAAAATGGTGTAGTCTTCTCCTTTTTCAGACTTTTCTCTTCTTCTTTTTGGTTATTATTTCATTTATTACTTTCTTTTAGTTTTTCTAATTTTTAGACTAATTTATTTCTTTTTATTTTTTATTGTTTTTTTACTTCCTACATCTTTTTAGATTTTTTCCCTCTCAAATGGAAATTTCTAATTTTTTTTATTTTTAATATTAATTACAAAAATACATAATTTTACTAATTTAATTAGCATCCTCTTAATGCCATAGAAATTTAATGATAATTTCATAAATTAATAATTCATAGCTAATTTAAATAGGGAAATCACATTTCTACTAGATTTTAATAATCAAACATGTTAATTATGAAAAATAAGTTCCATTAAACCATTTAGCCTATACTAAAAAATTATGACAAATAACTATTTAATGCAAGTAGAAATAAACACACCATGTTACCCATTTCATTGTGCATTCTAACATATGTTAACTAATGTGGTGTGTGTAGGGTTATAGCTAGTTTTTCTATCATCTTCTAACATATCTATCTACGTCACCCTCTCCAATGATGCTCTCTCTCTGTCATGCTCTGAGGGATAATTTATCTTACATCAACCTCATAACAAGTAGGTAGTTAGATCATTACATCATAATATACATACACCATAAAATATAACTGAAATAACAAATCAACATGTTCATAATGTAAACACATACACTATAGCTAACTCATAGCAATGTAAACATGTAACCTATGTTGAAAGCATAATGAATGAGAGGGGATAGGGTGAATCATTCTTCAAATCCTTTCATTCAATTATACTTAATCAATCATGAGCCATTCAAACAAACATATAGATCTAACAAGCACAATTATCTATTCAAATAAGCAAGAAATACAAGGACACATCACATATGTGGGAAACCCTCAAAGGAAATAAAACCCACTAATCTATGCAAATGAAATATAGTCCTATAACACAAGAACCAAATTTAATGAAGCACCAACTCCACATAGAGAACCAACCTCAACTAGCCAAGCACCCACTTGACTAGGGTTTAGTAAGCACCCACTTGCAAGGAGGCATCAACCTTTAGATGACTCAAAACCAATTTATCCATCTTATTGATTTGATAACATTAACAACACCTTGTTTCTCATTAAAAAATTATGATCACCTTATTTATCTCTTCACACTCTTTAACCCTCTCAAATTGCCTTCTAGGTTTTTTTGCTCAACTAGGTCTCTTCAAGATTGATTAGGTCATATAAACTTGATTTTCATACACATAACTCCTATCATGATAGTTTATATACACCCCTATGATGGCCTAAAAAACCTAATTATGTTATTCAATCTTCTATTTCATTTATTTCCTCTTCACTTACACAAATGGGCCTAAAATTGCCTTGTATATATAACATTACTTATTCTGAAGGAGGTGCCCTTACTAATAGTGGAAGGACCTACCTGTGCCATTTTTATAGTATTTAAGATATCAACCACTATTATTTTATATCTTTATATAACCTTTAAGCTTCAATAATGGTGGCCTAGGTACAACTTGTGAATTAGCTTGAGCTTTGTTATATTGAGGGCGCAAGTAGTAGAGAGCAAACGTATATAGCTTCAATTGTAAATGTAGGTATCAATAGCCGAGTTGAGTATCCTTTTGAAATATTTCTTTGATTAATGCAGCATAGATGGCAATTTTGGTTCATGCCATATTAATGGTGAGCTCATCAACTTTGTATTTGAAACACTTTGAACTATTTATTTTGGCATTTAATTACTTTAGAATTTAAATTTAGCATTGATTTGCTATTGATCTTAGCTTTAAATTTAAGATTTCCACTTTTTGGCACATGGCATACCACCTCAGATCCATCTAGGCACTCATAGGGCTTGGATGTGATTAGGCTACTTAGTTAGCTAAAATTTGGACATGTGACACCTTTTAATTGCTCACAGGATCTTAGAATGCAGCTTAGTGTGATGACTCATTTGTATCCTTCCACATGACATTTTTTAATTCATGGCAAGATTTTGGGTGGCATTTTAGTCTTAATTGGTCACATGAGTTCCATGCACCACTCTCATGGATGATCAAGGCCTTCCCTAATAGGTGTCACCTTCGAAAGGCTCCTTAGACAATTGTTGGCAACTTGGTACTAATCATGTGGCTCAAATAGAGACATACATCATTTTCATAGGTGATATTGTATGTCTTAAAATACAGCTTCACAAGAATGACATCTGGCATCATCATGTGTGTTAGGTTGTGGAGCTAAAAGCTTCAATTGCTGCAAACATGGAGGAGGTTGCTGAGTTTTAGGGAGACCGGCGTCGGTAGATTGCAGTGCAGAATGAAATCAACATCGACAGGTGTGAGCTGAAGACAACCAACATTGGTAGGAGGTCGATCGACGTCGGTCACCTCCAAGCAGACAGGGACCGACGTCGGTCACCTGTGGCAGTTCCAAAACTATTTGTTGCATGGACAGTTAGTTCATTGAACCGAGAGTTTGCATGTAAAGGCTAATTATAGTCTTGAGTTACGTGTCTAATTATTGTAATTAAGAAAGTCTAATTATTGTATGCATGAGATCTATATAATAGACTCATGGGTTGTATTGTAAAAGTGTGCTAAAAATCCATTGAGCTTGAAGAGAGAGCTAGAGTAGCTCCTCCTAGTTCCAAAGGGGTGCTAAGTGTGTATGATTAGGGAGAGTTGTAGGTTGTGCAAGTTCTACTAGGAGATCCACCAGGGTACTAGTTGAAGAATCATAAGGACTTGGTGAGGCAAGGACAAGGGTTATTCAGGGTGTAGAGATATCTACAAGGTAAGTAAGGTCTGTTGATTTGCAGGTGGCAGCAAGGAGAGGGAGATCTACTTGGAATACAGTTGTGTACTTGGTGTACTGGCAGCGTTGTTACTGATTGGTGGAGGTGAACAACAACTCTGTATTGGAGTTGTGTGTTGGGACCGTGAGAGAGAGAGGGAATAAGTCCTTGAGGTGTGGCAAGCCTTAGAGGTGGAAGAAAAAGTGGCATCTTCTTTATTATATTTTCTTCTGAGTGATTATTAATACAATTGTGTATTGTCTCTCATATCTTGTGTTGTTTCATATTTCTAGTTATCATTCTGGTAAAATTTTGTGTTTAGTTGCTAATACAAGAGGTAATCATATAGTGCTCTTATTGGTGGAGTAGGATCCTGACAGTTGGTATCAAAGCCTGGTTGTAGGTTCAAGAGTCTGATACCTGATAGTTGGTATCAGAGCTTTTGGTTGGGTTACTAATAGGTGGTTTCAGATCTGGTTAGTGTGTGTTGATTATAGGGTACTCACAGGGGTTTCTGATTGAGTGGGAGTATAGCAATGGCAGAAGAAAGTAAGCTATGAATGGAGAAACTGAATAGCATGAATGGTCTGATTGATGGAAAGAAAGAGTAGGTAAAGGAAGATTGTTGGTCGGTAAAAGATCAGCATGTAGAAGCAGATGTTGTAGGTGATGTTGCACAGGTTGCTCTGGATAAAGTAGAATCTTAGTTTACAGATTCTTTTGCCTCTTTCCATGCAGCCCAAAATAGAGCATCTTTTCATGGGTATGTCTTTGGAGACTTTGGAAAGATTTATTTAGGGGTTGGTGAGCCTTGTCAGATTATTGGTAAAGGGGAAGTGAAGCTGAAAATGCAGACGGATAAAACATAAGTGTTGAAGGAGGTCATGCAGGTACCAGTCTTGGAGATGAGTCTAATTTCTTCAAGAAAGTTGGGTGATGGGAGATGCACAGTAACTCTCACAGTGGATGTACTTAAATTAGACGGTGGTAAGAAAGTAGGTATCCTTTATCTATCTACTTATATTACTGATTCACCTTCTGTTGCAGAGATATGGCTTTGTAGGCTTGGTCACATATGTAGGAGGGGAATGCATGTTCTTAAGCGGAAGACATATATCTTTGATAAACTTAAGAACTGGAAAGCCTTGGTGTTCATGGAGGAGATGACGGACAAAGATCAGTTGTGGGGACTAAATTATTCTGAGCAAGGTTGTGTTAATTTGAATAGGGTTTTGATCCAAAAGGAGCTCGTGGGTAAAAATTCATCACTCACAGGCGAACACAGGTACCGACGTCGGTCAGGAGGAACCAATGTCGAATAGACAGGAACCGACATCGGTCATGTGTAGATCAACAGAGTCAGTGGTGTCGGGCAACAAGAACTGATGTCAGTCATACATCAACTGATGTCGACAGAAGGTACACTAGTGTCGGTTAGGAAATTGATGTCGACAGACAAGGACAGTCATAGGGAACTGACGTCGATTGGGTGTAGATTGGGAGATGATCGAGATCGATCACTGAAACAGATATTGGGTGGACAGCAAGCTGTCAAGGAGTCTCAAATGCCCATATGGAGGATTGAAATGGTAAGTGGACCTCATATTCATTGTTCACCTTCTTACTAGTTGCTTACTGATGGTCGAGAACCAGGAAGACGTGAAGCGGCAATGCAGGTAGAATCTAGAAATAGTGGGAGCTTGGCATGGATGAGGAGTGTGAGTCCTTGGAGAAGAACCAAACAGGAATTTGTTGGTGGAGTTGTCAGCTAGAAGAAAGCACTGAAAGATGGAGGGATTCCCAAGTGAAAGAAGAGAGTGGATGGATACGTGAGATAGAAGGCCAAGGTATATGGTCTTGAGGAAGCTGCAGGACAGTGGTATAGGTTTTGACAGGTGGATGACAAAGCAGGGCTTCAGTCAATGTCAGTGTAACCATTGTGTTTGTCTTACCAGGTGGATGATGAGTCGTGACATTATCTAGTTACTGTATGTGGATGGTATGCTTGTAGCAAGTTCGTACATGTAGGGATTTACTGAGCTAAGGGTAAGGTTAGTTCAGAGGTATGTCAGGAAGAATTTGGGAGAAGTGATATTCTTTGGCATAAGAGACATGGAGATTTTTTGGTCTCCAGTGGGAGCTGATGTGAAGACGGTGTTGGTGGGGTTCAATATGCAGGATGCAGAATCAGAAAGCACACCAAGGGCTAGACAGTTCAAGCTGAGCTTAGAACAGGGTTCGAGATCACATAAGGTCTGGTGTAGACCTGAGTTTTCCCAAGCAGTGGGAGTTGTCAGAGAGTTTGGAGCCAATTCGAGGAAGGTGGATTCTCAGGGATTTGAGAGGGACTAGCAGTAGGTTAACATGTTATGCAGGATCAAGGACTTCACTACATGGATTTGTAGGTTCGGATGTGGCAGGTTACTTGGATGACAGGAAAGGCATCACAGGGTGTGTGGTGGGTGGTCTTCAAGATGGAGCTTGAAGAGGGATACAAGCCAGGAAATGAATTAGATAGTGTACAGTTATAGGTACAGTTGCAGTTGTTTATCTCCAAGTGGGAGATTGTTAGGTTGTGGAGCTAAAAGCTTCAACTATTGCAAACATGGAGGAGGTTGTTGAGTTCCAGGGAGACCGGCATCGATAGATTGCAGTGCAGAATGAAACTGACATTGGTAGGTGTGAGCTGAAGACAATCAGCATCGGCAGGAAGTTGGCTGATGTCGGTCACCTCCAGGTAGATAGGGACCAACGTCGATCGCCTGTGGCAGTTCTAGAACTATTTGTTGCACAGACAATTAGTTCGTTGAACCGAGAGTTTGCATGTAAAGGCTAATTATAGTCTTGAGTTGCATGTCTAATTATTGTAATTAAGAAAGTTTAATTATTGTATGCATGAGATCTATATAATAGACTCATGGGCTGTATTGTAAAAGTGTGCTAGAAAGCCATTGAGTTTGAAGAGAGAGCTAGAGTAGCTCCTCCTAGTTCCAAAGGGGTGCTAAGTGTGTATAATCAGGGAGAGTTGCAAGTTGTGCAAGTTCTACTAGGAGATCCATTGGGGTACTGGTTGAAGAATCATAAGGACTTGGTGAGGTAAGGACAAGGGTTCTTCAGGGTGTAGAGATATCTACAAGGTAAGTAAGGTATGTTGATTTGCAGGTGGCAGCAAGGAGAGGGAGATCTACTTGGAGTACGGTTGTGTACTTGGTGTACTAGTAGCGTTGTTACTGACTAGTGGAGGTGAACAACAACTCTGTATTGGAGTTGTGTGTTGGGATTGTGAGAGAGAGAGGGAAGAAGTCCTTGAGGTGTGGCAAGCCTTAGAGGTGGAAGAAGAAGTGGCATCTTCTTTATTGTATTTTCTTTTGAGTGATTATTAATACAATTGTGTATTGTCTCTCATATCCTGTGTTGTTTCATATTTCTAGTTACTTATCATTTTGGTTAAATTTTGTGTTTAGTTGCTAATACAAGAGGTAATCATTTAGTGCTCTTATTGGTGGAGTAGGATCCTGACAATGTGTGTCCAAGGTGGATATACATCGCTTTAGAAGATGATATACAGGATCTCAAGATGTAGCTTTGTAGTAATGACATGTGGCATCATTGCATAGGTCCAAGGTTGACACACATCATTCTCGAAGATGATCTAGAGGATCTCAAGATGTAACTGCATGGGAATGATATGTGGCATCATCACATGGGTCTAAGGTGGACATGCATCACTTTCACAGGACTTTGTTCTTTCTTCTGCCACTTATCATTCTTGGAAGGAGTCTCAGATAGTTGTACATCATCATATTTAGATCAGATGGCTTGGGTGCAACCATGTGTCTACCTTGTGAGCTCTCATGAGATCTAGATGGATGCAATGCGGTTTGGACATGTGTCATCATGGATGAGCCCAAAAGGGAAATCATCACTTTGGAAGGCTGCTCAAGTTTGGTTGGTCATGATCAAGACACATGATGACATCTCATGGATTTTAACATTGTGGCAGGATGCATGGGGATGTGTGGTAGCTTAGATTGAATGGGCTTGCTTGTGGGGGATAAGATCTTGACATGTAGCCTTAGATTTGAATTCCAATGGCTATTCTTCTCATGAGTTCTATAGGTGGTGCCACGTAGTTCATGAAATTGATATATTTACTCTATGTGTCATGTGAGGGGTACACTAGATCTTTAAGGTGTTGTGAGGCCCGATGAGTTGGATACTTATCCTATTGAGTCATGATATTTAATTTGACATCTTATGATGCATCACAAACTCATAATTTATTTTTGACATCCTATGAGATTAATCGAGGAGCTAAGTTAGACCTCTAAAAATGTCAAATGTCTGTCTTAAGCCAATTAAAACAAGTCTAAATTAAAACTCTTCAAGTAAACACTTTAAATAAAATATAGGCTTAGTCCAATAAGATTAGGCGAATCTTGTTGCATTCATGCCAATTAGAGAACTAGGTAGAACATCCTTAGTGAAGGCATATCTGCACATTTTTGAAGTGTCAGTGGTTAATGATTCGTTGTTGAATAAAGCTTTGGGGAAGACTTGTAATAACTTTGAACATTCCTAGGCATTAATCTGAATTACAAGATGAATAATTAATCAGGAACTATAGAAGCACTAGCATTGGTAAATTAAACCAATTGATATGTAGTTAAATGATTCAACAAGCTTGGCATCTTAGGCAATTTGAAAAATTAAGAAAGGAGGGTCCCCATTTTGGGAATAGGGGTATTTGATCATCAACAATTAGCATTAGAAGCATTAAATCCAAGCCCTAAAATATTTTTATTAGAGACAATTAAAAGGGGCCCAACAATGTCATTTTCACGCTTATCAAGACCACTTCCATTATAACTCATCGAGTGCATAATTTTTAGGCCAGTGTTAGAAGAATGATTGTGTAAATGAATGGAATTTTAGTGAGAAACACTTGTATATCATCATTAGAGATATGAACGTGTTCAAAATAAGCAATTTTATCATTAAGAATGTCGATTAAGGTTTGCATATTTGCCTATTTCTCATAAACAAGGTTTTTAAAGGATTAATAGCCATGTTTTGACATGTAATTTGACACTTAAGAGTATAAATTTCATTATATTTCAATGACAATTTAATGCTTAACATATTTAAATACTAATAATAAAACTAATTTAAATAGAATTTGATCAAAAGTGTTTGATATAAATATGCAAATTTCAATTTACAATTTATATGAATATTTTTTATTGACCACCAATGATAAAGATAAGGTTAATCAAAATACATCAAAATACCAATTTGTTTATTTATATTAAAATCTATGTTAAAATATGTTTGATTTAATTATAATTATTATTATTTTTTTTTTTTTTAATGGAAAAAAAACACATCCTTAATTTTTTATTGTTATAATTTTTGAATAAGCATGCATTTTAAAAAATGAATAAAATGCAAGTATAGGAAAGAAAGCCTACATGAATAACAATAAAGGTTTATATAAAGGCTTTTGAAAATGTAAAAAAAAAATCATTAAGCAATTCTTTTATTTATTTTTACTCATTTTAAATAATCGTTCATGGCTTTTCTAATCCTTTAGTTTTGGATAATAGAATGTTCCATAAAACAAACAACACAAAATTCTCATCAAAGCTAAACAAATCAAATTGAGATGTCATTTGGCAAAACTTGCACTCGGAAAAGATTGATCAAAATAATCTTAAAAAAAGGTTATAAAATAATTTTAAATGTTGAAAATTTTAAAAGAATAAATGATTAACATGAAGGTGCCACGCTGATATATTAAATACCACTAATTATAAAAGAAATGTATTGCCACACAAAATAGAATATCAGAAATCTAAAATAAAGAAAGATTATCCAAAAATAAATGTAAAAATGTCGAGACTAAATAAGAAGACCAAGTCATATCAAAGATGTAAAAAAGGTGAGAAAGCATGACAAAAATACCAACGCATTACCAAAATTTGACAATATAGCCATTATTTGCATGAGAAATGTTACACAAGGTAATGCCAATGCCAAGATAAAAACTGAAACACCAAGGTCAAAAAATTGTATACCATAAAATTCCTTGATAACAAAGGAACATGACTTGATAGCAAATTAAGAAAGACTAAAATACTTTTTAAAAAAAAAAATGTTTGGTGTACTAGGATGCCATCATATATAAAATGCAAAAGTTGGCCTATTGTTTAGTAAATGAAATATCTAAAAGAATATTTTAAAGAGTAAGATATCAAATTAAAGTAAAACGTTATCTAAGATAAAATCATCATGCAATATAATTACTAATAGTGTTAAAAAATTAGAATAAAAAGTAAAAATGAAATGTTTATCACATTTTTTTTAATTATGGTTACAATTTATCAATTGATAATCTAGGTTTGCCCAAAACTTTGATATTTTATTCTCAACTTAAAAATAATAAACCTAAAATAATAGAAAAACCTAGAGTTTAAATCAATAGATACAACATTTTTTTCATATAAGTTTTTAGACAAAAAACAAATTTAATAGAAGCTTTACAAGATATTTTAAAATTGCTTTCAAACCTATAAAACTATCAAAGATTCACACATTAACAACCACCTACTCTTTTACCATGTTAGAACAGTTGACTGAATCGTAAGCAAATAATATTAAAAGTAAGCAAATAAATACATAAATAAAAATGCCAATACTTATTCTCTTTTTTTTAAACTACAATTACGATTTTGATGATTTTTCCCAAATGACAATCTTGGTTTGCCCAAAACTTTTATATCTTATTCTCAACTTTAAAAATAACAAACCCAAAAAAATAGAAAAAACTAGAGTTTAAATCAATAAATACAACATTTTTTTATCAAACGAATTTTTAGACAAAAACAAATTTAATAGAAGCTTTACAAGATATTTTTAAAATTGATTTCAAACCTATAAAACTATCAAAGATTCAAATGTTAACAACCACCTACTCTTTTACCATGTTAGAATAATTGACTGAATCGTAAGCAAATAACATTGACAGTAAGTAAATAAATATATAAATAAAGATGCCACCTCAAAATCAAGCCATCAAGAGAATAGACATAATTTGTTGTGTGGAAACTGAATCAATAGAAGAAAACCTCACATATATTAAGAAGGTTTGCAAAATACTATTCTCCAATTACAATCTTAGTATAATAAAATATAATGAAAAAGTGAGATGGGCCTCAAGTCATAAGCAAGTGTCTCAAGATGGTCTTGTGTAGAATGAGAGAGGAGAGAGCTCATTAAATAGAGCTACAAGGAAATTAGAGTTACTAAGTAAACTACATCATGAACTTGTAAAACTTTTTTAGTATGTGCCTAGTGTCACTTATCCCCATAAAGTGAAGGAGAAGTGTGGGAGGAGTTACATGTGACATATAACTCCAAGATTCCCTTCAAAAAGATAAAATAAGTATGACATCTCATAAAACATGAATATATGAATTATAAATTCATATAATAATAAATGTTACACACCTAAATAGATTTAGAATTAATATATTAACCTAAAAAAATTATTAAGAAGTCAAAATATTATATTCATACCATTTATAAAATATGTCGTAAGATAGGAAATATATTACAAGTCCATGCAAATAAATGTAAATAATTTGTCATGCAATGTAAATGCATGAAGTATTATTTAGTTTCAAGATAAATACAAAAATAGTTTAAAAGCATATGACTTTAATAAACTTGTAGTCATCAAATATATTAAAATTTAGACAACTTTCAGATCGTATGTTTATTAATAATTAATAAAAGTGGATAGATTTAATTATATCAAGTTGAGTACTTTGTTGTCAAAAAATATATTATTTGGTCTTCTTACAAGCATATACCTAATATGTAGTATAAAAATTAATCAGAGTTCTTGCTCATATGACTTCCTCCTAAAATAACAGCGCAATCAATTCTTTTAAAAGCGTCCAGCAAAAGTTGGTTATAATTTAAATTATAATCAAACTTTATTTATAAAGCTTAACGTAAATAAATTCAATTTAAATTTATATTAATTTATTAGTATTTTAACTAATAATTGAATTTTATAAAAGAGAAATGAATATATTTATTCACAATTTAACTAATAATACAAAAATCTCATAGGTGGGGGCTCACTAAACACACACAACTCAAACGTTAGTTATTTAATAATTGTAATTGATAATGAATTCAAAACTAAACATAACAATATTCAAATAAATTAAATATTAAATATTTTACTTGCAAAATAAAAATCATCAAAATATCTATACTTTACAAAATATCCTTTTTTAAATTAACTGTAAAATGAAAATTCAACAAATACTACTTCTAATTCTCACCATATTCATATCTCAAATATTTCAAACTCATGCAAAAAATCACTTTCCCCAATGTGTATAATTTAATCATCTTATCATTTTGAAGTAAATTGAAAGGAAAAAATATCAAAATAGGGGTTTTCAATATCATCCATGAATGCTAAAGTCTGCAAATGTCTGCAACCATGAACAAAAATCAACTTAAATATAAATGAATATATCCAATTAGTTATTTTCTCCTTCGTTGTATGATACTAGTTCAATTAATGGAACACCTCTATCAATTTCATACTCATTATAATCCATAGGTGTCATAGCCATCTCATATTTAGCATGTTGACCAAATTCATTATCAACCTTCAACTTAATTTTTTTCATCAAATGTGTTACCCCGAGTGGGATTTAAGGGCTTCTGGCACGTTTATTTATCAAGGTGGCAAAATTATGAGATACATTATTAGTATTAGGGGAATTCAATTGAGGTATTATGTCAATTTGGGGCATCTGGTTGATAGGTACATAAATATTATTGGCAATCATTTGATCAAAAGACACTTAGCAAGGAAAAATCATTGGTGAACCACACATAAAAGGGTGAATTCATGAATTTTTTTTTAAAGATCTCACTAGATAAGAGCATTGTAATATGTGAGCGTGAAAGGTATACCATAGTGTGCCCCATGTATAAGTGGTGTATTTTCATTCTATTGAGTATTTATACCCCATGCATTATTCCCTCTTATACTATGAGAAACTATGTTTTAACTTGACACTTTTCCTTAAGATTTTAAAAAGAAACAAGTTTAAAAGGCATCCAACAATTAATCAAAATGTAAGTGAATTCATCTTGCCTTAAAATAGAATGCAATATATCATATTCTAGTCAACAACATGTAGATAACTCAACCATGTTTATGAAAACAATCACAACTATTATCAAATGCTCTAGTCATAACTATATTCAAAAATATAAATGATTCACAACAAATCAAACCAAAACTGAAATTTTCCCATCAAAATATATATTTTATTCATATGCACTATCCATCTAACTACACTTATTCATTGGATACAAAACTATACCTTTTCATTACTATTGAAAAATCACTTGAGAAACTTTCAAAGTGACTGCCAAAATAAATGCACAATTCTTGAGACTTTCTTTCTAAAATGGAATTTTTATCTATGTAAAAGATAATTGAATTACCCATAGGAACTCTCAAACATTATTTATAATGTTGAAAATAGAATGAAATAACTTTATATTCACTATATTATTAAGACTTTATTTGCTTGAAGAATACTTTTATATCACACACACCATTATGTATATAGTCAACCCTAATGAAAGAAATATTTACAACTTATATGCGACTTCAAAAAATACCCTGAAGTTCAAATCATATTGCTTGACTACAAATCAATTTTTCTATATGAATATGTAAAATAAGTATCAAATAATTTGAAAATGATTATGTTTTCATATCACATTATAGCATGTATTACAAGCAAAATAAAATTTATTTCATAGAATTCAACAAAATGAATTTGACACAACATGCATATTGTAATTTAGAAGTGTAGAATCAAAAATATAAATATAACCTTCATAAGACTTCAAACTACACTTAAAAACTCATGTTAACAATCATCAAATATGTAACCACTGTATGAAGAAAAAAACAATCAATTTATCTTTATCATGTATTTAATGTGATAAAAAAAATTAAAAAGTATTTATGAATGAGCAACTAGGTATTTTTGTTCTAAGGAAACAAATATGTGAGGTTTATTTATGTGCACCTTTATGATATGTGAAACAAAACTACAGGATTTTAATTCATATGAAACTTGGATTGATTTACTCTTTTTATCTTTAAATATCAAACTATTTCTTGCAATAGATGATCAATAATCTTAGAAATCTATGTTTCATCTATACATAAGGATTTAAAGGAGTGACTTAAAGTGCATAACACAACTAGGTGATTTTATCAATCACATTTTTCAACATATACATAAATATAAAAATAAATTTAAACCCTTTTTTTTATATATTAATTAGCATACTCATCTAGAATAAAACACAAAAAAAAATTCACTTGAGAATCGAGTTTCAATACACTTCAAAGGAACATAATTATTTCAATTATTAACAAACTATGAATTCAACTGAAAAATATTTAATTGAACTAAAACCACTTAAAAATTTCTCACTTCATTTCAATATGAGTTGGAATGGAGTACCTAACAAGAATAAAACCACAAAATGTATATTTAGGGTTTGGTAGAAAAAGATTCAAAAGACAATGCTCAGTTTGGACATATTTTGTAATAATCTTTTCTTATTCTTTCAAATTATCTTGAAATCTTATCGAAACTTGTATACCACAGCTAGAAAAAACTCACAAAATAATATTATCTTAGGATCCAATTTGTTTACTTTCAAATAAACACAAGCCATTAAGAAATTGTATGGACCGAAACTTTAATTGAAATCTATTTTTGAGAACTAAAAACCATTTCACTACAAAATTGAATGTGTTTGAATTTTTTTTATTTTTTTTAAACACTATTTAAAATGTCATTTATCATGATTCAGATAGAAATGAGTACATCCATACTCATAAATCTTGTTATTAAGTTTCGAAATGGAATGATTTAAGTTTTACAACAATTTTATCATCACTCAACTCTAAAAAAAGATGGAGATATTTTTAAATCATACAATTAAAAATGAAAAGCCTTTACTCAAAACAAATCAAATAATATAGAGATTATTCCATTTTTATCTTCCATAAAAATTTATAAGAAATCAAGTAAACCAAAAAAAACCATTATTAATTGTATTCCAAAGAACAAAAACCCAGAAATAATATTGCTTTGAAAGAGTGTTATGCTCATTTTAAAGCCATACCTAGAAAAGGTTATCATCATCCATATCTAAAAACTATTTGTTTTAGAACATATCAAAGTTGAACAAAATAAATAGGTTCATACCTAGGAGTTCAACGCCAAATCAAGCCTTAAAAAACATGAAGAATTTGCCATGCCGATAAAAATGAGTTCATAAAACAAAATTGCATAGCTTCCAAATCCTTAGGCCATGTTTTCATTCAATGTGCACTTATATTTGGAGGTGTATTAGTATTAATTACCCTTCGTGCAACTAAATTCATTTAAGTGGAAAAAAAAAAAAAAAATTACCTTTCAAATATATTTGAAACTTATACCAAGGTGCATAAAATATATGTCAAAACATTAAAATCTTATTGATCATGCCATAAATTTTGAAAGTCTACGCATTTTCTAAATTTTACCATGGTCTTTCAACTTGTAAGTGTAAACATGACTACATTGAGTGCTAACATCAACCACATAAATATTTTGACATTTTAACCATAGACAAATAAATATCATTACTAAAGAAATAAAATCATTCAACTTGCATAGACAAATTTGCATGTCCCAAATTCACTTATGATTGTCTAAATTATTATCTCCATCAATGTAATATTCAAAAGTTAATTTTATCAATGAATATTGCTGTGACGAAAGTAATTTATCAATATTTTGATATTAAAACTCATTGTGACTTTTTGTAGATACTAAAATATTATTTTGATACTTGACAATGACAATATTGACACATATTTTTTATGTATGACTTGAGCACTCAAACAATGTTCTGATATATCATTCTCTCACACTTGCATGTTATCTTATGAATTCAACCCTTCCATTATGTTGTTATACACCTATAGTATTTTTATTATCTATTTCAAACCTACTAATATATTTCACAAGGATCTCTAATCTCTTCATCTAATTTTCTTGTACATAAGTTGGTTCTTTTAGATTCGATCAATATGATCAATTGATATTAACCTACTCTAGTCAATACTAACCTACTCCCAATAATGGTTATTTTCAAAAATAAACTTAGGTTCAACCCATTTTCCTATCATGTCAGTGGCATGATAAATTACCCAGTTAGACTCATATATAAATAAATCAAGGTCTCCTTCACAAGGGACTTCACACTTATCTAATATGCATCTACACATTATTGCATACTATGTTTTTTTTTCAATTTAAAAACCTGTCACTAGGAGAAATCACAATCCAATTCTAAATCACTCTAAAGTCGAGTCAAAACAAGAATTTTCAAGTATAAAAGGAGAAACATTAGCTACATACATGTAATAAAGGATCACAATCACAATATGTAGAAGAACTATGCCTAGCTTGATTTCCTTCCTTAGAGTATTAGATATATAGATAGTGGTCAATCATTAGATGGGGATAATTGGGGTTATAACCCCATTACACTTTCTCTTTTTTTAAGGTTTCTATCCCTCACAAGCACACTTAGTATTTCAAGGTGAAGGAGACTAATTTTTAGAGTTGTGTGTATCATCAAAGTTCAATATTATAAACATAGGGAAAGTAGAGACAAACATAGATGACCATATAGTCATTGTGCCCTAATTATGTGCAAGTCATTACTTACCCATGAGTCAATACTAACTAGTGAGATTGACCCAATCCTATGGAACTAACCTACTAACCTAGCATAGATTGTGAATCAGTTCTAGAACCAAATGAACTATAGTCCTGATTTATCCAAATTTTTACTTCTAGAATATAATCATAATCAGATAGTCAACAAGAAATGATAAGTATCTTGATCTCCTTATTACTTTCTATATTTAGCCTATGTCACTTGTCAAATCAAAAGAATCAATCTTAGTATTTTACATTTAGATGTATGTTTGAATGTCATATCTTAATAGCTGAATAACATTTCAAAATTCTATCTTCATTAGATTAATCTCACCTATTAATCTCAATTTTTCAAATACAAAATATCTAAAAATACCAAAAAAATTAATAATTAAAAAATACAAAAATATTCAAATATTAAAAAACATAAAACCAGGACCTAAGCATGATATGATTGCTAGATTACACTATTTACAGATATTATTTACCACATGATTGGGTAGATGACATATTATTTTCATGCACACGTGCATTTCATAGTACATGAATGCTGCACATGGACTTACAGATGTTGGACTTCTCTCTACCCAATGGCCATGTCAATATTGGGAACATATTATTCCACATGATTCACTATTATATAGTATATCTTTATATGACCTTTGTACCATGTTGAACTACCTATATTGATTACACATGTCTTTTTAATTACTCGTATCTTACACAGTGATAGATGGTTATATTATTATATTATGAAGTCACATTGATACATATGGATGGTTTAGACTAGTTCCTTTGTTATATGCTCCATTGATGTTGTTACTCTATTACATGCTAGACTAGTATGTGCTTGACTATTATGTGTGGACCTTAGCCTTGTTTGATGTGACATTATTGATGTCCCTTATTTGTGACATTTTTGTGTCCCCTTGTATGTGTCCCTTGGACTTGTTTATTAGATCTTTATATCCCTTATATACAACACCTAGCCTTATGTGTGACACTAACACTTGTATTTGTTGAACTTGTTGACATTGAGTGTTTACATGATATATATCAGGGAATTTTACTATGTATTATTATTCATCTATCCTTATATTACATGCTTCATTGATACTTTTTTCTAGACATGATAGTTATGTGCCCTGCATTACATATGTTAAATACATGCCTTGATTGATATATACACTTGATGAAATGTTCTCCACATATTCACATGATATTACATTATATTATCTTTATAAATGACATGCTACACTTAAACCTTATTTTGAGATGAGTGAATTTCAAAATGCATCCCTCATCTCAAAAGGGAGGCATTATTGTAGGTTCATCATAGAGACATAAACCTCCATGAGTAGAAATCATATCAGAGTATAAATTTTGGAGATTTCATATATTCAAAACGGTTTAAATATCAAATGAATTAAATAAATGACAAATGTTGGCACATTGATACAAATTACATGGGCATGTGCCATGATATGCACTCACTTTACAAACACTTGAGCAAAAATTCATATACATATGGGTGCATATGCATGGGAATATGCATAAAATTTTACAAGAACATGAATTATAGGTCTTTATATACACATGTATTTGAGATTTAAAAAAATTAACTTTAACATATAGGTGTGTATCATTTTATATCAATTATCACAAATTAAGGGGGATCAATATCAGTTCATGCACACATACACAAAAACATAATAAAGTTTAATGAAAAATGGTTATCATTCCACTTCATACTTATTAGATTTATGGCCATGATGGGGGCATGGAAATTTTCCATTCTCTTTTGATCATGCATTCTATTCTACATTAATTGAAACTACATAATCAAATGCATGAACATTGTTCATTCCCTTTTGATCATGCATTTTATTTTTACATGGAGCGAACTTGAGTGAAACATTATAATTGAATATATAATCCATTTAGAATGGTTGATTCACTTTCTTTGAGTGAATCTAGCCTAACGTTTCTCTCATTTATCTATGTAGTTATTTCTTTGATCGAACCTATCCTATGTTCTCTCTTTTACCTACATATTTATTTGGGCTAGTAAATTATGTACTTATCCCCACATTCATGAATGTTTGGAAATGTTGCCTATCGAATCCAATAGCATGCATAGTTACACAAATTTGGGGCATGATCACCCTAGCTCTCCATGTTCCTTAGCAAGGAAATATAAGGTTCTCCAATGCTTCAAAGAAGCATCATCTCCAACAAGCTGCAAGGGAAACATGAATTTCACCAAAACACAAGTGTACTTTAACCCTTATTCTTTTAAAAAAAAATCATGTTTCACATTAATATAGTCAATTTATGGCTATTGACTACATATGATTACAAGTTTTGCTATTAAGTGACCTACATAATTAGAGTTTCATACCAAATATAAAGTATGTTTTATAAACCCAACTATATTTCATCCTTTTACTCTAGTGATTCCATTACTATAATAAAAGTTGGTCATTTTTAGATACTAAAATATAGTATTTGATACTTTATAATGAAAAGCTTGACACACATTTACCACACATGACTTGAGTACTCAAACAAGGTCCTAATCCACCTCACACTTGCATGTTGCTTATGAAGTCAAAATTTCATTATGTTTTTATACACCTATAGTAACATCATTGTCTATTTGAAACGTACTAAATATCATGCACGGGCATCTCCAAACACTCAATCCAAAGGCAAAGATACTTTTCTCAAAGCCAATTTTTAACCGACCAAAGCTTGTTCAGGAGGCTAACTCGGTGGCACAAGTGTTGGTAACTTTTCAATATGCTCTAAAGTAGCTAGGATGTGGTCTCACACCATGCTCAAAATTAATATCTTCGTGGTCCCAACAAAGTAGGTGTGTTGTCAAAACTTAAGGTCCCCTTTTGTTCTTCTTTGTATTTTCTAGGAATATCATGGAAATGATTGGGTTTGTAACTATTTTGAGCCATTATGGCTAAGAGTGGGATTCTATGTTATTTGGAGGTGGATGTTATCTCATCTATCTATATATGTTTATTTTAAGCTCTTTGAAAACATTGGTAGTTTTTTTAAAAGAACACTGAAATATTAATACATAGTTTTGTTTTCATCTTACTATATTTTGTTTTAATGAATGTCTTCCATTTTTTGTGGTAATTCATAATATTGGTGCTAGGAGATCAGGTATTTAACTTACTACAATGTATGTGATAGTTAGGATGGGAAACACACTATTCTGATTAGTTATTTTACTCTTTACATTTACATTTATATCATTATGATCCTATGTGAAACTAACAATAGTTCATTATGTGTTTACTCTTAGAAAGAGTTATTAGGATCAAGCATACATCATTTTCCCTCGAATTGCTTCCCTATATGGATGAAGTTTGAGCTTATGTGAAAATTGACATACAATGGTAAAACTATAACTGGGCATATATTCATGTCCAAATCATTTATGTTATCCATCTTACCTAGAAACATTCCTTCTTTGCCTTCCCCTTCCCTCTCCTTTGATGTTTATTTATTATCTTTGACTTGCCCTAGTTATTTAGAAACTGTGGATAAATTTAATCTAGTAGTGGACCCATTGAATTATACCAAGTAGTATATAAAATTTTGGTGTGAAGTGAAACAAGTAATTGAGACTCTTCTGGTATCACATCATCTCTTCAAGATCTTTTCTAAGCAAGATGCACCTAATCCACTAGGTGCATCCTGAGGTGCCAAACAACATAAAAAATAAGGAACTTTTTTGAGTGCTCAAGTCATTCATGGTAAATTTTTGTCAAGCTCATCAATGTCAACTATCGAATGCCAAATTTTAGTATCTATATATTATGAATCAAAGCATGAGAATCTATTGAATGACTTTCTCTAGAAGCACCCTACTCTAATTGTGACACCTTGTGTAATACCCCTTGTGTTGAACTATTGTTATCTTATCAAAATCAACTTATTTATTTCATTTTATACATAAGACAACTCCTTATTTCTTGTGGGATTTCAAATTTAGTTTTCTCCTTGTGTGAATAGTTAAAATTCTTCATGTGATGCTAGGGATCTTTAAATCAAGTTAGTAAACCTAGATAAATACTAATCAATGAAGGCTAAAATAATTTAAATTATAAAAAAATAAATATTTATATGGTGTGGGTGCATAGATCTTTTATAAAGACTAAAACCACTAGCTAGTATTGTGGGACAAGCTTTCTATATAACCTATAGGACCTGGGATTTTAGCATGGGTTTGGTGGAAAGAGTACATAAGTGTAATTGTAAGTATATTTATTCAAATTGTTAAAAGCTCATGTGGGCATGTAAGAAATTAATTGCACTTTTGAATTCATAAGAAAGTGGGTTAACGTGTACAAGCATACCCACATGCACATGTAATATAAATAAATAAAAGTGTAAGAACAAGCATGAAAGATGTAAAAAAAGTTAATACATTTTTAAGAAAAGTACTTTCCATATAGGAAAGTAGCCCCCCATTTATGAGTTTTGGTGGAGCTTTTGTTAGGAATTTTTTCTATTTATTTTCCAATCCTTTGCTTGCTTGAGGTTTGAACATATCTTATTGGATAGTGGTTTGGAGAAGCTTTTTTAAGAAAGGATATTGGAGAAAGGACCTAGGAGTGTTCTCAATAAGTGTTTGGAGACTCAACATATGTTTCTAATCTCCCCATTGCTTGGTTGTTTCCATTTCTCTCTAAATAATAGTTCTTTTATTCCTTGTTTTTGGAAGGTTGTGGGAATGTGTTGCTTATAGTAAATAAAGTTTGTGTGTTTTATTAATTTATGGGAATAAATTTAATATCTTTATCTCTCAATATCTATAACTTGGAATTATTATTGGAATTAGATAAAGATACTTGATCTACTTGTTGAAATGAGCCTTTTGAATTATTTCATAAAGATTGTTATTAAAATAAATCTACTTTAATATATTAATAATGGAAATTATAACTAGTAAAAAGTGATTATCAACACATGGCTCCCAATGCTTCAACTTCTACCAATACTAGGGTTAGTCGATGTGTGGAGATTTAATAGGGATGCCAACAATGGAAGCCTATGGTAGATATGGTGACCAAGGGATGTAGTGGATAGTGAAAAAACATGTAGGAGGATGGGATTTCATTGAGGATAAAGGGAAGAAGACTGCAAAAGGATCTACAAGGGTGTCAATAGGGCATACGGGGTAGGGGGTTTGGTATAAGGAATGACGAAGGTAGTATAAGTGAAGGAGACATGCTTGGTAAGGATTGAGAAGGTGGATAAGGGTGTAAAATCCTTTGTTTAAGTGGTATCTTGGTTGGATAAGGTGGATAAACAAATAGTGAAACCCGTACGCACTATAAAGACAAATCTATCAATATCCTTTGGGGATGAGGCACTTAAGGACATGCTAAAAATAAGGATTGGTTCATGGCCTTGGGATTAATTTTAGATTTGACTAATTTTATCCTAGCTTATTTACTCTTCACAAATGGGTCTTAGATTTATGGAAGCCATTGATGGAGGATAGTTTGGAGATTTACCCCTATACTATGGGTTTTTATTGTGTTTTTTGAAAACATTAATGATTGAAATAAGATTTTCCAAGCCAATATATGGAGTTGGGACCAACATCTTCTCTTCTTAAAGATTTGGTTCCATTAGTTCAACCCTCTTTTAGAAACCATCACCACTAGACCCATTTGGGTTCAGTAGCTGCATCTTCCTCTTCAGTTTTGGGTAGCTTCTTCCCTTTCTACCATTTGTGGTGCCTTGGGTGAGATGTTGGATATAGATGCTTCTAACTCAAAAAAAATTCTCACCACCTATATGTGTATTATTTTTTTCATGGATACTTATCAAGACTTTTCTATGTCCATTAAGCTAAAAGTTAAGGACCAATGTTGGATGCAAACCCTCAACTTTGAGGGGTTACCTTTCAAATGTTGTAGGTGCTTCAAAAATGGTCATTTGTCCATGATTTTTTGTATCTCCAAGTAGAAAGTGGAATATTATTTATGGTTGGATGTCCTTCCTGATCATCTTATAGTATTTGTAACATCCTCTAGATATGCCTATGAAAGAAATAGTAGAACTATATCAAACATTGATCATAAGGTACTCATGACTCAAGACACGATTATTACACCTTCTCTAATTTTTATAAGATGAAGATTACTAGGGTTGTTGTGTCTGAAGTGGATGCAAATGCATGTTTTTCCAAAATTGAATTAGCTTCTAACCATTTCAAATTTTTCACTCCTTTTAGTAAAGATTTAGGGAGCTCATGCAAAAAAGAGGACTAGACATTAGTAAGGAAGAAGAAGAAAGGGTGAATCATCCTTGAATCACCCTCCATGACACTTCACTCCCATAGTGGATTTGGGAAGGAAGGGCCTTAAGGGTTTCATTGTTGGTGTGGTGGAATGTGAATGGATTGATGAGCAGCTCGTTGGATCTAGGGTGGGTTAGGATCTTGGGTGGTGGGTTGTGATCTATAGGATTTTTTGGTTTCCTATGGGGTAGAAGGCCTCTTTTGGTAGGTCTTGGTTTGTTGTGGTTATGTGTATTTTTTCCACCTCTTGGCATGTCATGGTTTTAATTTGATATAGACAAGGTTTTTTTTAATCTCATTAAGTTATAATCTTGGTTTTTGATCAATAAATGGGCAAGGGACCCACCAACCCCCAATTGTCTCCCAAAAAATGTGGTGGGGAATTTTAACTAATGATTATTTTAGTAGTTGTCTTATAATTTGGATTTCAAATAGTTAAATTATAAATATTTTATTTATTAAAAGTTAGGTTATTTAATTGTCATTACTCTGATGATACATATTAAGCCAATGATTTCCCTATGTGAACCAAACTTGAAATTTTAATTTAAATGATGATAATATATAAATCATTGAGATTAATTATAAATATTATATAAATAATATTGATAACATAAAATAAAATGTCCATGCCAAATTGGGAAAATGCATATATAAATATATTAAATTTAATAAAATGAAAATATAAAATAATTATAAATATAAATATAAAATAAAATGTATTATAAAAATATATATCTATATAATTCAAAGGGGTTTAGGCTAGGGTTTAATGAGGTCGAACTTGTTTGACCTATGTTTATTCCTAATAAAAATAATGATATTTGTTTCACCATGGAGTCAAAAGGAGTGGCATTATCTTCATTGTGTATGGTAAGGGGGAGACTAAGACTATTTTAGTCCTAACCATAGCCATGGATAGGGTGGGACATGACTCCCTATCCCTGTGCCACTTTGGTTACAACTCAATGTTGTGCAAGCAACTGCTATAATATTGGGCTACAACTTTATTTCCCCAAACCCTACATAAATATCTCTCAATTTATGTGTGTATGTATTTAATTCTCCTTATTTTATATGAATCAGAATGTATGGATGTAAAAAATTATATACACTATGTATATATCCTCCTCCTGCTACTTTGGGACATAGAAGCATTCATATTATAAAACCCTAACCTACAAACATGAAAACAACAAAACTAGAATGCGAAAATGAAGAAATGAAAGAAAATGAGAAAAATGAATAAGAGAAAATAAAATAAAGTAAAAGTTGACCTAGGGTTTAAATACAATGGTTGGAAGCTTGTGTGATCCAACAGATAGGATCATGTGCTTCACTTTTAGGAGGGAGTCCACTTTTTCAAATTTGTCTTTTAATTTATTTGGTAAATAATTTCCTAGTGACCCTCTTAGCACTTATAATATTTAATTTTTTACTGGATTCTCCTATAGTTTAACATGTCTCAATCCATTTTATTAAATAACATTTGAGCTTCAATAAAAACAAATTTTATTTATACTCCTTGTATAAGTAAATATTATTATTTTATGAATAAGTGTTTGAGGACGTCACCTTTTGATGATTTAATCACATTCATATTAAACCCCTAAATATTTTAAGGTATTGGCCAAGGAATTTATAAATGTATTATAAAATATAATTCACCTCTATTGCAAAACCTAGAAAATGATTTTTCACTTGAATAAAGCCCTTGTGATATAAGCTCCGAATATAAGATTATAGTTGTTAATGTAAACCCTTATTATTTTGAAAAATGGATTTCACATCAAAAATAAAATAAATGTAAGATGAGATCTTTAAGCTCAAAAAAAATGAACAATTATATTTTTGGTACCACTCCTTTCTAAATTAAGAACTAGATAGTTATTCAAACAATTTTTCTAGTTGTAATGCAATTTAATAAATAAGTGTTAATTTTGCTTTTAATCAGGGCACCAAAAGCAACCAAGAATTTGAATAAAATAAATATTCATTATTGAAATTTATTAAATATGGTATTTTAACTACCTTTTAAATGGAATATAATTAAAAAAATAGCGATTAATTAATTTATTATCGGTGGTTTTAACTAAAATGGATTGGATTTTAAAATATTTTTTACAAGTGGTTATTGTGTCCCCCAACATACCCCCATTTATATTTTTTTTAATAGGGACCCACTTTATCAAGTAGCCTTCCTTTCTTTGGGATCGGTGGGGTAACCTAAGCTTATTTATTGAATATTAAATTGACATAATGACACTTCTATTATTACAAAACAAATCTATGCTTAGGCTTATCTTGAGTTACATCTCCAGCGTTTGGTTTATTTTGTGCATGTTTTTCTAAGTTTTTTGGATTCTAATGATTCATGAAATTTGCTTGTTAATCTAGAATCATATCAAGTGTTACATTTTTTACACTAACTAAATTGTGTGTTTGTCAAATTTTTGTTACTTTGTGTTTTATCTTATGCAGATGGTTATTTACTTATAAATATTTCTACTTTTCACTTGGACCCTTGCTAAGTCACCAATGACTATCACGTGGAATTAACTCGCTCTCTCAGAGCCCCAAAAGCAAGTGAAGTATGATTTATAATTTAGTGTTCTAAAATGTTTTATGCTTCTAAAAGATAACCTACTAGCCCATGACTTTTTTGAATACTTAGGGATTTCTAAAAGACCCTTGGGTGACCGAATCAACAATAGGAATCCATGTGTCATGATCCCACTCACCCAATGATTGGCAAACTGAATTTCAATGTATGAATGTCTCAGGGCAAGTGGATAAATGACAATCATCTATGTGTCATGATTCCACTCACCTAGTGACTAGTAGATTGAAGTTTAGCATATGCAAGTCTTAGGACCAGTGGAGTAGTGACAGTCATCCACATGTCATAATCTTGTAGACCTATTATTGTCAAAGAAATCCAAGAAGTTCCCAAGTCTCTCAGGAGAGTGTAACATCAATATATATCCATGTATCATTATATATCTCACCTAGAGCCTACATAGTGATGGAAGGGGGTAAAATACTCCTGATATGGTGGAGCAATGATAGCCCTCCATGTGTTATGATCTCATAAGTCTAAGGCAATAAATAAACAAGTTAACAAAGAATGATGTTGGGTAATAGTTATTTGATGATTTTTTTAAGGAAGTAAAATATCACCAAGTATTAAATGGAGGTGAAAAAGTACTTGAATCAAAGGAAAGAGAAGCCACCTGGCATCAAATACTTTAAAATGGGGATGACACTTGACCAAAAAAAATTAAAATAAAAAATAGAAGAAAGCAAAGAAATCCAAGACCATTTGTGCCACTAATCCACTTGAATTGGCCGACTAAGTGAATTCAATTTAGTAGAGGTAAATAATATAAAGGCAATGTATGCGATCAATGAAGTCAATACAGATACATTGTCATCTAACAAATAGGTTCTAGTGTGAATTTGAGCTCTCCTACGACAAAGAAATTCCATAGTTTCAGAGAACCAGTGCTCTTAAGTGCAAAACAATGGATTATATTTCACACCTTTTCCCACCCCCTATACATTTTTCATTACATGACCTAAGTAGTGCATAGGCATAAGGTTCGATGAAGTTTCCCTCAACCATGAATTCAATCATTATTCCATTATATGGGAGGAAGTCGAAGCAATAGAACCCTACAACCCTGAAACTCTTAGCATCTACACAAATATACAAAGAGGACCTAGTGGTAATAAAATAAGTAGGCCTACATAACATTGGATCAAAACTTGAGGTAATGCCTTGCATTGACCTATTATTTGATTTATTTTTAAATGGCCATTTTTTTGGGAAAATCCTACATTTTTGCTAATGTAGCACCCCAGTAGTGTATATTAATGGGCTTACCTTTAAAAAATGCTATAAGATCCTCCTCCTTGAATTTTCCTATAATAAATCCCTATTTAATTTATGGATGTATGAAAATAATATAACCAATAAGTTATGAGAATAAGCTAGTGACCCTAATACCTTCATAATCATGGGCCCATTATTTGTTATCTCCATTTCCATTTTTAAGCTTAGAATTAGAATTATTATGGCTTTGCTAAACTAAATTTATGGTTTCCCTAATATAACCTACATTAATGAGGTTTGGATTCCCCTAATAGACACCATCCTCACTTCCACCAAGGTCATAGCTATTGGTGAGATCCTTAGTGCCAATTTGATTAGCCAAAACCTCAATCAGTAAATAGATCAGACTGTAACTTCTACATGATGTCATATCTAGTAGACACCATAACAGGGACTATTCACTCAACTTTTAAGGAACCTTGGGAGCCATCGGTTGAGTATACCAAGAACTAAATTTTTAATGCATTCAATATTCTTCATATACACAACTTCAGGAAGAATATGACTAGACTAACTAAGACCTTTTATCCAATGGCATACTAATCCATTTATGGAAAGGACATGCCCATATTGTCTAATCAAATCCAAAGAACCATTGAAAATATTAGTGATTATTGGCTCTATCCAAACCATATAATCATCAGAATAGAGGGAATCATATCTACTCTTATGTATCTACCCCTATTGGTCCTCGACAAGGTGGCAAAGTAGGACATGATAGTCTATCTAGTTGTTTTTACAGATGTTAGACTAAGAAGTGCCAAACAAGGAGCTATCCACCCACCTCCCATCAGCATTGGTATGATTTAATATGCCAAATGGGAACATTTCTATCCAGTGGGAAAAATTAGAACACACTATGATTTCAAGTGGTCACCTTACAAGTAATGGGATCTAAGGTAAAAGGGTTAGGAAACACTTGAATAGAGCTAATGGAAAGGTGAATATTAATTATTGACATCTATTATATCCTTTTGATGTAGTATTCATGAATTATTTGAATGATATAAAGGTCCACACAAGAATGAACTAGGTAAAATGCCTAAGTGGTAGCCAAAAACATGTAGTATCATCTAGAAACCACTGAGAAAGAGGCCAGGAAAATTGAGGAAAATATACAAGAATAACTAGGGACTTCCTTCAATTTCTCCTTAGATCACCCTAGTAAAGGAGACCTCACAAGAAAACTCAAAGGGGAGATTATATCAAAGAAAAGCTTCTAAGGCAAAAAAACCTATAGAGGTGATAAACAATGAAAAGGAGTGGTTTATCAAGGAGGAATGAGAGGATAAAATAGAGACATCATTATCTAAAACCATTAGTGAGACCATAAAAAGTGATCTTGATGATGAATGGTTATCATAAGAGGCTCAATAGGGTGACACTGAGATCTTGAAGACTAGTTTAGTCTCAACTAAATTACTTCAAGACCCAAATGGAGACAAAGGAGATGAAATAGAGTCCAATCCCCTAGCTTCTACACATGGTTAATAAGTGAACCTATATCTATCCTTATCACCTCCCATCACAACAATGACACCTATATTAATAGTTCCCCTAGTTTCTACTCCTCAAGTGGTAAGTACACAATCTCCTCATTCTTTACCTACTTTTTCAACTATTATTTTGGTTAGTACATCTACTGCAATGCCTATTCTAAAAGCCCTAGTCTTGCACCTATAATCAAGGTTGTGTCACCCCTTATCCAACCTTATAAATATCCCACTGGAGTCAATTTCACATTAGTGATAGATTATTTTCAAAAATTTCCCAATACCCCTCCTACCTATTCATTTTTTGCTTCATCGAGCCCTCAGTCCTCTGGACTCAATAAGTGGATTTCAAATATTTAGTCCCCACCACCATATTGGATTTCCCATTTAATCTCTCTCAACCATCTACTCAATTGGGCCTACCAATTGGTTATGCATCCAAAACTAAATCTGTAACCATTACAACATAGAAGGGGTCAAATAAAGGAAAGCTAATAATTGACACAATGACCCCAAAAAAGGGCACTGGTTGGAGAAGATTTGTTCCCCTTTTCCCTTAACTGACAACCTCTTATCCCAATCATATGTTCCCTTTAGGGAAATCCCCATCTGTCACTCCTACCAAGTAGGTTGAACCTTCACAACAATTAGTTGTCTCAAACATTCCTAAATGGATCCAAAAAATGCAATAGGCAGAAGAAGGCAAACAGGACCTGATTATTATTGAATAGCCAATAGTCAAGTTTCATTTTGATAGAGAAATAAAGACTATGAGTAAGTTCAAAAGGAAAACTATAATGGTTGAAGGATAGAAGGTAGAATTAGAGAAAAGAGAAGATGCCTTCTCTTTAATAAAGAGAATAAAATTGTTCCCCTCTGATATTTTCAATTATATATAAGACCCCTACACATTTGTAGACTCTATGGGGTAAGTAATAAAATAATTTTTTAGAGGTTTGATCAATATGTGGGGGCATGGCAAGGAATAAATACCCTATAACCTCATAGGGATATCATGGATAATGTGTAGGGAGAAGCTCAAAAGCTATATGACATTATCCAATTAATAAGAAGTGCAAATAATGATTCACAACCCAAGTGGGGAGATATATTCACCCTTGATGATAAGATGAATAAAATAGAGGCCATAATCTATTTCTTAAGCCAATAGTTTGGAATAAATCTTATGACCAACTAAACTTAATAATTATTCTAGATGTAGCCTGGGCCTTGAACTATGTATCTTCTAGGAGGGATAGCTTGATTAGATGGCATCAAGAAATATGAATTTTAGCTCAGCAACTCACCAGCTATGAGGATCAAGCCATTACAATTTTTGGGGAATTTAGAATCAATAGTGTGATTAACCCAATTAAGGAATTGGCCCTCAGGGTTATCTTTGAAGACACAATAAATAGTTTCAAATCAGAGGTCAAGGGAGTAGTATATAAGACCCAGGAAAACTTTCTACAATTGATAAATTTTTCTAGAAGCTAGGTTGTTAACACAGAGACTCTTTATATGGAGTTTGGGGTTGCATTCAAGACACATAAAAAATTAATGTATATACTACCTTAGCTCTTAAAAGGGCCTCTATTTGACTTTGAGGTAATTGAAATGGACTTTTAGATGAGTCACACCCTCTATTTACAACTTTAAGTGGGTAGGTAGGCATCTCCAGCTACCCTATCCCCACCAGCTATTTCAATTACAATTATTTCTTAGATGTATGGGCTAACCACAATTGTAACTCTAGTTATAAATACAATAACCTCTTTATAGGTAATTTCCCTTGTAACTACATCAATTGATTGTAACATAATATTTTTGTAATAATTTTTTCCCTTGTGAATGATTAGTTATGTCGTGTCCATGTTCCTCCTAATGATGAAGAAAATTTGAGCATTGCTTGAAGGATGATGCATCCCCATCCCAAGCCTATATATACATTTATCTCCTACATTCAAAAAGGAAGAGAAATTTTGGTATTCAGTATAGATAGATACCTTTCTAGTTTTTCTTAAAAAATTGTGTTGCATAGCTTTCTCTTTCATGTTTATGTTATAATTTTTATGCATTTTATCTAACTGGTAGCTTAGTTTCTTGATATATGCTATAGAAATTTCAAGTAGCTTGTGGTTAATTTAGTAATGTTTGTATCAATTGAAAATGTGTAGTATCAGTTTTAGGTTGATAGATCTTATTTTCATGTAATAAGTTTGTTAGGTTACTCTTTAAATTTATGTATAAATGTTGTTTGATGCAACTTCCTAGACTGAGTTATAGCTAGTTGAAGGTTCTCCATGGGATTTTCTATAATATTTTATTAATAAATGTTACATCAATATCAATAACAACAACCTTTAGCTGATAACTAGGACTTAATTGCATTGTATTCCTCAGACCTCCTTATTATGTTTGTCAATTCTGTGTGATAAAGTACCAAGCTAAAAGCATTAGTCCTTTGGCATTTATCCTTGTTCTAAATCTAGTTAGAAACAATTCTTTTTCTCTATTTATAGATACTTTTTCTTGCCTTACCCTTCCCTCTATTTATGGTTTATTTAAATTTTTCCCATTTTATTTAAGTTCATCTCTAGTCCATTAAACCCAAGTGAATCTAGGATTCACATCCATATCTAAACCATCCCAATTAATAGTTACTTCACTCACTGACATTCCACCACTAGTCACTACAATACCTAATACTTGTAACTCATGCCTCAAAGTGAAGTCAATCTTCATTGAGATCCCAAAATTTTAGATGCTACCTTGTAATTATTTGTAAGTGTGCATAAAACCCACATCAATAGAATAATATAATCTAGTGTTATAAGGAGGGCTTATATTATCTAAATGGAAATATCACCAAAGTTGCATTAGATAGACCTAAAATATTGACAAGATTCACTTCTAGCAACAACCTATTGCATTAACCTTTACAAACCCACTAAAATGTTAGGTCAGATAAAGGTATCTTGAGGAGGTCCCAGGCTTAGCCATATTCCCTAGATAGAATATAACCCCCTCTGAGTCAAATGGCCCTCTCATGGTTAACTAGTTTTACCTTTAACATTATAGGAGGTGTTCATGATCTACCTTAGAATCTTGATAAATATCTCCCTCTCTTTTTCCCTTTAGGAGGTAAGAATATTGATGAACATTTCAAAGCCTTCAAAAATGCTTTAGGAATATTGAATGTGATCCATGAGAATGTAGCTTGTAGGCTTTTTCCATTTATGCTGCAAGATTCCACCTATGACTAGATCCTCAATGTTTTTAAAGGGTTGATAATATCTTGGAATGAGTGCCAAAATGATTTTCTAGGATAGTTTGGCCAAGTTACCAACCCTAATATAGTATAACAACACTTTATTAGCATAAAAAAAGAGACTAATAAACCCATTAGAGCATTCAATGTAATTTTTCAAAATATGTATAGCCAAGTAGATACTTCATATAAACTAGATCCTATCTTGGCCCTTGAAATGTAAAATAATGCTTTAAATCATAACACTACAGTGTTTTTACATAGGGTAACTGGTGTTACTAATTTGACATAGGCTTATGATGAAGCAATAGATGTTGAAAAAAAAATAGACCCCCAATCTCAAAGCTTAGCAAGGCTAAATGTGTATCAAACCTACCCCATGCTAAATCTTATTCCAAATTATAATCAAAACACTATGGTATAGAATCAAACCCAGGCCCATATGCAGTTTCCTTTATCTCATATTACACCCAACCAAGATTTAAGTTTCCTAAATAACTCTATCCAAGCTACCAATCCGCATAGAGTCCAGGCTTTAGTCCCAATCAACACTTCCACCACCCAAGGTGCCACTGATGACTTTAATAAAGTTGAACTAGATACCATCTAGAAGATGGTATAAAAGTTAAGAAGTGAGTTCTTAAGCATGTAGAAAAGGATGGGAATACCGATGACCATAATACCAACAAGAAATTTGGCTATCAGAGGTAAAATAGACCATTCAACAAGTTTCAAGATAACATGGAGTAGCCCCCTAGTAAGGGGCTTGAGATGAATATTTTGGAGGTAGCACTGACTAACTAATGTAGATTTCATAACATAACTCAGCATGAAGAGTTGAGTTTCATATATTTCTGCACAACATTTGAGATCTTCCAAGAAGAAGTGGATAGACAAGAAGGTTCAAAAATTCAATCTAAGTAGCCTTCTTCCAATACCTTTGGCCACTCCAAAACTGTTATGGTCTATGACATGTATGACTTTCCATTTCTAGTGGAAGATGATAATGAACCAAAATATATTGCAGATGAAGTCCACACATTCCACTAATTATAGATTAGTAATTATAATCTAAAGAGAAAACAACCTTTCACTACTTCTACACCCTTAAAAAATAGTGCCACCACTCCTCTGGATATAAAAATCAATAATAATCTACCTCCCCTAAGGATAAATATCAACTACAACCCATAGAGTCACAAAGTAGAGGAGTGTACAATATTGTAGAGGATATGAAGAAGATCAAAGATAACATCACCCTACATGAGTTGGCTCAGATCACTAAATAATGGGAGATGTTGTTGAAAGCCTTGACTAGAAGGTCTTTTACAAATAAGTCTAAGACTACCTAGGCAAGTGTAATGATTTATAAGTATAAACCTAAGGTCTCACCCTTGTTGAGAGTTAAAATGTTCGATAAGAATGTTCATAATTTTATGGTGGACTTGGAAGCATCATCCAATGTGATTCCCATAGTTGTATATGAGAGACTAAGGTTGACCCCAAAAAAATAAAAAAGAATGGTCCTATAACTAGAAATATATGTAGTACCTTGTGTTAGGGAATTTTTGAACGTACACATACAGTTGGCCTCAGAACCACATATATAATAGTACATCAATATACTGGTGGTTGACATCCTAGAAGCTTATGGTGTGTTACTCAGCTAAGATTTGTCAAAAATATTAAATGGGTACATACATAGATTTCTCACATATATGGCTAACATGGAAAGGTGTGCCCAATCAAATCAAGATTGACCCAAAGTAGAAAATATATTACTTGATCATCGAGTACAATGCAAAAAATGAGGTCAATTTTTTATCCTCACATGTTGGTATTTATACCTTCACTATGAAATATGGGACCCCATGCTAAGAGTTTGAATAATATTCTTAGCTATGGACTCTATATTTTGATGGATCCCAATTTAAACAAGGTTATGGTGTTGGTTTATCCCTAATGGATCTAGAGGGGAAACAATATTTTGTTACATACATATTATAGTTCCCTTGCACCAAAAACAAAATTGAAGATGAGGCCATAATCCTAGGTCTATAATTTACCTTGAAGCATGGCATTAAGCAACTACAAATATTTGGTTATTCTTAGCTAGTGGTCAACCAAATTAGAAGAAAGTATCAATGCAAACTAGCTTATCTATAGAAATACAAGCATAGAGCTTGGGACCTAATTGAATATTTTGAGGCTTCCAACATTATAATTATCCCAAGGGAAGAAAATCAGGTGGTAGATGCATTGGAAAATTTAGCAAACAACTTGGTACCACTCCAAGAATCCAATATGTAAATATTTTTAATTGAGATATTGTCTTATCCCTCAGTCATTTCTAATGTATAAAACTTCAAAGTCTTTGAGGATGATCAATAGATTATCCATTTCATAAATAATTTTGGGATATTTGAATACTAGATCATAGATGAAAATAACTTTAAAAGTCTAGAAGTAAAGACCTTGGGAATGATGGTATCATGCAGCTCAAAGAGAATAGAATCCCCATGGAGATGATATCCTTAGAAAGGATCTTTGACTTAGATCCACAAGACAAAAGGCAAAAGTAGCCAAGGATAGATCAATCTAATTTTGGCAATGAAAATTTGGGAACTGAGGAGTCCCCCTAGTATGTCAACATTGGCGTGGCTTGCACTTATACTGAAAATCAAAATTTGAAGGGTAGATTGACGGATTACAAGGATGTGATTGTTTGGACCTATGAAGACTTGAAGACTTTTTATCCTAGGGTAATCACCCATACTATTCCCTTAAGTCTAGATATCCAACCCTTTAGGTAATGTGAAATGACCATGAATCCCATTATAGAACCTCTCATTCAGATTGAATTTTAGAATCTATTATATGCCAAGATCATATTTCCTATCAAAAATTATACCTAGGTGGCAAACTTGGTGCCTGTCAAGAAAAAGAATGGAAAAATAACACCATGTGTCAACTTCAAGAACCTGAACTGATCTTCAAATAAGGATAATTATCCTCTACCTTCTCTATATGAATTAATTTAAACTGTCAGTGGGTTTGAAATGATGTCCTTCCTAGATGGTTTCTTAGGATATAACTAAGTGTTAGTGTAAGCATAGGACCGGATGAAGGAAGTTTTCACCACAAAGTGGGGGACATATGCCTATAAGAAGATGCCTTTCAACCTCATCAATGTTGGGGAAACATTCCAATGAGCCATTGACCATGCATTCTAAGGACTTATTGGTAAGTGCATCATCATCTACATGGATGACCTCAATATATTTTCTACAAATAGAGTAGATAATGCAAATTACCTGCATAAAGTGTTTTATGGATGTAGAAGATACAAAGTATCCCTAAACCCAAAGAAGAATATCTTTGGGGTCACATAGGGCAGGTTTATTATCCATATCATCACCAAGGATGGGATTTCCATCAATCCCAAATAAATTTAGGCCATTACAAAGCTAACACCTTAATCCAAGGGCATCCCATGATGACCCCAAGTTTGATCCATTTTTGTATTAAATAGTTTAATTAGATGTTTTATAAGTGTAATAGTACCTAATTAAGTCATAGGTGTGATCTATGTTAGTACAAGTGGCATAAAATTTGAAATATGGAGTTTACCTCCAAAACTGCCACATTTGAAATTTTGAATTTCTAAGCCTTGTGGAAGGCTTCCATGTATTGTATGAGGTTAACCAAGGTGTAATACCATGTCCAATAGGTATAAAAGATATCTTAAGGAAATTTAAAATTTATAAACATGTATTTAGGTCTATAGGCATGGTCATGTAGCATTCATAGTTGGAAAACATTAAAAATGCAATGTAATTTCATCAACTTCCACATAGAAACCTCCAAGACTTGGTTATGCCTCTTGGAGAAATTATAGAAGAGTCAATTTTAGATAGAAGATTGTATTCCATTCGAATAGATAATATTTATAGAATAAGATCAATTTGAGATGAATAGATAATGTATTCTTGATAAGACTGATATGAAGATATGATCATGGTTTTTTTTTGTGAAACTCTACTGTACAGACCTCAAGTGAAGGTCTTTTGAAAACTTCGATGAATACATTATTTGTGAATGAATTCATATGTCGTGATTATCATATATAAATATGTTTTTAATTTTCCTTTATGGGATTTAATAGTAATCTAGAAGATATCAATACAAAAAAAGTAACTTGTTCTTAAAGGAGGTAACACATACCCCTGTCATTGATGTGTTACTTGTTGAAGTGATATAGACTGGTATCTTACAGGATATATGGACTAATGACATTTATTAATGATTTTAGATGTTTTTTAAGGATGTATTTATGTGTAAAGGAGACTTTATAACTCATCTATTTTGAGAAATGTAGACTTTGTAGAAAGGTGTCAAAGAACAAGCCCTTGTTTGGTTTCAACATCCTTAATTACTTACTGTGTTATGTAATGTCATACGTAGTAATTTCACTTTATGATATTGAATGGTTAAGGAATATTTTTTGAGGGAGATAAATACATATATAATTTAATAAAACCCTTGCATACAGGTATTTGTTGGTAGCCCCTATTTATTGTAATAAGGGTTGTGAAATGAAATTGCGAATTGAATTCTTGACAAGGCAATATTAAAGAAATGAGTAGCAGGTGCTTGGAACGTGTTTTGAAATTTTTTGTGATTCCTTTAAAATTTAAAATAACCATATACAAATAATAAAATCCATCTTGATAAATAATTTCAAAAGACTGAACCCTGTTGTCATAACAGTCAATTCTTGGTTGGGTTGTGAATATGTTTTTGTAGCAAGGAAATGATATTGATTTGAGGAAATATGTTTGGGATACATTGAGGTAATTAATTTGTATGAATTTTAAGTTTTTTATATTCATTAATGGTTTATTATCTTGAATATTTGTTCCCATAAAAGACATAGGCCTATAAACAGACATCTGTAACACAGTCAAGTCAGTTTTTTAATAGAAAGGTTAAACTATGGATTAAAAGTATACAATTATTGGTTTGTTAAGTTTATATAGGTTTAATTAGACCTTATAAACTTATTTTTTCTACTTTCAACCTTTAACTGTGTTCATAGTTGGATTTTTCTTGCTCTCGGGCTTAGACATGCTCTTAAAACCCCAAACCTAGGGTTTTACAGGTATAAGGAGATTCAACTATTAGTTTTTTCCAAATATTTGTGAAAATATCCATTTAAATGTGTTTTAATATATTTATATGTTTTTTTTTGTAGTGTACATATTCCTATGTATATAGTGGGATAAATGCAACTAGACCCTAACAGACTTAATTGGGGTAAACAAAAGCATAAATTAGGATTGAAAAGTGACTAGAAAAAGGATTTGAGACTTGAAATTTCAAAGATAGATATTTGTTGATAAAGGATATTTGTATCAATAATAAAATTTCAAATTTAATAAAGTACAATTCTATACATAGCAAGAAAGTGTAAAAACATGGTTAGTATGACTGAGACAAAGTAGGCAAAATTGTTGAAAGATATGAGTTGATGAATGAAAAGTGTTTGTGAGTCTTGAAAGGTATTATTGAGAGTGTGAATATGACTGAGTGGGTAATGAAAATTCTGAACAAAGCTTGGAACATAGATGAGAATCATATGAAATCTGACATTGCTTATGAGAAGTGAGACCAAGTATCATTGTTAGACAAGTGTTTCAAGTGGAAAAGTATAAAGTTGTTTGTAATTGTGTATTTTCTCTACATCACACCTCACAATAGCAAAAAATAATTGAAATAATTCTTAAGTAAAATCAATTTTTTACACAAATTCATTTACGGGTTTATAAAAATAATCAAGCCACTGAATGTTATGCTAAAAAAGGACACCAAGATAGAGTGTACAACTGAGGCTAAGAGTTCCTTATAATATATAAAGATAGATATTACTCAAGCACCAATATTGATTAGGCTTGAATTCACTGAGGATTTATTTTTGTATTCTTTTGCTTCATAGCATACCATTGTTATAGTACTCACCCAAAAGGTAGATGGTAGTGAACACCAAATTGCTTTTATGAGTACTAATTTAAAGGATATTCAATTGAAATATTAAATGATAGATAAATAAATATATGTGTTATTCAAGGTTGTGAAAAATTTTAGGTACTATGTCTTGAGGAATAAAACTTATTCTATAGTCCCAGACCTACTGGTCAAGCTCACACTCAGCCAAAATGAACTGGGTGAAAGAAGGGGCAAGTGGATGGCAAAGTTACAAGATTTTTATCTAGGGATTAGACCATCCAAGATGGTGAGAGGTCAAAGAATAATATAATTAATGACTAAGATAAACCCATACATTTGGGTCAAGCAATTTAATGAAGTCTAAGTAGCTAAAGGTGAGTGGTATGCTCAGATCATTCATTTTCTACTCACAAGAGCTTGCCCCTTGAGCTAAATAAATAACAAAGGCAAGATTTGAGGCTCAATTTTTCCCACTACATGATAAATGGGGAGTCCTTTACCATAAAAACTATGAGAGCATCTACTTGAGATGTGTCTCAAGAGAAGAAGTTGTGGATATCTTAGACAACCTACACCAAAAACTAGGTAGCAAATATCCTTCTGGGACCACAACAGCCCACAACATCTTGAGATTGGGGTACTATTATCCCACTATTTTCAAACATGCCCACAACCATGTTAAGACCTAACACAAATGCCAAGTCTTTAGGAAGAGGGGGGTTAATGTTTCCATTCCATTTCACCCTGACATTAAGGGTCATCCTTTTGCACAATGGGGTCTTGACTTCATTGGAGTAATTAACCCCAATTCCTCTATAGGATATAAGTTCATCCTTACTGCCACTGATTATTACACTAGGTGGATTGAAGTTATGGCCACTAAGAAATAAAAAGCTCAAGATGTCATTAAGTTTCTAGAGGAGCATATGCTAACCAGATTTGGTACTCCCATATATTTGGTCAGTGACAATGGCCTCAATTTTTAATTGACTAAATTCATTGAGTGGGCCTATGATAATTAGATAGAAATAAATTCATCTTAAAACTATTGCCCCCAAGGGAATGGAATGGATAAATCTACAAATAAGAGCTTTATGGATGCCATTAATAAGTCATTGCAAGACAAGCCAAGAGAATGGCACATGTTGTTTAAATATGTATTATGGGAAGATTAAATAAGATAGAAATAGGCCTTCAATACTTGACCTTTCTTATTGGTGTATGGATGGTAGCTTGTTTTCCCTATGTCTCTTAAGCTCCTAACCTATCAGTTTATGTAGGATTCCATGGAAGATGATCCAATAGTTCAGTCTAGATTGTTGGAAATAGTCAAACTTGAGGATGTAAGGACTAAAGCACTGTAAAGCTTTAGCAAACACCAAGATGTTGTTCAAAGGTGATTTGACAAAAGATACAAGATCAAGGATTTCAGATCTTAAACCTGGTTCTCATATGGGATAAAGCTCATGAAAAAATGGGGCAACATGATAATTTCACTCCCTTGTGATTGGACCATATCAAGTATCACATATTTTAGGCAACAATGTCTTTTGTTTGAAGGACATTGAGGGTAATAACCTGGCCTTCCTAGTCAACAGGCAATTTTTTAAGCACTAATTCATTAAAAATGTCTTTGAGTAATGATAGATGTTGTAGAAGAGGTAAAATTACAATAAGTTTTACTTCTTTCATAGTTAACTTTCCTGCTTTCTATCTTTCACTGTCATTAGGGGTAGTTTTTGTGCTTTCTAGATTAACCTTTCCTATTTTTAGCATTTTGTTTCCTTAGATTAGCTTCTTATTTTCTATAGTAGGTGTCCTTTGTTTTATAATTTCTTGAGTGAATCCTTTTTGAGTGATCAATATAATATCCAATCTACTACACTTCATATACAAGTTTGAGCTTATATACTAAATCCTTGAGGTAGGCCCCAAAGGGAGAGTAAGTGAAACAAGAGTCTAAGCAGAGTACACCAATTGGTTGATTTTCAAGTTTTTTTCCCCCTATAGTTATGACTTTTAGGATTCAGGTATGTAATAAGGAATATACCATGGTCATTTCATAATTAAACACTTTTTTAGGTATGTAAAATTTTCTCTCATTGTCACATGAAAATTAATAAAGCTTTTTTATTCTTTGGGTCAAGCACACTTTCCATGCTAATATTTTTTTTAAATAATACCCATTAATACAGAGGCCATTGGTAGGGACATTCTAGAAAATTGAATTTTATTTCTCTCGTACACCAGTTCACAATGGTTCTTGTCCATCTCTCCCATTCATATTCTAAAAAAAAGAGGATCAATGCATCCTAAAGATTGATCAAATAAGTCTAAAAAAATCTAAAGGTGATCAAAGACTCACATGATGGAATAAGATCAATGTATCACGCATCATGTAAGTTTATAAAGGGAGAAAAGGTGGTAATCAAAGGTAAATGTATTAAGGATATAAACACCTGGCTGGTATCAGAGTAATAACTGAGCCCTTAAAAAAATTATGCTTCAAAGAAGCAATTTTGAAACCTACAGTCTATTCCAAGTCTTTTATAAAATTTCTCAAAACAAGGATTAAATAAAATCATTATGCCACACACAAACCCAAGGTATAAGCAAGGCTAGTATGTTGCATGTGGTTTTGGGAACCTCTTTCACATTTTTGGTATAATTATCTTCATGTGGTATGATCCATGTTTGATTTATATTTTCTAACCAAAGATTTTGGATTATTGAATACTCAAGGGTATTCCCCCTATGAGTTACCATTTATTATGTCCCAACCTACCCCCATTTATATTTTTTTAAATAAGGACCCACTTTGTCAAGTAGCCTTCCTTTATTTTAGATCGATGGGGTAGCCTAAGCTTCTTTCTTGAAGATTAAACTAACATAACAACACTTTTATTATTACAAACCAAATATATTCCTAGGTTTATCTTGAGTTACATCTCCAACCCTTGGTTTATTCTATGCATGTTTGTCTAAGTTTTTTTGGATTCTATTGATTCATGAAGTTCAGTTGTTTAATTTAGAAGCATGATAGGTTTTACCTTATTTAGGACTAATTAAATTACATGTTTTTCAAAGTTTTATTGCTTTATGTTTTATCTTATATAGATGGTTCTTTACTTAGAATTTTTTCTACTTTTTGCTTGGACCCCTATAGAGTCACCAAATCTTGCCACATATCATTCACTCACTTTTTTAGAGCCCCAAAGGCAAGTGAAGTATGCTTTATAATATAGTTTTATAAAATGTTTTAATCCACTCGGTGACAACCTAATAGCCCATGTATTTTTTGACAACTTAGGTATTTTTAAAATACCCCTAGATGAGAGGAGAAATGATAGTCATCCACGTGTCATGATCACACTCACCCAGTAACTAGTAGATTGAATTTTAGCATATAAAATTCCTAGGACCAATGGAATAGTGACATCCCTCCATGTGTCATGATCTTACTCTTATAGTGACTGGAAAATTAAAGCTAAACATATGAAAGTCTCGAGACTAGTGGAGCAGTGACAATCATCCACGTGTCATGATCCTATAGACCTGCCATTGTCAGAGTAGTTTAAGAAATTTTCTAGATCTCTCAGGTGAGTGGACCATCAAGATGTATCCATATATCATCATCTCTCTCACCCAAATCCTTCACAATGATATAATGGGGTATGGTACTCTTGATATAATGGATCGGCAATATCCCTCCACATGCCATGATCTCATAAGGTTGAGGTAGTAAACAAACAAGTCAACAAAGAACAAGCCCAAATAACAGCAATGTGATGCTTTTTTTAAGGAAAAGAATATCACCAAGTGTCAAATGGAGGTGACAAAGCACTCAAAGTAAAGGAAGTAGAATCCACCTGGCACTATGAACTATAAAAGGGGGATGACACTTCACTAGACAAATTTAAAATATGAAAATAGAAGAAAGCAAAGAAATCCAAGGCCATTGGTGCCATTAATCCACATGAATTAGTTGACTAAGTACATTTAATTCATCAAAGGTAAAGAATCTAAAGGTAATATATGAAATCAAATAATTTAATTACAGATACATTACCATTTAACAAATAGTTGTTAGTGTGAATTGTAGCTCTCTAAGACCAATACATTCCATAATTTTAGAGAACTATATCCCTTAAGTGTGAAATAATGGCTTATGTTTCACACCTTTTGTTTCCCCCTTTTACACATTTCATTGTATGACTTGATTAGTTCACATACACAAGGTTCAATGAAGTTTTCCTCAACCATGAATTCAAACATTATTATACTATATAGGAAGAAGTTGAAATAGCAAAACCTTGTGGCCATAAAAATCAAGTCTCAGCTTTTAAAAAAGATTTGAAGAGGACCTAGTAGAAAATTGTAGGCCTACATAATGTTGTGGCAAAACCTGAGATAATGCTTTGTATTGAACTATTATTTGATATATTTGTAAATGGTCATTTTTTTTGCAAACTCCTACATTTCCACCAATGTAGCACCCCAACATCCTATATTAGTGGGCATGCCTTTAAAAAATATTATAGGCTCCCCTCCTTGAAATGGCCTATAATCAAGTACTAGTTAATTCATGGATGTAAGCAAACAAAGCAACCAACAAATTATGGGAATGGGTTGGAAACCCTATCACCTTCATAGTCAGGGTCCCTATTTCTACTATCTCCATTTCCATTTTTAGGCCTAGAATCAAAATTATTATGGATTTTTTAAACTAAATTTATGGTTTCCCTAGTATAACCTATGTTAATGAGGTTTGGGTTCCCTTGATAGACAACATCCTCACTTCCACCAAGGTCATATCTATTGGTGATATCCTTAGTGCTATTTTGGTCAGCCAAGTCCTCAATTCAACAAACAGACCAGACCACAACTTCTACATGATGTCATATCTAATAAACACCATAACAAGGATATTCACTCAAATTTTGAGGAACCATAGTAGCCATCAGTTGAATATCTTAAGAATAATATTTTTTATGAGTTCAATATTCTTCATTTACAAAAATTTAGGAAGAATAAGACCAGACTGACTGAGACCTTCTATCTAATGTCATACCAAGCCATTTATGGCAAGGACATGCCCATATTGTCTGATCAAATCTAAAGAAACATTGAAAATTTTGGAGCCTATTAGATCTATCTAGACTATATATTCATCATAATAGAGGGAACAAAGCTCCTCTTATGTATCTACCCAGGTTGGTCCCAGACAAGGTGGTAGTCTAGGAAATTATGGCCTAACTAGCTAATTATGTGGATGTTATAAAGTGTCAAGTAAGGAGCTATCCACCCACCTCCCATCATCATTATTAGGATCTAATACACTGGATGGGATAATTTCCATCTAGTGGGAAAAATCATAACACACTATTATTCCAAAAGGTAACCTTATATGCAATGGGATCCAAGGCAAAGGGTCAATAAACACTAGAATAGAGTAATTGGAAAGGTGAATATTGGTTACAACCATGTATGATATCTGTCTGATGAAGTATTCATGAATGATTTGAATGATATAGAGGTCCAAACAAGAATGAATTAGGTAAATATATCCATGGTGGTAGTTAGACACATGCATTATCATCCAAAAAGCATCAAGGAAGAAGCTAGGAAAATTGAGGTAGAGCATTGGGTTTCAAAACCTCTCAAGGATCCTCCCTACAAGTTCAAGCCCAAGGACAAGAAAAGGTTGGTCCATCAAGATAAGCACCTATGATAAGTGGATAGGAAGTCAACCAAGGTCCTCCCTAACATCCCCTCCTAATGGTCACAATTACATAGACCATCTTAGTGCCTACCCTTCTTTAGTTGATTACCACTACCCAAGGTCTCATAGTTATAACTCACTCTAGAGGGTCATTCTATATGTTTCCCTTTTGCCACTCATAGTATTAAAATAAGTGAGTCTCCCATATTTATTCCCTCCTATTTATAGTTTATATGCACTCATACCCCTAGTCCAAACCATTGCACTATCACCTCCATCAATATCCCCTTCTCCTAGACAAGTATTCACTTCCCCAGGTTCACCCCCGATAGTCACTCCTAGTCTCACCTCATCACCACCTATTTCCCCATCAGATTCACCTATTGTTGTTTCACCCCTTCCACCATCAAATTTTACTCCTACCAAGACCATGTTGTATATAATAGAAAAGAGGTAACTCCTTTAGTTTCTCCTCAGAGCACCCAAGCAAAGGAGACCTCATAGAAAAATTCAAAGGGAGGATTGGATCAAAGAAAATGTTCTAAAGCAAAAAAAACTATAAAGGTGATAGACATTAAAAAGGAGTTGTTTATCAAGGAGGAATGGGAGGATAAAATAGAGACATGATTGTCTAAAACCATTAGCTATACCATGAAAAGTGATCTCAATGATGAATGTTTATCAGAGGAGGCTCAGTCGGGTGACACTGAGATCATGAAGACTAGTTCAGTCTAAACTGAATTGATTAAATAGAGTCTAATCCCTTGGATTATATGCATGGGAAATTATTGAACCTATCTCTATCAATAGTTCCCTTGGTTTTTATTCCTCAAGTGGTAACTCCACAAGCTCCTCATCATTTACCTACTTTTACAACTATTATTCTAGCTAGTAAATCTGTTGCAATGCTTATTCTACAAGCCAAATATTTACACATACAATCAAGTTTGTTTATCCCTATATCTAACATTATAAAGATCCTATTAGAGTTACTTTCACATTGATGATGGATTATTTTCAAAAAAATTTCAATACGCCTCCTACCTATTTATTTTTTGCTTCCTCAATCCCTCAATCTTCTAGACTTAATAAGCAAGTGTGTTTCTAAGATTTGGTCTCCACAACCATTTTATATTTTCCATTTACTTACTCCAAACCATACACTCAATTGGGCCTACCAATTGGTCATGTATCCCAAATAAAATCTATAACCATTACAACACATAAGGGGTTGGAGAAAGGAAAGCTAATAATTGACACAATGACCCCAAAGAAGGTCATTGGTTACAGAAGAGTTAATCCTCATTTCCCTCAATTGAACTTCTCCCTAGCCTATGATCCATCCAGGGCAATCCCCATCTACCACTCCTCCTGATTAGGTAGAGCCTTCACAACAACCAACTGCCTTAAACATTCCTAAATAGATCCAAAAAATGTAACAAGTAAAAGAAGGCATGTAGGACCTAGTTATTATTCAACATCTAATGTGAAGTTTAATTTTGACAAAGAAATGAAGACTATGAGGAAGGTATAAAGGAAAATTATAATGGCTAAAAGACAGAAGGTATAATTGGGTCAAAGAGAAGATGCCTTCTCTTTAACAAAGAGAAGAAAATTATTCCCCTCTGATGTTATCAATTATATAAAAGACCCATATACCTTTGTAGACTCTATGGGGGGAGTAATAAAATAAATGTTTAGAGGCTTTTATCAGGTCATGAAGGCATTACAAGGAACAAATAACATATAACCTCTTAGGGATATCATGGATAATGTGCAAGGAGCAACTCAAAAGTTATATATTATTATATAATTAATAAGAAGTGCAAAGAAGGATTCATGGTCCAAGTGGGGATATGTACTCACCCTTGCTAATAAATTGAATAAAATGGAGGCCAGGCTCCATTTTTTAAACCAAGCTACTTGGAATAAAGCTTATGACCACTTAAATTTAATAATTACTTTGGATACAGCTTGGGGCTCAAACTACATAGCATCTAGGATGGATAGCTTGATTAGATGGCATCAATAAATACAAATTTTATTTCAAATACTCACTAGCTATGAGGATCAATCCATTACAATTTTGGGCAAAATGAGAATCAATGGTGTGATTAACCCCAATGGGGAATTAGTCCTCAGGGCCATTTTTGAAGACCTTCTCTAGATATCAACAAATAGTTTCAAATAAGAGATCGAGGGAGAAGTATATAAGGCCTAGAAAGGCTTTCTACAATTGATAAATTTTATTATAAGTCATGTCATTAACATAAAGACTCTTTATATGGAGTTTGGGGTTGTATTAAAGGCACATAAACAATTGACGGATAGACTCCCCTAACTCTTCAAAAGGCCTCTATTAGACTTTGAGGTGATTGAAATGGAATTTTAGGTGATTCATTCCCTCTATTTGTATATTTAGGTGAGTAGGAAGGCATCTCTAGTTACCCTACCCCCACCGGCTATCTCAGTTACAACTACTTCTTAGACACCTGGGCTAACCATACATACAACTCTGATTATAACTATAATAGCCTCTTCATAGATAATTTCCCTTGTAACAACATCAATTTATTATAGCATAATGTTTTTGTAATAATTTGTCTCTTTTGAATGATTGGCTACATCGTGGTTGTGTTCATCCTAATGATGATGAAACTTTGAGCATGGATTGAGGGATGAGGTGCCCCTATCCAAAACCTATACATACATGTATCTCTTGCACTCCAAGGGAGGAGAAATTTTGGTATTCAATATAGATATAGACCTTTTTGGTTGTTCTAAAAAATATGTGTTGCATAGCTTTCTCTTTCATGTCTATGTTATAGTTTTTGTACATTTTTTCTAACTAGTAGCTTAGTTTCTTAATATATGTTATAGTATTTTCAAGTAGCTTGTGGTTAATTATAAATATTTTTATCAATTGAAAATGTGCATAACTAATTTTATGTTGATAGACCTTATTTTCTTGCAACAAGTTTGTTAGGTTACTCTTTGAATTTGTGTAGAAACGACATTTGATGCAACTTCCTATACTAAGTTATAGCTAGTCAAAGGTGTTATGTGGGATTTTTTGTAATCTATTATTAAGAAATGCTACAATAGTCTTAATAATAGCAACCTTAAGTTGATAACTAGGAGTTAATTGCATTATATTCCTTAGACCTCTTTATTATGTTTGTCAATTGTATGTATTAAAGCAACAAGATGGAAGCATTAGTCCTTTAGCATTTATCCTTGTTCTAAAGCCAATTAGAAATAATCCATGTTATTTGTTTGTATATCCTCTTTCCTACCTTACCCTTTTGTCTATTTATGGTTTTTTTAAATCTTGGCCACTTTAATTAAGTCCATCTTTGTTCCAATCAATCCAAGTGAATCTAGGATTCATATCCATGTCTGATCCATCCTTGTTAAAATTTGCTTCACTCACCACCATTCCACCACTGGTCACTGCAAGACCCAACACCTATAACTCGTGCCTTAGAGTGAAGTCAATCTTCACCGAGATCAAAAAATGTTAAAGGTTACCTCATGATTATTCTTAGGTGTACATAAAACCCACATCAATAGTAATTATTAGTGTTTTTCTAGCATATAAAAATTAGTTTTGAAATGATGTAAAATAAATATTTAAAAACAATATTTATCAAATCTAAGAATTAAAAAATTTAAATGTCTTAGAATTACCACTTATATAGTCAAATTTGTTATCATTGATTTTTGTAAAATTAAATAGATTTCAAAATCAATTCACAAGCAATTTGTAGTACATTTTTTAGCTTGTAAAAGTCAACAAGGAATTGTAGGTGACTTATTTATGTCATATCTTGTATAAAAAATGAATCAAAATTGTAGGATAAAATTATCGATCATTTAATTAATTAGATTTTTATTTACATATTAATACCTTAGAATCAATTTACAAAATATTATTTGTAATTATCATTTACTTTGATGAATTGTTTAGGACGTGTTATCATAAATAAACTAATTTGGTGACTATCTTACACTTTTGCTAGTTGTAAACACCCAAATTCAGCACAACACTTGTTTTTAATGTCTTCTTAGTTATTTTATTTACTTAGGTCTTTGCTTATTTTTAAACACTTAATGGTTAACATTTCTTGCATTTTCCCCTTTTCACTTTGTGACTTTTCTTATATTCTTCACCCTTTTCTTTTATTGTTTTTTATATTTGCTATTTTTCTTCATGAGCCTTTTATGACTTGACTAATCCCTCCTTAATTCCTTTAAGTTTCTTAACCCCTCAATTTTTTTAAATTATTCAAATTCGACCTCTTGTGTGCACCACTAAGTATTAATTATAATTCTAAGAATCCCTATATAAATAAAGTTATTAGAAAGAATTTCATAACAAGCACTTTCATGTTTTAATAAGCATTATCATATTTTTAAGAGCATATTCAAAGTTAAATATTTGCTTACACTAATTTCTAGAGCTATATTATAAAGTATTATTTTATTTTGTATGCTCATGTTAAGGGTGAAGTAGGAGAAGAAACATCTATATTTGCATGATATATACATCCATAAAAGGGAGAACTACATTGATTGAGGCCTATTTTGGCTATGTAAGCAGCAATCAAATTACATAAGATTTTTTTAGGAAGCTTAGCGATTCCCACTACCCCCATTCCCCACCTTTTTATTTCATGTATATCTAGTACATGTGTAGGAAACTAGGGTTCAGATATTGAAGGTATATGCACATATAAAATAGTGAATTAGAAAGTGGAAATGAATAATACTAAAGCATTCACACCTCTCAAACAAGTTTCATATCTTCACTATCAAAGTAAATAATTGACCAAAAGAAAAAGATAGACCATCGTAACTATTTGAGTCTATAGATCATGTCATAAACTCAAAATAGTCACTCATTATGAAGTAAGCAAGCTATAGCCAATCGACATAATTTTCATTCAATTAGTTAACCTAAAGATTTCAAGGAAGTATACCATTAAAAGATAAGTCTTTCTCTATCCATTTACTTTCCTTAGTGCCCTTATCAAACTTGCTTATCAAGAAATGTGCTTGTTGAAATTGTATTTTATTTCTTATTTTAGTCAATTTACATGCAAATTATTATTCTATTGGTTTATCTAATTAATGATTAATATTACATTAATAACATTTTTAGATAAAACATTTGGTGAAATAATGTTTTGTTTAAAAATTGTCAAGCTCTAGGGTTCCCTTAGGGTTTCAGCCTTCTTTTCCAAATTTATGAATTTTTTCCTATGGTTTCATATTTGATAGATCTCACCAAGATCTTTGAATAGCAGCCATGCGATGAATGTTGAATTCCTATGGAGGCAGAATGAGAGCTCCAAAAACAAGAAAATTTCACAAAGGAAATGTTTGCATGAGCCACTTTAAGAAAAAAGAAAGTACATATAGGGTGAGATTATGTCACCAAAAAGGTAAAAACCTAACTCATAATTAGAACCCATTTAAAGGTAAATGACCCATAATGACTTAATTAAATAACCTAAGTAAGCTAAAAATATGTGTAGGTAAAACCACTAGGTGGGAAAAAGCTTACACTGACACCCTCCTTGTAGCATAGCTTAGGTGGGTAGAAGAGTTGGGTCTCAGAAATGAGGCCTGATGAGGTACCCAAGTATAATGCAACTCCCATAAATTGGGGTAAAGGAGAAAACCACATAGGAACAAAACTCCCTCTAAAAGAGATTAAAGAAGAAAAGAGGGCTAAAAATCCCCACTAATATCTACAATTGATTGTAGCCATTCATTGTCCCCCAGAGGAATGCTCAGAAGTGACTATGAATTAGAAGTAGATGTAGTGAAGAGTGGATTACCTTGAAATAATGAATTTGTCCACCAAGTGCCTAATGGATCTTTAACAAAGGTGTAATTCCTATGAAAGGAATGATCCTCATACTATGATGTAGGTGGCCCAACTGCTCTATGCCAAGATGGTGCATTAGAAACAAAGGTGAAGGTCTTTGAAATTCTCTATAACTATGGAATAGACTACCTGATGTTTGATGTGTCCTAGATTAGTAGATTATTACCATATAATGTCAAAAGTAGACTAGAGGTAGGTGGGTTAAGAACTAACTCTTGAATATCTGGAAGGTGACAAGGAGATGGTGGAGGTGTATCAACTTCACTATTGTAGTCATCTATAGAAGAAGAGTTGTCAATATCAGAAAGAAGCTCAGGCTTAAAAGTGTCAATAGGTATAGGTGAGTTTGAAGAGAAATATGAAGAATTTTAAGGAGAGTCAGGAGCAAAGTGTGAGAAGCTATATAGCCAAGTCTGGTGATTGACCATTCCCATAGCCAAAATAGTATCACTATGCAACTCCCTAATGTACACTAAATCTAGAGTGAATTGAACTCATATGCTCAGACCAAGATGAGTGATTTGGTAGATTGATAGGAGATTAGTTAAGAGTGAGGTCACACTTAGAACATTATTGAATGTTCCACCACTCACTTCAATAGACCCTCTCTCGAGAACCTTTTTAAAAGTGTTGTCACCTAGTTGTATAAAGGACATGTCATATGGTTCTAAGGAACTAAACTCATCTATGAAGAGGCCATGTGAGGTGAAGCACCAGAGTCAATGACCCATGTAGGAGGAGTTGGAGGCACTACTACAACTAAGGCTAGTAAGGTGGTCAATTTGTTTCTTCAAACATTTACTCTCATCATGCTTACCTGAGCAATGCCCACATTTGATCCAATCTTTCTTAGGCTTATGACTGGAAGAAGAGGTCACATTATTTGATTTGGAGGTGGAAATATTTTCACCCTTAAAAATTTTCTTACTTTACTTTCTCTCTCTATTATTAGAAGCTTTATCTTTCTCATCAAGCAATGCATGAGATTTATGACTTCATTGTGCCCATTTGTATCAACTTATCTTGCTCCCAAATCAGGTCAGCAACAAAGGTATCTAAAGAAGGTATCTTCCATGCAGTGCCATGAGCACTCTTATTGGCATGAAAAGTAGACACAAATATAGAATATTTAGGACCCAATTTAGAGAGTATTGATAGAACAAGTTGTTCATCTTTTTTGTCAATTCCACATGCTTTCAACTGCAATCTCAAAAGTTTAAACTTTGAGAATAAGTCCTAAAGAGTGTCAAATTCATCTAGGCTCAATCTAATAATCTCATTTTCCAACTCAAGTCCTCTTATCACATCCTATACTCCAAAGAGCTTGGTGAGCTGAGCTTACACTTTAGTCAGTGTTTTGGTATATTTAATGTGAAAAAGTAGATATAGAGAGTTGGAAAGACACAATAGTCCATGAACTTTATCACAATGGTTAAACCATTTAATTTTTGCTCTAGCATTAGTAAGTTCAGTCTTAGTTCCCATTATAATTTGATGGTAACCCTTGGATTGTAAGATAATTTCCATTCTAGGTTTCTATTCATGATAATTAAATGGTGTAAGTGGACTTATTGAGAATGAATCCATAGTGTAGAAGTAAGTGTTACTATAGTAAGTAAAGAAGTGATGCAAAAAAAAGAAAGACTAAATGCACAACAAACACACAAGTACCACCTTAGAAATATCAAGCAATGACCCCCCTAAATGTCTCAAATACAAGCATTCTTGTATAGACACCATATTCAACCTAAAATGCATCTTGAGTAGTAGGTGCGTAAGTACAAGTAACAAGAGGAACATCAAATACAATCAATAATGCATTCAAGAGTGTACAAAAAATATGAAAAAAAATTATAGTTGTGGAAGGCCCAATGATAGGTCCAATGTGTAGAGCATAAAAAATAATCACTTTTGAAGAAAATGGCACTTAAAAAGGAGTTACCGATCAAAAGTTATGGCACTTACAAGTTCTTACTTCAACATATTCCTAGACCCTTTCCAAAAGGACATGTGTTTTTTCACCAAAAATCCAAAATAGATCCAAAAAAGGAAACAGCTTAAGTCTATTTCTTCATTACCTTTCACCTAAAATTTTATGGCTTCTAGAACGTCACATGTTTACTTGCTCGAGGTTCCAAACAACTTCAACTTCGGGTTCTCAAACTACTTCAACTTATAAAAAGTTATAAATAGTTGACCCTAGAAAACATGATTACTTCTTCGTAGTGTATTTCAAGTTCTTCAAGCTACTTTACTTCAGGTTCTTCCAACTACACAACTTCAAAGTTTGAAACAACTATAACTTATGAAACAAGTAATGAGTAATTAACCCTGAAAAACTTGAATGGGTCTAGCTATCAAGTAATCGAGGTTGAGAAACTTGATTACTTATAAGTTATCACCCTAGAGAAACTTGATTACTTATAATTAGAAGCACTTGAGAAACTTAATTCGGTCTATGAGCAAGTAGTCAAGTAGTCGAGGTTGATAACCCCAATTACTTATAAGTTATCACTTTGGAGAACTCTGATTACTTCTAAGTAATTTCCCTGGAGAAGCTCGATTAATTACCTATAGTGTAAATCAAGTTCTTGAATAGTTGTGACTTAAAAAAAAGTAATGAGTACTCATACCTAAAAAAATTGAATGCTTATAAGTTGTCACACTTCGTAAACCCGATTTGGTCTATAAGCTCAAGTAATGCACCCCAAAGAACCCAAATTGGTCTTGGGAGTAAGTAATGCAGCCTAGAGAACCTGAATTGGTCGAAGAGAAAGTAGAAGCAGTTCAAAAACCTAATTTTGTCTATAGAGAGTAAATCAAGGTTTACAAGCTAGATTACTTTGGTCGTACGGATGATGATTAGATAGAAGAAATTGAAGTTTTTGGAAAATCCATGAACTTTCTCAGAAAACTAAGAACAACCCATTTTAGATCTCAAAAACCCCATAAAATATATGCAAATACATTTTTCATCAAAGGCATTTTGCACAAGTTTCAAGGTAGTTTTCATAAAATGCCTCCAAGGTCAAAAATGGTGGCCATACAGTATGAAAAAATAGCAAGGTGAATGCAGGAGGATATTACCAAAGGAGACAAATACATGAGGCTATTATAAAAGCTCTAGTACCATGATAGATATTGCCAAGATCTCTAAATAATAGCCATGTGATGAATATCGAATTCCTATAGAGGTAGAATGAGAGCTCTAAAAACAAGAAAATTCCACAAAGGAAATGTTTACATTAGCCACTTTAGGGAAAAATAAAGTACATATAGGGTGAGATTAGGTCACCAAAAAGGTAAAACCCTAACTCACAATTAGAACCCACTTAAAGGTAAATGACCCCTAATGACTTAATTAACTAACTTAAGTAAGCTGAAAATATGTGTAGGTAAAACCATTAGGTGGGAAAAAGCCTACACTGACAATATTTTTATCTCTAATTTCCCCTCCTTGGTGCAAAATTAGAATTTCCTTTACATTTTTTCCATAGGGTTTCACCCTCATTTTGTTCTTAGGTTTCCTCTTCTTACATTTGCAACTCATTATACCTTGATTGACTCATATTAGATTCATAATAGTTGTATTTACAAAATTATAAGATGTTTTTCCTATTAATGTTGATATAATCAGAAACCTCTTTTTTATTGCAAAATTACTATATGGAAAAAATTTAATTTACTATTTTTAGAAAATTTTGATTAGAGGATGAAGGGTGCATCTATTATCAAATTATTTTAAAGGTTTCATTTTTTTTTTAAATTATTCAAAAACCTATTTAATATTTCAAAATTACCTCATGGATATCTTGTAATTTCTAGATATTTATTGTGCACATTCTAGTGTTCACATGTAGGAGGGCGTCTTAAGAGTAGGTCTAATCATTTTATTTTTTATTATTCCATCCTTTTGAAATTTCAAAATTAAACCCTCTACCAATAATCCCCATCCCTTGTATATTATCCTTTATGGCAATTATATGAACTGTGATCATTCTAATGCATCTATTTTAGAATCTCATAGTTCTCAGCTTTTAGATGTATTTTCTAGCCATATTGTACCACATGATTATTCTAAGGAATGGACTAATGATGATTATTTTACAATTAATAATTTTAATGATGTATATTATAAAAATGATTGTGAATGGAATTATTATGATGAAAATTAAGATGTGTAACAATATGTTATGTTTGAAACAAGAAGACAAAGCTCCACTACATCTTCACGATCTTCTTTTGATTATTTTTCAGAGCAAGAGGACAATAATGCTAAGGTAACCACTTCTATTACTCCTATATTGCATGATTCACAATCTAGTTATGTCTTACTTGAAGATTCACTCAATTTATATTTACCATTTACTAGTGTACTTCATTGCATTCAATTTTGTAAAACAAGAATGCATGAGAATAAGAAGCAATGCATAATTCAAATTTTTGATAATACTATTTCTGCATGGATATATATCTCTCATGATAATAATACAAAATAAGAATGCATTACTTTACTAGATAATGCACATGTTGAAAATCATTCTCTTTCTCTCTCCTTATATGATGCAAATATTAATAACAAATCTTCTTTATTATAAATTTTAAATGCTAGAGTGTGAACATGTCTCTTTCTCTTTCTCTAGATGATGTTACTACTAGAAAAGTTGAAAGAACTCCTTTTTATTTATCTCTTAATAATGAAAGTGTTTCAAAAATTGAAATTCATTCTTCTTCGCCTTCTCTTTAACATGAAAAAATTAAATGTGATTCTTCCATTCCCTCTCTAGAAACACAATTAAATGCACATGAAAAATACTTATTTATCTTCTTCTATAAA